>JAAGEH010000343.1:1302734-1394577 GCA_011751065.1 Lasiurus cinereus
ACACACACACACACACACACACAGACCTCACGCAGACAATCCATGGACCTCACAAACACACATATACACCAGACAGGAATAAGTTAGCCATATGAACTCCAAACAACACATGCATACATGTATAGGCCAGCCATATGCAATTGATTCCATAGACCAGGGGTAGCCAACTGGTGGTCCTGAGGTCCAAAAGGTTGGCAACCTTGCCATAGACCATACACACATACCCACCATCCCCGCCGACCCCCAAAGCAGACAGGCCCTACACAACCCTGCAGGGTTGGGCCAACACATAGACACATGCACTGGGAGCCAGGCCTCACACACTTGCACACACCCTGACAAGCCAGTCATATGCAGACCCACAGCCAACCAGCCGACACACATGCCCTTGGACCATCTGAGGTACTATGGAGCTCTGGGCTTCCCAGTCTGTCTCTGTCCCCCCTCCCCCACAGATATCCCTGAACTTCCTCTCTCCAAACATTACCCCCAACTTCCCTCCCTCTCTGTTTGTCACTTCCTGGGAGGCCTGGCTTAGCTGCCTCAGTCCCTGGTGGGCTGTAGGCCTTGCTTTTTAGCACATCCCCTGTAAAGGGGGCACTCAGAATCTCAGCCAGGCCTAGACCCCTCAAGATCTCACCAGCAGTGTGTGTGTGTGTGTGTGTGTGTGTGTGTGTGTAGACAGACTTAGTTTTATGGGAAACTCCCCTCATGCCCAGCTGAGTCAGCCTGAGGAGACAGTCTCTCCTTCCTGCTTCCAAGAAAACCCAGCAGCTTCCTCTCCAGTAGAGGGGGCGAGGGACCCCCAAACCACAGAGGCGGGGAGGGAGATAGCTGGCAGGCCAGGGGTTCCTGGGGGAGGACTTTGTGATTCTCAGCCTCTTCCTGCCCGGCTGCCTGTCCACACCCAGGGGCAGGGATTCGGGAGGTTAGGTGCTATGACTTGTGGGTTCTCGCCCTGGTTTGCCCAGGGCTGACTCACTTGCAGCCCCCAGACCAGTTTCCTGGTGAGGGCCCCACTGGTCAGTGAGGTAAAGGGAGGAGGGGGTCACCAGACTATTTATAAGAAGGAGAAGTCCTTCATGTCAAAGTCGAAAGCCCCAGAGAGACTGGTGGGTGGGTGGGGGGTATGTGAACTTCCCCCTTATCCTGTCCCCACCCCAGGTCCTGGGCCCCTGGGTGTGGGGAAAACTTGGGCACAGAATCCTCCTCCAGATGCTGGTCTGGAGCCCAGGGGCTGGGCAGTCCCTTGCTGCATCTGGGCACCCAGACCAGGAGGGGGAGGGGGCTATCCTCCTCCTGGGGGCCTTGGCGCCAGTGGGGCGGCATGAGGGGGTGGTGCCCAGGCCACAAGGGTGAGACTGGCAGGGGCCTGGAACCGGCTGTACCAGCTTGGCTGGGCCCCCGCCCTCCCTGGCTGGCCCATTCTCCACCCCCTGCTCAAACACCCTTGCAGAGTGCACGGAGCCACCCTACCCCACTCCAAATGCTGGCCTGTCTCCCCACCCACCAGCATCCCTTCATTTCTGCCCAGATTAAAGAAGACCCTAAGTGAAAGGGCCTGAAAAGCTTGGCATATACTTGGTCTGATTATCCACAGTACAGTGGCTAATGCTCTGGAGTCAGACAGCTCAGGTTATATCTCGTTGCCAGCACTTATAGCTGTGGGATAGCAGGCGAGTTCTTTTCCATCTCCTACCTCAGTCTTCTCATCTGTTAAATGGGGGTATACAGCATGCATTTTGCTGGATGGCTGGAAGCAGACAATTAGTTACTCTATTTAAACCACTTAGAAGAGTATCTGGCCCATGGTAAGAGCTATGTAAGTGTTAGCTATTAAAATGATAATTATTATTTCTCTGTCTGCCTATTTTAAGTGTCATTGCTGTCTGTCTGCAAGGCACTAACCCTGCCCCCAGTTTGTCTCGCTGGCCATCTCTCCCTACCCTGACCCCCACCCCCATTCACCCACTTTTCTTTGCTGAGCCTTTCCTTTCATCTCGACCCCATCTGGGTGAGTATCATGGCTCTCCAATACACCCCTGGCCTGGCCAGCCTCAGCACTGGCCAGGGATGACTCACTGTGGCCTTCTGGCCCGTGGGACCTGCAGGTTGGCTTCCTGAGATATACCCTCTGGCCAGACCTGCCCAGCCCCCTAACCCTGCCCACTGCACCGCCCCCACAGGGCCCCGGCCAGATGTCAGCTGCAGTTATTAGCATGGGCGGGAGACACAGGCCTTGGCAGCAAGCCTGCCAGACTCAGCGGCCACTGGAATCTCCCTTGAGCCTGGGGCGGGGGAGGGGAGCGGTTCAAGCTAGGGAAGGAGGGTGGGGGCACCCAGGGGTCACAAGTATCTCCAAAGACCAAAGACAGGGATGCCCCCAGCTTCTATGGGACCTTCCTCTCCAAAGCCACTGCTCTGTTGGACTTCCCCCTGCCCCACATTGCTCAGTTTCTCTTTCACCTCTTTCATTTTCCTTCTCTCCTCCACCCTTGGTGAGTTCTGTACCTGCCCTGCAAAGGCTGGCTAGGCCCATCCCTCAGCCTCTCTCTACTCTAAAGAACCTGCCATCATTCAAGAAGATAAGAGGTCTCTCTCAAGAGAGAGACTCAGCTTCTCACCTCTTGTTCTAGTGGCTCACATCTTAACTGTTTTGAAGTCCCACCTTAAGTCTAACTAGAAGCCTCACCATCTAAATCTTCACCCAGTCCTTACTTGGGGAAGGGCCTCTGCCTTCACCAAGATTCTTTCCTTGGATTTTCAGGTCCTTTCAGATGAAGAAGGTACCCTGGGGAGAGATGGACCCCATAAGGTATTCTGGATAGTTGACTGAACCCCCAGACTTAAACAGGAGTAGGAGCCCTTGCTCACATGAATGTGGGAGAGGGCAAACCTAGACCTTAGGGGTGTTTGTTGGGAAGGGCTCTAGAACTCCAGGCAGAAAGGATGGGCCCAAGGGAGGGGACAGCCTCGCCAGCCCGCTCAGGCGCCAGGGACGCCTGGAGGCATTGGCCCGCCCCCTCCGCGCCCCGTCGGGCTAGGGGCGAAGTCCGATCCAGGCCCTCGAGCAGGCGGGGACCTGCCAGGCTAGGTCGGGCCGGGCCGGGCCGGGCAACACACAGCCCCATAGTGACTAGGTGGGGCCAGGCCAGGTGGCCGTGGCTGGGGCCCGGGGGTGGAGGCTGGGGCTGGTTGGGACTAGCCGTCGGGGGCCCGGGCGCGCCCTGGGACCTGGCAGATGCCCGGGCTCCCAGCTCCAAGCTTGGGGCCCAGGGACAGCGCTGGCCCCACCCCTTCCTGTGCCCTTATATGGGCGTGGGGGGGGGAGACTCCCGGGACCGCCCCGCCCCCCAGCCGAGTGCGGACTCCGGCGTGTTGCCACGGCGACTAGGACCCGCTCCCGGGTGCGTTCCCGGTGTCGGGCTCCTAGAATCGTTCCCCAACTGCCTGCCTCCAAGATCGCCCGTGGGCACCGCGGGCTGAACCATTGCTGGGGGGGGAGGGGGAGGCGGTAACTGGGGGTCTCTAAGGCTGGGCATGTTCGGCACACCCCGACCGCCGCTGTGGTCCCGCGCCCAGGTTCCTCTTCCGAGGCGCAGAGCCCGGCCCGGCCCAGGGCGGGGTGCCCGGTCCCGTAGGAACCGAGTGACGGAGGCTGGGCCGGGCTCCTTCCCCCAGGGCTGTTGCCACACTTCCTGCCGCGGAGCTCGTCCCCGGCCTGTTTCTAAGGAAGGAGCGGGGTAGGGCGACCGCGCCCCGGCCTTCGGGCTGGTTCCAGGCACAGGAGCTGACGCGGTGGCGGTCAAGCCCAAGGTTGCTGGGGATGGACTCTGGGATGGGGACAGAGTATCCGGGGACGAGGGGGCGTCCATCATGGAAGATCCAGTAGTCGGATTCCTGAGGATCCTCAACAACCCTCCTTCCCTCCTGTGTGCAGCGGGGCCTCCTGTCACTGCCATCTCCGCTCCGAGGGTGTGCCCGACCCTTCTAACTCTCCATCAGGGCGTCGCAAACGACTCCAGTGACCCTGACCTGGTGACCCTGACCTGTGACAATGTCTCCTTGTCCCCCACATATCCTCCCTCAGTGTACCCCAGCAACCCCACTCACTGCCTGCATATCTAGACTCTCCTTCCCACTTAGGAGAGACCCTCAGCCTCTCCCATTTAGGGGAGACCCTCCGTCTCCCCCCTCCCCACACTCATCACTTTTCCTGGGTTCAGTGCCTCCCATGAAAAGGCCAGTCCCTCGACCCCTCTGTACTCAGGACCCCCACTTAATTCCCCAGTCAGGCGTCCCCTTACCCTCTCCCATTCCCCCTGCTTAACCCTTCCTACTCTCTTTTATGGGGTCTCCCCGAGTGTTCACAGCCCTCCACCCACTCTCAGATACCACCGGCCCCTCAGACCTTCTGAGTACAACTTGGGGACCGCCCCCCCCGCACCCCCCTCCCACACATTTGCTTTGTATCAGTTCCTCGTGTCCCTCATCGCTCTCCCGGGAGCCCCTCCCCGTGTGCCCCGGGCCCTCCCAGCAAGCCCTTCCTCGGACGCCCAGGGGTCCCCCTGAACCCCTCCCCCTGCAGCCTCGCCAAACCACCCAGCCCGTGGCCGCTGTTTACAAGGACACGCGCTTCCTGACAGTGACGCGAGCCGCCTCCTCCCCTTCCCCACGCTCCAGGAGGGGGGCGCGAGGCCCCGGCTCGCGCGGCGGCCAATCAGAGCGCGCTTCCGCAGCTGACAATTGCCGTATAAAGGCGTGTGGCTCCGGCTGAGCGGCCTGGACCTAGAGCGCGGCGGGCCAGCGTCGGAGCCAGCAGAGACGGGGAAGCCGGGGGGAGCCACACCGAGGACGCGAGCGCACCGGAGAGGGGCAGAGGGGCTCGCGAAGCCGCACCGAGCCTCCGCGCACGGCCGCCGGCCGGCCTCTCCCGATCCGTGCCAGCCCCGGAACGTGCTTCCTGACGCCCGGGCCAGCCACCGCCGAGGACAGCGCGCCGCTCGCTCGCAGCAGCGAGGCCCGGGGCGGCCCCGCAGGGACCTCCCCAAACCGCCCGGGCCGCCCGGATGTGCACTAAAATGGAACAGCCCTTCTACCACGACGACTCATACGCAGCGGCGGGATACGGCCGGGCCCCGGGCGGCCTCTCTCTACACGACTACAAACTCCTGAAACCCAGCCTGGCGCTCAACCTGACCGACCCTTACCGCGCTCTGAAAGCACCCGGGGCGCGGGGCCCGGGCCCAGAGGGCAGCGGTGGTGGCAGCTACTTTTCCAGCCAGGGCTCGGACTCGGGCGCGTCGCTCAAGCTCGCTTCATCCGAGCTGGAGCGCCTGATCGTCCCCAACAGCAACGGCGTGATCACGACGACGCCTACGCCCCCGGGACAGTACTTTTACCCTCGCGGGGGCGGCAGCAGTGGCGGTGCGGGGGGCGCAGGGGGCGGCGTCACCGAGGAGCAGGAGGGCTTCGCCGACGGCTTTGTCAAAGCCTTGGACGACCTGCACAAGATGAACCACGTGACGCCCCCCAACGTGTCCCTGGGCGCCAGCGGGGGGGCCCCGGCGGGGCCTGGGGGTGTCTATGCCGGCCCGGAGCCCCCTCCCGTCTACACCAACCTCAGCAGCTACTCCCCAGCCTCTGCGCCCTCCGGAGGCGCCGGGGCCGCCGTTGGAACCAGCAGCTCGTACCCGACGGCCACCATCAGCTACCTCCCACACGCGCCACCCTTCGCCGGCGGCCACCCGGCGCAGCTGGGCCTGGGTCGCGGCGCCTCCGCCTTCAAGGAAGAACCGCAGACCGTGCCTGAGGCGCGCAGCCGCGACGCCACGCCGCCGGTGTCTCCCATCAACATGGAAGACCAGGAGCGCATCAAAGTGGAGCGCAAGCGGCTGCGGAACCGGCTGGCGGCCACCAAGTGCCGGAAGCGGAAGCTGGAGCGCATCGCGCGCCTGGAGGACAAGGTGAAGACACTCAAGGCCGAGAACGCGGGGCTCTCGAGCACTGCAGGCCTCCTCCGGGAGCAGGTGGCCCAGCTCAAACAGAAGGTCATGACCCATGTCAGCAACGGCTGCCAGCTGCTGTTAGGGGTCAAGGGACACGCCTTCTGAGCACCCCTTCGCCGTACGGACATCCCACCCCCCAGCCTGGACGGCTGGGCGCAAGCCTACCCTAGGGTGAGGGTGCAGGCGGTGGGCACCCGCCCCGGGGCGCATGGGAACGCCGAAAATCACACTGGACCTCTGCCCGCCCGCTCTGCGCCCAGTCCTTCCACCTCAACGTTTACAAGCCCCCCTTACACTTTTTTTTTGTATTTTTTTTTCTGCTGGAAACGAACTCGATTCATATTGAATATAATATATTTGTGTATTTAACAGGGAGGGGAGGAGGGGGCGATCGCGGCGGAGCTGGCCCCGCCGCCCGGTACTCAAGCCCGCGGGGACACTGGGGAGGGGACCCCTGCCCCCTACCCTCCCCCTCTGCACTGTACTGTGGAAAAGAAACACGCACTTAGTCTCTAAAGAGTTTATTTTAAGATGTGTTTGTGTGTGTGTGTGTTCGTTGTTCTGACTTTTTATTGAATCTATTTAAGTAAAAAAAAAAGGTTCTTTATTAATTTCTGTTGTCTTTTTTTACCAGCCGGGCGGGCGGAGGGAGGAGAACACTGGGATGCCCCCACCCCGCTGCTGTTGGTGGTTCGCTTCGGTGTCACCTCGCCAGCTCTGCCCCAGCACCTGGCGACCCCAGCCCAGCCCGGCGTCCAGCCCTGCCCGCGGTCCCAGATCCCGGGGGCTGGAAACCCAGGGCGAGGACGTGGTCCAGCCTAACACCTGGGGGCAGGATGCCCGGGGCGGTGCGCGCACTGCGCAGGCGCGGCCCCACCCAGTCGCGCACGCCGGGGCTTTCTCTGTTGACGCCACGGAAGCGCTGCCCTTATATGGGCGGATTCTGTCCAGTGACGCGCCGCGGTCTCCGGGCAGATTCCGGGAATCCCCTCCCCCGCTCTGCCGGGCAAGGGCCGCGGCGCCCGGAAGGAGGCCGGGATTTTCCCAGGCGGGCGGCTGCCTGGGCCCGGAAAGCCCCAGGCCTGAGTCCAGAGCGTCCGTGGTGGGTGGGCCGCGCTCCAGGGTCCGGGGAGCCGCCCCAGAGCCTCCCTCCCCTGGCTGGCGCCCGGGCCCCGCCGCGCCCACGCTGTCTGACCTGACCCGGGTGGGGGTTTGCTGCTGCCCGCGCGTCCTTGCCGCCGCGGTCCCCCTCACCTCCGCCAGGAAGGGCGGCGCCCGCCTGCCAGTTTCCCCTCCCGGTGCCAGGTCAGGATCGGGGCGACTGCCAAGTCTGGTCCTGCCGGGGTGGCTGGCCAGGCCGCCGCGCGCCTCCGTGGTTCTGGCGCGGGGCTCCTTTCCCCGCAGCTGTGATTGGTATGTGGGTAACTGGTGGACCCAGCCTCGGAGCTGGAAGCACTCAGAACAGCAGAGAAACCAGCCCACAGGGGCTGGATGGGCAGAACAGACACTTGATTCATTTCTAAAGTACCGAACTTTAGCCCTGGAGACAACAGTCCAGACCACAGCAGGCAGATGGACAATAAACAAGGAAACACGATTCCGAGATGATGGCAAGTGCTAGGAAAGGAAGACACAGGTGAAAGCAGGGCAGGGTCGATGAGCTGCTTTGAAGGAGAGACTGGGCACATTGACCTCTAATGAGACCAGATTTGAAGAAGCTCAGCCCTGGGCAGAAGGAACACATATATGCAGCTCCTGTGGCCAGAACAAGATCAGCCTGTTCAAGAACAATAAGAAGTCAGTATGCGTGGAATAGAATAAACCGGAGGGTGGAGTTGAGGTCAGGGAAGACCAACCACACAGGGCCTTGGGGAGAAGTGTAGATAAAATTCCAAGGCTGAGATTAGTGACTTTGGTGGGTATTAGGCTGGGCAGCAATATTAATGGGTCTGGATTAAATGAGCTTGTCAGGCCTGTTCTGTGGAAGTAAATATGGGTTCAGAGTGGCAGTCACTTGCCTGGACACATACAGAATCAAACTGCACTCCTGGGAAAATGCCTTGCTCCAGACACCTGCCTCCTGCCTCCCAGCCTAACCCTCACCCTTCTATCCTAGAGGATGACAGGCAGCTCTTTCAAACTTCAGACGGGGATCGGGGGCAGAGCATGCTCACCAAGCACGCAGCTCAAGTTCCCACTTCTTTAAAAACAAATCCCCAACTTTGGTGTATGGGGCAAGCTCTAACCATTTGAGCTACCTGGCCAGGGGCCTGGAGCTCCCATTCTTGGCTGTTCTCAGGACTGGGTCCTCAGCCTCTTTCCCATAAGACTGGATTATTCTTCCAGGCCCAGGAACCCTCCCTAGGAACCAATCACTGGGCTTTATATATTTTATCTCTTCTTTTTTTGTTAATCCTCACTGGAGGATATTTTTCCATTGATTTTTAGGGAGAGTGGAAAAGAGAGGGGAAGACAGGGAAAAGCATCATTGTGAAGCACATCATTTGGTTGCCTCCTGCATGAGCCTTGACCAGGGGAGGAACCTGCAACCAACGTACGTGCCCTTTGACGGGAACTGAACCAGGGACTCTGGTCTGCAGGCTGAGGCTCTGTCCACTGAGCCAAACCAGTGAGGGTCATACTTTTATCTCTTTTTACGTGCATGGTGATCTGGCTTGGTTGTCTTTATTTCCATTTTCCTGATGAAGAAAACCAGGAAAGATCGCATCTCTTAAAATAACATTTGAACCAGCCTGGCTGATGGCTAGATGTGGGGACTGCCCTTCAAGGCGATTCAGGGACTTGCTCAAGGCAAGGGGCAAATAGCAATCCCGCCAGCTGCCCTTTGACTAAACGTGAGAGAAAACACTGTACATTAGGTAACACTGCCACCGTGTGGTGAAGATAAATAACTACCGTGTCAGTTTTTCAGGCCAGAGCTTAGGGGGAAGAGAATTGGGGACATGGACTGACAAGAGACAGCAGAATAGACCATATCAACACAGACTCACAACCTGTCCCTAATACTTTATTGGTCACCTCTAGGTCTGTGCCCGGTTGGGGAGTTCCAGTAATGGGTCACCATTCACCACTCAGCTAGGAATATAAGAAGGCCTTGGCCTAGCCCTTCAGGATCAGGACTGTGGAATTTGAAGGGGCAGACCTGGCCGTTCCTGGGCCAGCACAGGCACACAGGTGGGGGTCCAGAGCCCAAGCTTGGCATCGGTCTGCCAGCCTAACTGTGTTTGGAGAAGTATTCCTTGCTCTCATCCACGTCAGGCTTGATTGTATCACTACCTGGCTTCCAATCAGCGGGACAGACTGTGGGAAGAAACAAGGATGCACATGTGAGGCTACAGCCCATATTCAAGGTAGGGCAGCCGTGAGAGGCAAGGTGAGATCCCAAGTTGCAGAAGAAAAAGCCCAGAGCCAAGTGGTCCAGGCCTAAGACCACACCACATGTTGACAGAAGCCCCCAAGGCCAAGTATAGGGCTTGTAGCTGGTATTTTTATTCTTTTTGGTCCCTCCAGCCCCATCTTTTCCTTCAGCTGCACCCCTACTAGACTTTGAGAGGCTATGGTCAAGCTGTGTCCTCCACCCAAGAAGGTAGTCTGATGCAACTAATTTTATTCAAACCTGCCATGGCACACATCTTCTCAAATACCTTTTCTGTAGACTTTTATTACCTCCCAGCTACCCACCCTCATATTAGGATAGCTCCACAATCAGACTAGAAACTTCCTGCAGATGAGACCCTGAGCTGAACCTTCTTTGGGGCCTTCATATCCATGTTACATAGGTGAAAAGCAGGCAGTGAATGTCTACATAAGTGACAGAGAGGGGGCACGGGAATATGTGTGCACTCACCTTCCCCGTGCTCATCTGTGTACTGGAAGGCCTGGACCAGCCGCAGAGCCTCATCCACAGAGCGCCCCACAGGCAAATCGTTGACAGTGATCTGGCGAAGGACACCCTTGCCATCAATGATAAAGAGGCCCCTGAAGATATGAGGGTTCACAGTGAAAAGCTGGTACTCCCACTGGCTGGTGGAGGGGGCACCATCTCCCTTCCAGCCATTGCCCAAGAGTGATTCCCCCCCCCTCTGAGGACCCCTTAGTACCTGTAGGCGATGCCCTCATCTTCCTTCAGCACGCCATAATCATGTGACAAACTTCTGGTTACATCAGCCAGCAGGGGGATGTTCAGGGGGCCCAAGCCTCCCTCCTTCCGGGGAGTGTTAATCCTGGGAGTAGGGGAGACAGGGCTGGGACCTCAGGAAGCCTGGCCCAGCAGGGTACTCACCCTGGGACCTGGGTGTGATAAGGGCTGCAGACGGGGTGCTGGAGGAGAGAGATAAAGGGCTCTGGAGCAAGGCCCTGGAAGTCCCACCCACCCCACCCTGATGTGGGTGCAGGGGCTGTTTCCCACAGCTGGGAAGACTAAGCTAATGCTCTCATCCCAACAAAGTGGCTTCACGTGTGCACAGCCCTCCATTCCCTTAAACTGGAGTTGCCGCCTTCTTGAAATAGTTGTTGGGAGGGAGGCTGCTTTGCCCTAAGTGAGATAAAGCATTTGCAACTTCACACCAAGCAACTAGATTCCAAATGCCAATTACTGTTGTCATCGTTAAGGATTTGGGCGTCATTATTTTCAAGAGGGGGAAGGGAGGTGCAGAGTGCAGAAGTGGAGCAAGGCCACTAGAACACACAGCTGGGACCCTGTGGAGGTATAGGTTGGGCCGCACTCCTCCCTGCCTGCTGGTCCCCACTCATACCAAGCCAGGTGGGTGAACTGCGAGTCTACAGAGACCCCCAGCACCTCGCAGCCCAGCTTGCGAAAGTCCTCGGCGTGCTCGCTGAAAGCGATGATCTCCGTGGGGCACACAAAAGTGAAGTCCAACGGGTAGAAAAACAGGACCACGTACTTCCCTGGGGGAGGGGGAGAACGGAGGAGGAGTGAGGGCCCAGCGCCTCCGAAGCCAGGGCCCCGCCCCCACCTGGGCCCCCTCCAGGCCGGCCTCACCTCTGTAGTCGGAAAGTTTCACCTCCTTGAAGGCGCCCTCCACCACGGCGGTGGCCTGGAAGTCCGGGGCGGGCTTGCCAATGTGCGCGTTGCCGGTGGCCATGGCTGAAAGCTGAGACCCCCGCCCCCTCCTGCCTGGTCAGTGCGCCCGGGAAGACCCTTTGTCCTCCTTCCCAAGGTCACGCTGCGTGCTGGGCCCGGTGACTGAGTCAGAAGGGCGAAGGCAGGGGCACTGTCCGGAAACCCTCCTCGGTCCCGGCTGTACGCGGCTTTCAGACCACGGGAGACCCCTCCCTCCCGGCCAACAAGCGCGGCCCAGCCGCTGCCGCCCGGCCTCCCCGGAGCAAATGGACCTGAATGCACTGGCGCGAGCTCGCCGCCCCGGGAGGAGCCCCCGGGAGGAACCCCCGAGAGCAGGGGGTGGAGAGCGAGCCAAGCTCTGGCCTCGATTCCCCACCCCACCCCAAGGACAAAGGCGGCCACCAAGGCGGGTGGGAACAAAGGCGGCCAGGGCTGAGGTCTGGAGAGGCCGGAGAGGCTCCAAAAAGGGGCTTCCCCCGGCCCGGCGCGCTCCAGGAGTCCCTACCTGCGTGGGGAAGGATGGGACGCACACACCAGCAGACCCGCGTGGACTCGCGTTCTCAGCGCCAAGTACACACAGGGCCGCGGAGCCTTATATGCGCGGCCCGAACCGTGACGCTCAGGGCGGGGCGTGGTGACGGGAGGAGCGGTCCGGTCCACTGGCGCCCTAGGGGAGGGGGACAAGCCGGCCGGGTCTTGGGCAGCTGCGCAGCTGCGGGCCGCGCCCACTGCGCCCACCCATGAGGGCCCCACAGATCCCGCGCGGGGCTCGGCCCCGGAGCGCGCCGGGAACGGTTGGAGTCCCGCATGGACCAGAGCTCAACTGCGCTACTGCTGTCGCCTCTGATGTTCCTGCTGCTGGCGATCCCTGCGCAGGTCTCCCCCGACTACCATTACTTCGGCGAGCAGGGCACAGGCGACACGTGGGAGCAGCTGCGGCTGCAGCGTCTGGGGAAAGGTAACTGTGGGCGGGGAAAGGTGCCCCATCGCCCACTCTGCCAGCTGGCTGCAAACAGACCCTCCTCGGTGGACTTCAGATCTCCGCCCAGCTTCGCACTTGGCGGCATCCTTTGGGCTGGTCACTTTTCTCTGAGGCTCAGTTTTCTCGACTGTAAACTGAAATAGAGACTGCCTTTCAGCAGCCTACACGTGGAGAGGGGGCGTGAGCTGGACTCAAACTGCCACATCCATAAGCACATGGGTAGGTGGTAGGAAGGACAGAGACAGAGAAGGAAGGTAGCAGGTAAATTTCTGAAGCCTGAGAAAGCCTGGCTGAAGTAGATAGGTAGCCATGTACCTGACATGACAAGAAAAGCAAAAATCGCAGATTTAGGAGGAAGAGTGTTGCCAGGGAGTGGGAAAAGCATTGCCAAGGCCAAAAGGCCTGATGGAATGTAACCAGAACCCAAATTCTGCTGCCTAGTGCCATGAAAGTCAAATTTCTGAGATAGATGCTGGTGAAAAAAAGAAAGAGGTTTATTCACGTGTTGGCCACCTGAGATGATAGGGGACTGTTGTTGAAGAGCCCATCTCCACATCTCAGAGCAGGCCGAGGTTTTTATATGGTGGGAGAGGGAAAGCAGAACAAAGAGCTCAAGGGATAGGGGTTGAAAAGTTCTCCCCTGGAAGACCAGCATGGGCCATGCTGATAAGAACCTCAAAACTGGTCAAGGGATGGACTGGTGAGCATGATCCTTGGTTTTGCCATCCTGGTTTTACCACTGAAAGTCAGCAATTCTCTTAGAGCTGGGATGACTGTAGGTCAGAGTCTGTATCTTCTCAGGTTAGTCCCTCTGATACTTTTTTGTTTTTGTTGTTGTTAATCCTCACCTGAAGATATATTCTTCCATTGCTGTTCAGAGAGAATGAAAGGGAGGGAGGGAGAGGGGGAAGAGAAAGACACACACACATACACACACACAGAGTATTCAATGTGAGAGAGTTCCTAAGATTATTTTAAAAACATGCTGTTTATTTACAAGTTACATATTAATCCCAGTCACCATCTACAGAAATAATGTCAAAAGAATGGTGGAGTGGGTTACAACTTATCACTGCCACAAAAAGAATGAAAGATGCTAGTGTTCTGTCTGTGATGGAAGTTTGATGAGTTAAGGCCTATCTCATAGAGGCTCGAGAGAAGTCAGTAAAAGAACCCAGTGAAAGGGAGTTTAAGCGCTCTCAGTAAGTTGTAGTTGTTTTAAAAGTGATCATACTCATTGTTTTTATTCCATGAGCTAGCCCAGTACCAGGGGCTTTAAGTATTGCTATTATGCTAATCATGTCATTTAATTTACCAACTGACAGACCGGCTGGTCAGGTATCACTGTGCCAGCTAGACAGGCTCATGATCATGTCCCTGAAGATGAATCAGCTTCTAAGGGTGGGCACAAAGGGTGTTGTACCACAGTTCCAACTGGCACATGTGGGAAGTGTCAGTCTGAAGTCTCTTTGGGTCACTCACCAGATGTGTGAGCTTGGAAGGGTGGCTTGCTGTTTCTAGGTCTCAGTTTCCCCACATGGGGCTGATGGAATCATCTATGGAAGACACCTGGCACAGAAGCACAACAGTACAAACATGAACTATTGCTCAGCCGGTGTTGCTCAGTGGTTGAGCATCGACCCATTAAACCAAGAGGTTATGGGTTTGATTTCGTCATGGTACATACAAGTTGTGGGCTCTCTCCCCAGTAGGGGGCATGCATTAGGCAGCTGATGAATGTTTCTCTCTCATTGATGTTTTTATCCCTCTCCTTCGCTCTGTCTCTAAAATCAATTTAAAAACATTAAAAACACACACACACACACATGCACGAACTGTTGCTGTCAGTGTTTTTAGCATTCTCTCTCTCTATAGGAGGGTCTAGGGGTACTTAGGTTCCCCTATACACATACAGCTACCTGACCCTCCATCCCTAGACGAAGAGGACTCGATCCTTGGCCCGTGGGGAAAGTGGCGCTGTCTTTGCGACCTGGGCAAGCAGGAGCGCAGCCGCCAGGTGCTGGGCACAGCGCCGGATCCAGTGTTCATGGACCGCGAGACCCTGGTGCAGGAGCTGCCCTGCCGGCAACGAGATTGTTCATTCTGCAAGCCAATCGACTGCGACTGGAGGCCCTGAGTCCGGGTTAGAGGCGGGCTCAAAGGGGGCGGACTAGGGTGGGCTGTGAAGTCCTCAGGCTGGGAGGGGAGAAAGGAAGAACGAAGGAGAGGGCAGGGGAGCGGGGGGGGAGCTGCAGAGGAGGTGGGCATCGGGAAGGGAGAACTGGGACTCCAAGTCTAGGGCTTGAGGGTGGTGCTGGGGGAGAGAAAGCTGAGTCCGGAGATGTGAGCAGAAAGGACGATATCCGAGCAGAAAGGAAGAAAGATAGTGGAGGAAAACAGAGGTGGAGGAGCCGTGATCCCGAGGAAGGGACATGAGCCTGGTGAGAGCTGGGGACCCACAGGCAGAGGAATGAGCCCTGCTGAGACCAGAGAATAAGATGGGGGAGAGGGGAAGGGCGGGGTGGGAGAAACATGACTCCCGAAATACAAGAGTCTGTTGAGGCCTTGGAATCTCAGACCTCGGTTCGAGGAAGGGATGGCTTAGTCCGAAGGAGAAAGAAGGTAGTAGTAAGGGGCGGGCGGACATCCCGATGAGGTGCCGAGAGAGAGGTAGATGAGAGAGGTAGTTCGAAGGCCTGAGTCCAATGGGATGGAGATACCTGCTCCAGGGCGCCTTAAACTTTGTGGAGTGACCGGGATCGCTGGTGCAAATGGCCTGAGTCCAGAGGGGGAACGGGAATTCTGGGAGTGTAGTGTAATGGTATCTCATCTTATAGGCTTGACTGGGCCGTTCCCTTCCAGTTCCGCTCAGTTTCCCGTTTAATTCCCACTTCTCCCTCCAGCCCCGGCGGGCGAGGCTCGGGAGCCCTCTGAGCGGAGCTTCGAAAGCTACTCCTCCCACCGGTTCCTCAAATTCAGAACTACAATTCCCAGCACGGCCTACGGTAGCGGCATCGGCGTCGGCTGCGCAAACGTCACGGCGGCGGGAGGGTTGGGGGCGTGTCCCGCGCACTGATTGGTCAGGTCCCACCACTGAGGAACCTGCGGAAAACGCGCGCCGAGACCTGCGCCTGCAGACCTAGTTCGTGCGGCTGGTAGTGGCAGCCGCGGCGGCATGGATCTCAGAGAGCTGGAGAGAGACAATACGGGCCGCTGTCGCCTGAACTCACCTGTGCCCGCAGTGTGCCTCAAGGAGCCGTGCGTCCTGGGCGTCGATGAAGCAGGCCGGGGCCCGGTGCTGGGTGTGTCCCCAGGGCTGGGTTGGAGGAGGGACGTGATAAGGGGGATGCAAATTGCACTGGAATGGGAGCCGGGTTGGCACCGGTTTCGTTGTGTGTGGTGTGATAGCCATGGCATAGGTGATAGCACCGGAAAAAGTGGTGATAATGGAACAATGATGTCGGCTTTCATGGGCTCACTAGTTGGACCCCATTTTTCCAGGCCCCATGGTTTACGCCATTTGTTATTGTCCCATGTCGCGCCTAGCAGATCTGGAGGCTTTGAAAGTGGCAGGTGAGCCCTTGGTATATGTCTGGGGAAGGGGTTCCTGGGCATGTGCAGGGGCGGATGTAAACTGGACGGAGAGAGCAGGAATTGGGAGAACCAGCTGCTCCCCTTCTTTCCCAACCCTTTTCCCAGACTCAAAGACCCTGTCGGAGAGCGAGCGGGACAGGCTCTTTGCGAAAATGGAGGAGGATGGGGACTTTGTGGGCTGGGCCCTGGACGTGCTGTCTCCAAACCTCATCTCTACCAGCATGCTTGGGCGGTGAGGGGTCCCCAGGAGGGGCCTGGGTAGGGGGGCAGCCAACCTGGGCTGGAAGGGATTGGTGGCTGGAATGGGTTTGACTGGGCTCTGTTCCCCACTGCAGGGTCAAGTATAATCTGAACTCTCTGTCCCATGATACAGCCGCTGGACTGGTGCAGTATGCATTGGACGAGGGCGTCAATGTTGCTCAGGTGAGCTAACTGTGGGGTTTCTCCGTTTGATCACTTCAGGATAAAATGGGAGTATGATTGCAGTGGGAGATTCAGCATCAGACATATGTAATACCTCAGGAATATTTATTGCTGTTGTTGACTTCCTACTGCTTTTCCTACCCTAAATATGTGATCCACTAAGGACCATGGTGGATCCCCCATCTATCTCTATCCTAAAAGCTCAGTGTCCAGGACAATCTGTCCACCTGTTCTAGCCAGGGTACTCTCCAGTCCTGGATGCCTGCCCCATTCTCTTCCCTGGTTCCTTCACTTCCAGCCCCCTCTCCTACAATCTGCTTCCGAACAGCAGCAGCTGATGGTCTTTTTTTTTTTTTTTAATGTAAATCTCAACATTTAATTTTCCGAGCACAGTTGAAATTAAATCAGGAACATTCACAGCCAAGGGAAGGCAAATGAGATTAAATTACCAAAGAGAAATATAAGTTGGCATGGTATCCAGTGCTCTGAGGCAAAGAACCAGCTGTTTTTGAGAGAATGACATGGGCAAATACACTTGAGGGAGGGAATGGAACAAGAGACGCCTTGCTGAGGAGGTGGCAGAGGTCCAGAAATAGAATATGGAGCTGACGATGCCATACTGGAACAGACAGACAAGGGCCCTGCCCTTGTGTTCATACCCAAGTCAGGGAGATGGATGTTTAGCTGGTAAACAAATAATAATGGTGATTTCTGGGAACAAAGACTGCTACTACAGAGATCACTTTCCCTCTTACCTCGCTGCTCCAGCCATGGGGCCTCCACACCACAGGGCCTTTGCACTGGCTGTTTCCTCTGCTTAGAACAATTTCCCCAATCTCCACCCACAAGGCTCATTCATTCCTTCATCTCTTTCAGGCCTTTATTCAAATGTCATCACCTCAGGATGACCTTCCCTGAATTGCACACCTCCATTTAAAATGACAGCCTCTTCACCCAGCTGGTGTGGCTCAGTGGTTGTCAACCCATGAATTAAGAGGTCACCAGTTCAACTCCCAGTCAGAGCATCCCCTAAGTTGTGGGCTCAATCCTCAGTAGGGCGCATGCAGGAGGCAGCCGATCGATGTTTCCCTCTGATCGATGTTTCTACCTCTTTATCCGTCTCCCTTCCTCTATAAAATCAATAAAAAATTGTAAAAAAAAAATTACAGCCTCTTTCAATTCTCCCTTATCCTTTATTATTTACCCTGTTTCTTTTTATTTTAAGATTGTATCAGTTTATTATTTTTTAAAATATTTTTTTATTGATTTCAGAGAGGAAGAGAGAAATAGAAACATCAATGATGAGAATCATTGATTGGCTGCCTCCTGCACACCATCTACTGGTGATCAAACCCACAACTTTGGCATGTCCCCTTGACCGGAATCAAACCCAGGACCCTTCAGTCCACAGGCCGAAGCTCTAGCCACTGAGCAAAACCAGCTAGGGTTTATCCTGTTTCTTGTCTGTGGCCCTCACCAGGGTGTCCCCTTCATGAGAACATGGATTTTTGTCTGGTGTGTTCATTGCCTTGTTCCCACTATTAAGTGTAGCCCATGGCATGCAGTAGGTGCTCAGTAAATAAAGACTGAGTACAGCTTGATCTGAAAAAGACTCTGGCCGAAACCGGTTTGGCTCAGTGGATAGAACATCAGCCTGCGGACTGAAGGGTCCCAGGTTCGATTCCGGTCAAGGTCACATACCTTGGTTGCAGGCACATTCCCAGTGAGGGGTGTGCAGGAGGCAGCTGATCGATGTTTCTCTCTCATTGATGTTTCTAACTCTATCTTTCTCCCTTCCTCTCTGTAAAAAAATCAATAACATATATTAAAAAAAAAAAGACTGGTTCAACAAGAAAGATTTAAAAATAAAGTTTAATTTGTAGAACTGCAAAAAAAAAAAATACTTTGGGAGGTGATGCTTGAGCTGAGACCCCTTAGAAAAATGCTGTCTGGGACGAGCCAAGAGAAAAATATTCCAGACAGTGGGAATAGCAAGTGCAAAGGTGATGAGGCCTGATATTTGCAGTGTTTGCCATAATGTTTGTTGACTGAATACATTTCTGCCACCACTGCAGGTATTTGTGGACACTGTAGGAATGCCAGAGACATACCAAGAGCGGCTGCAACAGCGCTTTCCCGGCATTGAGGTGACAGTGAAGGCCAAGGCAGATGCTCTTTATCCCGTGGTCAGCGCTGCCAGCATCTGTGCCAAGGTTAGCCCCTCACTGTCCATGACTGGCTCCCAGCATCCCTTTAGGCCTGGGGCAGGTGTGGATGTCCTGAGGGAGGGAGATCTCAAGTGTGTATCTTGCCCACAGGTGGCCCGAGACCAGGCTGTGAAGAACTGGCAGTTTGTGGAAAAACTACAGGACCTGGACACTGATTATGGCTCAGGCTACCCCAATGGTGAGCAGATGGTGGTAGGGGCTGCCTTGGGAGCTGTCCTGAGATAGTGATACTGGTGATAACTCTGACAAGGCAGTCCTGAGAGTGGTTCTGCTTACCCTGCTCCACAGTGGAAGAGGCTGAGGCCCATACTGGGGCCACTTGCTCACAGCCAGTAGCCATCATATGGCAAAGCTGGTTTCCAGCTGGCAGGCTCCTTCCACCCTGTTTTCTTTCTCTCTCTGCTCTCTGGAGCCCCAGTGAGAGACTGAGACCCATGGTGGGTGGGTGTCTGTTAAGGGGAAGACGTCAGGGGAAGGGGCACTGGCTTATGTCTATAGTTTTCTCCCCAATATGAGACTCAGTTTTCTTGTTTGACATGGAAGTGATTGTGCTCCCCCAACACACACACACACACACACACACACACACACACACACACATACACACACACAGGGCAGAGTTGAAGATTCAGTGTTTGGGTTCAAGGAATCCCTTGACCCTTCTGAGGCCCAGGAAGAGAGTGGCAGGTGGGTGGGGTGACACAGTCTGTGACTGGAACTTAGGTGAGGCCAAAGTGGAGAAACCAGGTTCAGGCCAGCAGCAGTTTGGCCAGCATTCAGTGCTTACTGAGTACCTGATACATGCTGTGTCGGGTCAAGCTTTGGGATATAGCTGTAAGCAAGACAAACAAGGATTTCCCTGTCCCCACTGAGCTCATGGTTACGTGCGGGGGGAGACAGGCATTAACTTGCTGATCCACAAATGCTGGTTTAATGACTATTGTCCTATGGGGTAAAGGAGATGTCTCAGAGGATATCTTAAATTGTACCTGGAGCAACTTTGGCCGGGTAGAGAGTCCAAGAAGCACTGCCTGTGCAAAGGTCCTTGAGGCAGGAGGATGTCTAAGGTTGTGCGAGATGCCTCAGATACTCAAGAGGAGGCCTGAGATGAGATGATGGGGCCTCAGATGGCAGTCTAAAGAGCTGGGACTTAATGACAGGGCTCAGGGGCTGTCAACATTGCCCACTCCACCCCTTCCCTAGATCCCAAGACGAAAGCATGGTTGAGGAAGAACGTGGAGCCCGTGTTTGGCTTTCCCCAGTTTGTCCGGTTCAGTTGGCGCACAGCCCAGAGCATCCTGGAGAAGGAGGCGGAAGGTGTTATATGGTGGGTGTTCCAGAGGTGCTGTGAGGAGGGAGGGAGGGAGGCTAGGGCTCATCCTGGCCTGGGAGGGTGATTCCCCCACCCCCAACAGCAGGTGGTCAGTGTTACCACCTCTCGCCTACAGGGAGGACTTGGCTACAGGGGATCAGGAAGGACAAGGGAGGATCACATCCTATTTCAACGAAAAGCCAGGAAACTGCCCCCGTCTCCCCCACCGGTACTTCCAGGAACGTGGTCTAGAGTCAGCCACCACTCTCTAAGAGCCAGCCTGTACCCCTTTTACCTTCAGTTTGTGATTAAAATTGCTAAGGAAAGCAAGCATGGGGGTTGTACTTTGGGATGGAGGTGGCTGGACCCAGCTGCTGACTTTTGTAACCTAAACAAGGTAGTGGGCACTGGTTGAATGATTTTATTTTTAAAAAATTGATAAGTGTTTATTTGAGCTAAAATGAGGACATATGCCTGGGAACAAGATCTCAAATGATCCCTAATTTTTTGTTTGTTTGTTTGTTTTTTGTTTTTTAAATATATTTTATTGATTTTTTACAGAGAGGAAGGGAGAGGGATAGAGTTAGAAGCATCAATGAGCGAGAAACATCGATTAGTTGCCTCCTGCACATCCCCCACTGGGGATGTGCCCACAACCAAGGTACATGCCCTTGACTGGAATCGAACCTGGGACCCCCTCAGACTGCAGACCAATGTTCTATCCGCTGAGCCAAACCAGTCAGGCTGCTCCCTGGTTTTATTTAAAAACATATACTTGTGTGATAACAATTAGGAAGGAGCACATTGAGAAGCACCCTGCCCCAGCTCACAGGTGGGCTTACCTGGTGTCTCAGTCTGTTTGGGCTTCAATAACAATATACCACAGACTAGGTGGCTTATTAACAGCAGACATTTATTACAGTTCTGGAGGATGGAAGTCCAATGTCAGGGTTTCGGCGTCGTCATATTCTAGTGAGGGTTATCTTCCAGGTTGAATACTACCAATTTCTCACTATGTCTTCACATAGGGGAGAGGGGAAAGAATCTCTGGGATCTCTGTGGGATCCCTTTTATACGGCCACTTATTCCATTCCTGACAGTTGCACACTTATGACCTAGTTACTTCTCACATGTTCCACCTCTTAATACCATCATCTTTGGGGGTCAGGATTTCAACATAGGAATTTCAGAGGGGACACAAACATTCAGACCATAGCAGGTGCCTCCTAGGTCCTTCCAGAGATAACCCATGTACAGGTATATTCTTTCCCAAAGTTTCTTTGTTTTTTACACAAATGGGAGGACACTATACCATACATAGTGCACATTCCTCTTTGTGCCAGTTATATCTTGGAGGTAATTCCAAATGGGTATCTATAAGACCGGCCTTATTTGCTTTACAACTGAAGAGCCCTCCATGGCATGACTGTCCTGTAGTTTAATGCCTCTTAATAGACACTGAGTTATCGCTCAGCTTGCTGTTAAACCTGTATAGTGGGGGATTACTGGGATGGGCCATCCTTTCTTGTGCACAGCTTTTTAAGGTAAATACCCAGAGGTGGGGCTGCTGGGTTTAGAAAATCTCTGTTTATTACTTGGAGAAGAAATATTTTCAGATTGCCCTCTGTGGAGGCTTGTACCTAATGGCACTCCTACTAGTAACCTAAGTGAGCACCGAGGTCAGGGAATGAACCTGATCTAATACAGCAGTGCCTAGACACAGGGGGCATCCACCAATCCTGCTCTATTGAATTAAGAGAGACCTTGCTCATTTTCCAGGTGAAGATAAAGAGGAGGAGGATTAGTGGTGGTGCTTACAATCCAAATCCGGAACCTAAGTCCAGTCCTTTGCCTTAGGGATTTGGAAGGATGGGGAGGAAGGAAGGTGGCTTCTTGTGTGTCGGGAAGCTACTTGCTGCCTGCACATAGTAGAGAACACACCTCTTGCCCACGTCAGCCCTTCTTCTGATCCCGTCCCTCCCCCCACCCCCATTTCTAGCACCTGAATATTCCAAATTTCACACTGCTGTGAATCAGTTCCTAACTCGGACCTGAGGATTCGAAGTGAGACACATCAGTCAGACAACTATCTTTCCCACCTGTTTCCCCAAGAGGCTGCTGCATCAAGTGCTCTGATGGCGACTTTATTCGGGGGAGAGGGGGAAATGAGCTAGAGTTGAGTTTCTCTAGTAATCTGGAGAGGAGCGACTCTCTGGGCTGGGGTTCTAGAGGAGGGACCGTGCTCCAGAAACTAGAAGGCGGAGAGAGAGAGGGGTGGAGCTCTGAGTGACTATTGGGCGGGGCAGGGGTTGGGGAGTGAAGGGAGGCTTCTTCCATCTAAGGCCAGGCGCCCCCTAGGGGCCGCTGCCGCTGCCGCTGCCACTGCCACTCCCGCTGCCTGCAACGTCCTGGATCCAGGGGCCAGGGTGGCGGACGCGTGGGAAGGTGGTTTCCCGGGCCCTTCGCCGCTGTCTGCGAGTCGGACGCACCGAGATGGGCATGTTGAGGCAGCCACCGGCAGGAACTACCACCGGCAGCGGGTAGCCCAGAACCGAGCGGCAAAGGTCCATCCCATCGGTGAAGGTCTGGGAGAAGAGGTGAGTTAGGGCCCGTGGGGGCGTTTTCAAGACCCTGGCCTTACGAAGGGAAAGACTGGGAGTTCCATAGAGAGTAGGTGCCAGAGGAGCGGTCTTGGGGAGGACAATTCTCGCCTCTTGGTCTTTCTGGAAGTCTGGGGGCGGGGCGGGAGGAACTTGGGGAGAGCGAGTAAGTACTTCTTACTGGGTCCCAAGGGGCTGGGACCTTGGGAAAGGTGAATGGGCGTCTGGGTCTTCAGACTGTGGATGGGCCTAGAGCAGGCAGTTCCTTAGGAAGAACAAAATCGGTCTCTCTGGATCTTAGGGAGGCTACAGGCTTACGCGTATGTATTCCACTGTGGGGTTGGGCTGTAGAAGGGGAAAGGGTGGGAGCAGGGTCTTGGGGATGCTAAGACAGGCTCGGACCTAAGTCATAGTAAGGGGAGGTCTCAGCCTCTTCTGCTTACTATGGCCTAGGCCCCCATGCTCACCTGCCCGTAGGCACTGCAGCCAGGGTTGCAGTCTCTCTTTTCTAGGGGTGAGAGCCAAGTTGGGCCACAGGTGATATCACTTTTGCAGTTGGCAACCCTGGGGTTGGTGTGTGAAGAGAAGGTGGGTAAAGGCTCTGCATTTGCATTCCAGTGGGATTCCTGCTCGCCAAGGATCTTGTGTCTCTGCCTCACCCTCTTCCAGGTCCTGCCTCTTAGTTCCACGCCGCTACAAACCACCACCCTCCAGGTTTCAACCCGTCCCATATTCTCTCTTTAAAAAAAAAAACCAATTTTTTTTTTTTTTTTCAGCCCTAGCTGGTCTGGCCTGCAGACCAAAGAATCTCTGTTTTGATTCTGGTCAAGTGCAAGTACCTTGGTTGCAGGCTCCTCCTCCCTTGCCCAGGCCCTGGTCCAGATACGTGCAGGAGGCAACCAATCAATGTGCTTTTTTTGTTTTGTTTTGTCATATATATATATATATATATATATATTTTTTTTTTTTACAGAGAGGAAAGGAGAGGGATAGAGAGTTAGAGACATCGATCAGCCACCTCCTGCACATCCCTACTGGGGAGATGCCCGCAACCAAGATATATGCCCTTAACCAGAATCAAACCTGGGACCTTTCAGTCCTCAGGCCAACGCTCCATCCACTGAGTCAAACTGGTTTCGGCTAATCTATGTGTTTTGTTTTGTTTTTCTTTTTGATATCAGAGAGGAAGGGAGAGGGAGAGAGCTAGAAACGTCACTGATGGGAGGGAATCACTGATCAGCTGCCTCCTGCACACCCCACACTGGGAATTGAGCCCACAACCCGAGCATGTGCCCTGACCGGGAATCGAACTGTAACCTCCTGGTTCATAGATCACAGCTCAACCACTGAGCCACACCAGCCGGGCCCACCCCATATTCTCTACACATACCCAGAGCTTTGTCACCACTGGCCGAATCCCTGCCCATCACAGACCATCTGCTATAAACTAACCCATTTACCTATCTATTCATCCAGGTTATCCCTTTTAGCTTCTGTTTTCAATCAAGAGGTCCCACCCCTTTGTTTAAAAACTGGGTTCCAGGGAAGCCACGCCTCCCTACTGCCCAACTTAAAAGCCAGGGGCTCTATGGTCTCCTCACCTTTCTGCCTGGCTTCAAAACACCAGGCCTCATACTTTAGAACTTGGCCACATTGGAAGTAGGCCCTGTCCCTTCAAACTCTAAGACCTGTAAGCTGCAGATCCTGCCTTCGGCCCCACCCACAATATAGGCCCTTCTTCCCACCTCCTACCAGGCATGGCAGAGCTCCTGGCAGAGCAGCTGTGTCTGGTGTACCCCCAGTAGCAGGAAGCGGAAGCGACTGCGGAGAGCAACCTGGAGGTGTCCCAGAAAGGATTCGCACCTGGATATCAGGAGAGACAGGACCTGATGGGTCAAGATGCCAGGGGACTCTCGCCTCTGGTTGGGACAACTGGAGCAAAAATCACAAGGAAACACTGGGGGATGCTGTACTCACCAGGGGCTAGGCTTCCTGCAGCCCTCTGAGAGGATTCCAGGTTCTAGTGCCTCTGGTGTGTCCATCCCTGAGGGACAGCAAACAGGGCAATAGAAAAGGGAACTTCTTTTAGTTGAGGTTTTGGGTCCTCATATAGGATTGTCCTCAATAATATATAGTTCCTCTCAAACATTAAACAAGACACTTTGAGGTACAAGTAACAATAAGTTATCATAATCAGCTAATTATTTTTATGTCCCTAGTAGTGGTATAAGTGCTCAAATGCCACATACACCCCTTTACAACACCCCTATGAGATAGGTCTATTATTTCTCCCACTTCTTAAATATTTTGTTATTGATTTCAGAGAGGAAGGGAGAGGGAAAGATAGAAACATCAATGATGAAAAAGAATCATTTATTGGCTGCCTCCTGCACACCCCACACTGGGAATCAAGTCTACAACCCAAATATGTGCCCTGACTGGGAATCGAACCCTGACCTCCTGGTTCATAGTTGGATGCTCAACCACTGAGCCAGGCTCTCCCATTTATTAGTGACCCACATAAGGCCTAGAGAGATTAAGTGACTTGCCCAGGGTCACACAGCTACAAAGTGTCAGAGTTTGTATTTGAACCCAGACAATCAGACTCCAGAGCCTATTATTAAGCACTAGCCCAGGCTGCCCACCCTGGTCACTCAAATTGTCATTGCTGTGTTGGAGTGTGCATTCTTGGGAGTTAGAGGTTAGGCAGGGTCTGGAGTGCTCACCTGCTAGGTGCAGCTGGCTAGTACCCTGATCAGCTGCCAGCCTATGGTGTCTCTGGGACCTGATGGGGAGTGCACGGCTCCCTCCACATGCCCCTAGCAGGATCCATGCCAGGGTCAGTCGCAGGACCCAGGCCAGTCCCCTAGGTCGTGTACAGCTCCTGCAGGCCATGTCCACCTGAGATAGAGTCAGCTCAGTTATGGGTAAGGTTTGGTGTCCTTTTCTGGGAGCTCAGGGTGATACTCTTTTTTTTTTTAATTTATTGATTTTTTTACAGAGAGGAAGGGAGAGAGATAGAAAGTCAGAAACATCAATGAGAGAGAGAGACATCGATCAGCCGCCTCCTGCACGCCCCACAGTGGAGTTGTGCCCGCAAGCAAGGTACATGCCCCCGACCGGAATCGAACCTGGGACCTTTCAGTCCGCAGGCCGATGCTCTATCCACTGAGCCAAACTGGTCTCGGCAGGGTAATACTCTTGATGTACACACTCAAGACATGGTACCAGACAGAGCAGTTGGGAGGCATTGACCAAAGACCTTAAAACCCCAGAGGGCCACCAAGGCCTGGCTCTGACCCAGAATCTCCCCCCCCTCCCATCAGTCCCAAGTGCTCTCCAGTTTGACCAGACTGCCCCACCCCCCTCATGTCCACCAGGACTTCCCACCCTTTCGGCTCTTGGATGACCCCCTACATCCTCAGAATTGAGGGGACATCTCCAGCTCTTTCAATGCCCTGTCCAGTAAGTTCTATCTTCTGCCCAGTCTCCTCCCCCCTCTCAATCCCCGATGGCCCCTCATGGTCACCTTCTCAGTCTACAATCGGCTTAGGGGCTGCTACTCAGGACTGGGTCTTTGGAGCCAAGCTTGGCTGTGGCAGGGCTCAGGTTCTGCCGCTGGAGTCCAAAAATCCCAGGTCAGAAGACAGAGTCTGTGGAGATAAGATGATCCCCCCCCTCATACCCTCCCTTGGGACCCCTCTCACCTGTTAGTGGGACTGGGATCTAGGATGCTGCTGAGACACTTCAGGGTTAAGTCCAGGAAATGGACTAAATGGGCGTGGTTTGATGCAGGGGAGGTGTTTCCCAGCACCACGCCCCCTGCCCCAGCTGACCAAAGGCTGGAAGACCTGGGACTGGTGTATGTACATACATCCTTGTCTTTGCCTTTATTGTTGAGTTGTGGCATAAACTATGGATCTATATGTGTGGTGAGTGTGTGTCATGTCATATGAAGGTGTGTTGTGCGTTGAAAGTATGTTGTGTGTAATTAAAAAAAAATATTTTTTATTGATTTCAGAGAAGAAGGGAGAAGGATAGAGAGATAGAAACATCAATTATGAGAATCACATCACACCCCCTATTGGGGGTCAAGCCCACAACCTGGGCATGTAGTCCTTGGCTGGAGTCAAACCTGGGACCCTTCAGTCTGCAGGCTGATGCTCTATCCACTGAACCAAACTGGCTAGGGCTGTTGTGTGCAGTTTATATGTGCCTATTGCTTGTGTGGCTGTGTATGTGTTCCAAGCCAAGTATGTCCAATTGAGTAAGAACCAGGTAATAAATGTAGGGAAGGGTAGTATAGATTCAGGTTAGAATTGGTGTCCTATGAAAATGTTGGATCAGTGACTGGATAAAGTCAGTGGATAAATATATATATTTTAATTTTAGGTTTTTTTTAAAATCCTCACCCAGAGATATTTTTCAATTTATTTTTAGAAAAAGTGGAGGGTAAAACAAAGATAAATATCTATATAAAAGAAACACATTGATTGGTTGCCTCCTGCACAAGCCCTGACCAGGACCTGGGCCAGGGAGGAGCCCGCAACCAAGGTACATGCACTTGACTGGAATCGAACCTGGGACCCTTGAGTCTGCAGGCCGATGCGCTATCTACTGAGCCAAGCCAGCTAGGGCTAAAGGTTGTGTGTGTTTTAAAAAATATATTTTTATTGATTTCAGAGAGGAAAGGAGAGGGGGAGAGAAACATCAATGACCAGAGAATAATTGATCGGTTGCTTCCTGCATGTCCCCTATTGGGGATCGAATCTGAAATCCTGGCATGTGCTCTGACAGGAATCAAACTATGACCTCATGGTTCATAGGTCAAGACTCAACCACTGAGCAACACACAGCCAGGCAATGGTTAAAGGTTGTTGATCATAAATGTTGAATCTGAATGAACAACAGGATGTTGTCCTGTGTAGAAAGAGTGTGTCTGCATCTGAAATATGTATGTGTGTCCCAGTTTGTGTAAATGTGTGTCCCTTGAAAATACTTCTTCAATTCATTCAACAAACATTTATTTAGCACCTGCTCTCCTTCAGATGCAATATTGACCAAGACATGGACATTTCAATCCTCATAGACCTGACATTTTAGTAGGAGAGCCTGATAAGAAAAGCAGCCCTGCCGAAACCAATTTGGCTCAGTGGATCGAGCGTTGGCCTGTGGACTGAAGGGTCTCAGGTTCGATTCTGGTCAAGGGCATGTACCTTGGTTGCTGGCACATCTCCAATGTGGGGCGTGCAGGAGGCAGCTAATTGATGTCTCTCATTAATGTTTCTAACTCTATATCCCTTTCCCTTCCTCTGTAAAAAAAATAAAATAAAATAAAAATCAATAAAATATATATAAAAAAAGAAAAGCAGCCCTGCCCTAGTCAGTTTTGCTCAGTGGATAGAGCATCGGCCTGTGGACCAAAGTGTCCTGGGTTAGATTCCTGTCAAGGGCATGTACCTTGGTTGCAGGCTCCTCCCCAGCCCAGACCCTGGTCGGGGTTTGTGCATAAGGCAACCAATTGATGTGTTTTATCTCACACCCATGTTTCTGTCTTTCCCTCTCTTCCATTCTTCCTAAAAAATCAATAGAAAAAGATCCTCGGGTGAGGATTAACAAGACAGAGAAAGAGAGAGAGAAAAAAATAAAAATAAAACAGACCTGCAGTTGTATGTGAATATGGGTGTGTGTCCATGTTTTGCTTTGGGATGATAATGTGTCTACATGTTCAATGAGAGTTTGTGTATAGCTGAGCTTCCTTTGGTTTGGGGAACTGTGTGTGCATTCTTGTGTTTATGTGCATTGTTTGTATGTGTTTACACTTGCTAAATGTGTGTGTTTGCATTTTCTAAGTATGCACAGAGTGAGACTTTATGTGTATACATGTGTGTGTGCTGAGTATGTTTGTGTGTCTGTGGAGTATTTGTTTGCAGAGTGTGTATATATGAGTATGTGAGGTTGAACATGCGTTTGTATGTTCATGTTTGTGTATTTGCAGAATGTATGCATACATGTGTATGTGCCTGTGCTTGTAATGTGCATATATGTGCTTTTGTGATTACCACACATCTCTCTCCATTTCTTCTCAGGCTAGTGCAGGGTTTTTGTCTATTTTACTGACTTTTGTACTTCTAGGTCCCAAAACATTAATTTGCACAAACTAGTTACTCAAAACAAGTTGAGTAAAGGAACCAATTAGGAGGCATTGTCTTTGGGCCCTTCTGTGGGCATCCATTGGTATCCTGGAGGCGTCAGAACCAAGACCTAGTGAACCTAACTTTCCCTGGCCCATTTTAGTGTAGTTCAAGGTGCTCGTAGGTCTATGCCTTCCACCAGCCATTCCTCTCCCCTGACTTCAGCCCCCAACCTTGCCTGCAGGTTTCAGCACCGTGGACAGGAGCTCCCGACAAATCAGCACCACGGAGAGCACCACCACAACAAAAATGCCGACCAACAGAAACGAAACAGATTACTTAGGCAAAGGCCCAAGGAACACCCAGACCTAGCCCTCTCCATCGCCTTATTGACAAGCTCATGCCGCTCCTGTCTAGTGATCACCACCTTCAGAGTGCCCAGGCCAGTTATGGGCCGGGACTCTTAGGAAGACCCCAGTTTCCAATTCCTAGACTTGGTGAGGGAAGCATGGCCAGTATGGCTTCAACTATGGGAACACTGCAGGGGGATGGGGAGGGTGTTGAAAATTGCTCCAGTTGCCCCCCTTCCCAAAGACCAGCTAATTATTTGTATAAATACAGCCTGGCCTGACCTGGCCTGGCTCTTTAATCCTGACAGGGAAGGAGGGGGTCACTAGTGAGGATGAAGAATCTCTGTTTGGGAAAGGGGAGCGGTATATGGATGTAAATGTTTTTTTGAAGGGGCATCTCCCGTGAAGACGGGGCTTCTTGGTGAAATGTCACTTTAAAATGGCTCTCCTTGGGATATGAGGAGTCTCATGGGTGGGGACAGTTTCCCACAGAGAAGATGGCATTTAGGGGGTCTCTCATTGGGGTTACCTGCACCAGGCTCCTCACATGAAATGTCTGTCACTTGTGGAAACTTTGCAGAAATGTTTCTTCCTGGGGGAGGGGAGCGTGTGAGGAGGACTCCCCTCTCAATGACCACCTGTCTTAGGAATATTTTCTGGGTGAGGGGAGAGTTTGATTGGTGAGGGCCTCCCTATGGAGACTATGTCCCCTGGGAATGTGTCCCTGAGAGGGTCGCGAGGGCACCCCCTTAGGAAATCTATCTGTGAGGATATCGTTCTAGGTATTTCTTGGGTTGGGGTCTACCCATGAGCATGTCTCTCCCCTGGGGTGCCTCCTCATAGGGGTCTCTCGGTAGCTTGGCTCTCTCCGGTATCTGGAGGCTCCTCCCCCGCCTCCCCCACCCCCCAGCGCAGGGGACCTTGGCTGAGGCCGGGCTCCAGCGCCCAGACGCAGTGACGGTGCCAGACCCGCCCCACTTCGCTCCGCCCCCGTGCCCCCCCCCTCCACCCCCCCAGCCGCCGACGCCGCGGTCCCCACGGCTTCTCACTCCCTCCCTCCTCCGGCCGCCGCCACCACCACCGTCGCCTCCCTCCTCCCTCCCCCGGGCTGCAACCGCCTCTGCCGCCATGGACGACTCGGGCCTGATCCGCCGCCGGAGGCTGCAGGTAGGCGGTTGCCCAGGCTGGTGGAGAGGAAGGGGTCGGCGCCCTGGGGCGGGGCCGGGCTGGGGGCAGAAGAACTTGCGCCAGGGTTCGCCTCGGCGCCCCCTCACCTGGCCTCGGGTTGCTACCCGCACGGAACGCGGTGGCCGAGCGTCCTGCCGCGCTGGGAGCCCCGCCCCTCAGGCGCCGCCCGGGGATCCAGGGATCTGAAGGAGGGGGTGCAGCTCCACTTTGAGGGTGGCCCGAGGGGCGCCTGGCCCGCCGAAGGGAAGAGGGCTGGGGCCGAAGTCATCGCCCTGGAACTCCGCCAGCCTGAGGGTGAGGGGGTCTAGAGCAAAGTTATTGGCCCAGGGCTCCAGCCTCTCGGGGCCGCCAGCACTACCGCAGCCGTAAACATGTTTGTGCGGCAGCCTCGCCCCTTACCACCTCAGGAGCCCCTTTTGGAGGTGTAGGGACCCTCCTGAGACTTCCCTGCACCTGCCCAGCCACCAGGATTCTTCCTACTGACCTAATTGGACAGGCACCGAGACAGCTTCTCTCTTTATTGCACTCCCCTCCACTACACCTCCCCCATCCTCAAGTCCAGCGCAGCTTGTGGGTGGGCGGGAGAGATTTTTAGCTCCTTGCAGCCTCAGAAGAGGCTGGTCTCCAGCCTGCGCAGGCGCAGGAGGCGTGGATCCACTGCTCGGAGTTGGACACTGAGGATTGTTATGGAGTGTAGGAAGGCGGGGACAAATCAGGAACTCCCACTTCCAAGATGGGCGGGGATTGTGAAGCTGAGAAGGGTCTTCTCCTGTCTTTGGTGTGTACTTCATATAGGGGTTTAGTGTTGCTCCCAAACAGATCTCAAAGAGAAAACTGATCAAAGCTTCTCCCCAAGGCCTGCCTGGGGTCTGGTCCTTATGAGCCTTTTTGGAGCTCAGTCCTGTGCTAGATAATCTGGAGGGGTTTAGATAAAGCCTTATGGAACCCAGACAGAGGCTACATCTCTTGCCTGGAGCTTGGGAAAAGAAGGGGAGAGGGGTTCAAACCCTCATTCAGGGCCTTGTCCTTTTCCGGACTTCTCTAATACTCCATCCCTCAGCCTGGAGGCCAACGTGAGCTGATCAGTCACTGCAGCAGAAAAAATCGGGGTCAGACAGCAGGAAGGACTTTCCAGGTGTCTGGATGATGCTGGAGCCAGACCTATGTTGTAAAGCTATTTTGCTTTCAAACAGAGCTCAGATGGCCTCATCTAGGAGCCTTGAACTCTACGTCTTCCCTCTCTGTTCCAGGGCTGACTTAGGAAAAAGGGTTCTGAGAAAAGGGAGGGAGCTGCGGCAAAGCCAGAGCAAGTGCTGAAGGAGCCAGACTGGGTACGCGCTGTCGGATCTCCAGGAAAAGGGAGGGAAGGGGCGGTGCCTGCATGAGTGCGCCTCCGCCCTCCAGGCCGGCGCCGATTCCCATTGGCTCAGCGCCACGCGGGATTTCTGTCCCGGCAAGACCACACCTCCAACCCAGGATCCTCCCACTCACCCCCCAGTCCGCCTGGAGGCATCCACTAGTTCTTGCAACTGGCTCGAGTCTTGCTCCTACCTTTTCCCTCTGGCAGGGTTGGGTTAACCAGTTCGTTGCCTGTATACACCCTCACGCTGGTGCAACCCCTTAAGAACTGTCTCACAACCTCTGAGCGCCCGCGGTTTCCCGGTGAGCAATTAGAATCCTTTGGGCAGCATCCGGGTTCCAATGCGCTCCTCGCAACGCTGTCCATTAATCCTAGGGAGAAAGCAGCATCTGCTTGGCAGAGCCATTCTGCAGCTGGGGATGGATGTGACGTCTGTTACACTGACGCCAAGGATCCAAATCTTCTACCGCTCCAGTTCCCCCTTTGTTCGACCTTAGAATGTTTAGGAATGCTAGCAGATGGAGCTGTTTGAAGACTTCTCCAGAAGGTGCTTAAAGGTTCCTCAGGAGCTCACCTTCAGAAGCCGAGGGTAGCCAGGTCTGGAGTCTGGGGCTCCGTGGCCAGAAAATCCAGGTCTTGATTTCACTTGGGCCATTGCAGTTGCTCAGCCGGCCAGGCTGATCCAACAGGCAGCTCATTCAAGCTGATCCTGTGAAGAAAGGGGGAAAACCCGGTATGGATTTAAAGTCACCCAGTGGCTCTGTGGGGCAGGAATGCTGCTGTAGGCATTGTGCCCTTTGACCCCAACCATACCTGTGTCCTCTGTACATGGGAGTGGGAAGTCCTCTGGCCCATCTTCTGTCATGCAGGGTGCCCATCCACAATAGTTCCTGTCCCTAATATTGAGCATTAACTATGTGCTAGTATTATGCTGAGGTGTGAGGCATCTGCATCATCTCACAGAATTCTCTTGGAGGCACAACTATTAGAAGGTCATTTGCGAAGAGGCAAAGCTGGGATTTGGACCAGGGCTTTCTGCTTTCAAGACTCCCAAAGATTCCCTGATTGGTTTGGCTCAGTGGATAGAGCATCGGCCTCCGGACTGAAGGGTCCCAGGTTTGATTCTAGTCAAGGGCATGTACCTTGGTTGTGGGCACATCCCCAGTAGGAGGTGTGCAGGAGGCAGCTGATCGATGTCTCTCATGGATGTTTCTGACTCTCTATCTCTCTCCCTTCCTCTCTGTAAAAAATCAATAAAATATATATCTTTTAAAAAAAGGATCCCAAAGATGATTAATTTCCTCCTGGTTGGAATCCCCCAAAAAGGGATTTTTGAAACCATCACCCAAATTTTGCAGCCCAATCCCCTTTATTCACATCAGCCCATGGACTCAGAACTGGCTGGAATGTGGCACCCCTCTCCCCATTGCTCTCAGAAGAGTTCAGACCTATGTAATTTCTGGTCCCTGTAGTGACTTCCTATGTACTTAGCAAACAGAATATAGCCATTCTCTCATATGTACACATAAAATTAATGGCTACTTATTATTATTCCTACCATTATATATATAAAAAAAAGACCACCTAGCCATCATCTAATCCCCAATTCAAATCTATTTTGAGCCACTCTAACTGTCCCCATCCCCAACTCTGTGGATATGGCCAGGAGTGAGGTAAAACGCTTGGAATGTGTAGGATGCATTCATTCATTCATTCATTCATTCAACCTTTCATGCTTGAGCATGCCAAGTTCATTCCTGCCTCCATGCCTTTGCAGTTTCCTCACCTTTGAATGCTTTCTCCACAGATGCTCCTATCTTAAAAGTCACCTCCCCAGAGTAGCTTTCTCAAACCTTCGTGACCCCTTCTAGCCCTTTCTCATCATATCTCCTCCCTTAGTTTTTTTTAATTCATGACGATGTCATCGCTTCTATATTGATCTTTTTTTGTCTGCTTCCCTCCTGTAAATGATGGTCCCCAAATGGCAAGAATTTTTGTTTCATTCAGTGCTGTGTCCCCAGTGCCTAGCACAGTGCCTGGCATACATACAGTAGATGCTCAAGAAATATTTTTTAAATAAAGACTCCTTTTTAATTTGCACATACATACATTGAGATGCCAGCTCAGAAATCCTCTATGGAGCCCTGTGCTGGCCTCTAATGGTCAATGGAGGAATCAACCTGATAACCCCTCCCCCCCTGCAGTCCTCAGCGCATGGCCAAGGGTGCCAGTGATGATGCTGATGAGGGGCCCGTACCATCCAACTTCTCCTCCAGGGGGCTGAGAAGACTTGCCGGCTGAGGCTGCTGGCCCATGCTGACCTCTATCTTTTTGCTCCTTTGCCTTCCAGAAGGATTTGCCCCTGCCCCGGAAAAGCAGCAGGTGAGCCTGAGGGCTGGACGTCCCTTCTCCAGCCAGGGTTGGGGTGCAAGGCAGGGGCGGGCGGGGCTTGGGGCATTGGTGTCCAGCAGCGCCCCCTCCTGGCAGGCGGCAGCTGCACGGCCCTTCCCGTCCCTCCTCCCCCCTCCCTCCCTTCCCCCGCCCTCTTCTGCCCGCTGCGGCTTCAGCCTCCGCCCCGCGCACTCGCTCCCCGCGCCGCCGCTGCTGCCGCACCTGCCACCATGTCGCCACCGCCGGGTCATGTCTGACTCTCTCTGGACCGCGCTTTCTAATTTCTCGATGCCCTCCTTCCCTGGTGGCAGTATGTTCCGCCGTACCAAGAGGTAGACCCCCGATCCGTCCCCCAAACCTTGACCCGGCCCTCCCCCACCCAAGCCACCCCTCCAGACGCTACCGCAGGGCGGGGCCCGGAACCCTGCACCCGGTCCAGCTGCGCCAGAGGTGCTCGCGCTGCGCCTTCCTGCCAGGGATGGGGCTGAATGGGGAGCATGGTGGGGTCGAGGCTAGGGGTACTCTGGAAAGGATCGCGATGGGGTGGGGAAGGGGCTGCTCTGGGTCGAGGGTTGCAGTGCCTTTGTCTGCTGGCGCCGTGGGCTCTGGCAGCTCAGAGGGGGTAAGGGAAGAAGGGGAGGGTGGGGGCTTGGCACCTTCAGAACAATAGCCGAAGCCTGGCCTCTCCCCCACCCCCACCCCCCGTGCCGCGTGCTCAGGCCTGGCTCATATGCTCAGTCACTGCGGCGGCGGCGGCGGCGGCGGCGGGGTGGGGGGATTGAGAGGAATTTAGGGGCTGGGGGCTCCCTCCTCGGAAGCTTGAACCTGAAAGGCCGAAAGAAGGGGGGGGTATTTTTACCATAGCACAAACTCCCCCCACCACAGAAAATAGTGACACTCAGCGTCACGTAGGACATGAAGACACACACACACATATATATACACACAACAGCCCCGTGGCCCAGATACATCCGGGAAGCGCCAGGCATACCCAGCCAGACAGTGGCCATAGGTGGGAGACCTGCACAGACACACAGGGGCACCCCCAATGTCACACAATAACAACTAAACCCACAGGTTCACTGTTTTGTACACCAAATAAGATATTATCTGTATGATTACCTGTAACACACATGATTTTGCTACCAGAGATGCACACAGACACACATGGCAATGACATCCATGCATCCAGTGTTACAACGCATGATATCCTCTAAGCATGCCACATGCTATGTCACACGGATGCCAATATAAATAGATACAGGTTCTCTTGCAAAGAATGATACACACAACATCACACATTATCACATGCAAGACTCATGCAGGGATTGTCACACACAGTGGCATGTGCAGACATGCCCAGTGTCACAGGGTGTTAAACCTACAAACAGTAAAGGCCACTCGTGGACACACATGGTGAATGTCACATGCAGACACAAGGACAGCATCTCATATAGACTTTACCGCATAACCCAGAGCAGAAATCATGCATCAGGCAGATGTTACAGCACACACCGTCACATCCATCACGCACCGGTGACATCACAAAAAGTAGAAGTTGTGTCACATAAACACAAGGACTGTCACGCATGATGTCACACTAGGATGTGCCTAGTGCTGAACTCACACACATGGTACAGTATGTCTCGCACAGACCTAGACATGCAGACACTTGGGATCTCCAGCAGTGTCACATAGATAACATGATTATTACTCCATGACTGAAACTATACCCCACATGGTCACATATGGTTCCCACTGGATGTCTTTCACACACACACGTCACACCTGCACCCCCTCCTTTCAATCTTGTATCCTCCTTGACTATCTCCTCCGCTGAGTAGTTTTCTGGGGGCCCTTCCCAGAATAGGAGGGCGACTGGTGGGGCTCAAAAACTCCCCGGGCTGCGGCCTGGCACCTTTGCCTCCTCTCCCTGCAGCTGCCGTACCAGTAACCGGAAAAGCCTCATCCTGACCAGCACTTCGCCCACGCTGCCGCGACCCCACTCCCCACTGCCTGGACACTTGGGTGAGACAGGTGGTGGGTGTGGACCAGACTAGAGGAGGCGTGGCCACAGGAGAGGGGTGTGTCCATGCAGGAGGGGTGGGCCGAGTCGGGACAGAGGATAGCGTGCAGTCCGCAAAGGGGCGCTTATTGGTTTGCGGAGCTAGATTGTTAAGGGGATGGGGCCGAATGAAGATCCATACCTGAGGGGCCTAGCTATGGCAGAGGATGGCAGTTTGGACCTGAAGAGGCTGTGCTCACTCCGTATCCAAAACGTCGTCGAAAGGCGGGGTCATAGCGAAGGGGGCGTGGCCCACTCCATTTGGGACTAGAATCAGGAGGGAATAGCTGCTGCCTGCAACCCGCTTTGGGGATCAGGAACTCTGATGGGGTTGCCACCCAGCCCGGCCTAAAGATCCCCCTCTTTCCTGACACAGGTAGCAGTCCCCTGGACAGCCCCCGCAACTTCTCCCCCAACACCCCTGCCCACTTCTCGTTTGCCTCTTCCCGAAGGTGAGTCCCTGTCCGCCGGGCCCCGACCCCTGCTCGGACTCTCCCCACCACCGTCTGGGCTGCCATCTGTTCCCTTCCTAACTGGACCTGAGTCAGGACCCGAGGGACCCGCTGAGTGCCCCAAGGTCCCCGCGGGAACCAGCGCCCAGCCTTGGGGGCGGCGCCTGTAGAGGGTGGGGCCAACCGCCTGTGCGAAATCCGGGGCGGGAAGGGGTTTCCTCCCCTTCTCGCCTAGCGCCCCTGGCCAGGTGTTTCCATAGCAACCGGAGAGGGGACAACAGCGATGAAGTGCGCAAGCGCAGACTACGCGGTGCCCTTTTAGGAACTCTTGATCCCCACTGTGGGGAAGGGCGCCTGGGCTATTTCTTGAGAGCCCGGGAGGAGGAATCTCAGGTTTCCCTCTAGGGAGGGGGAGTCTGCGTGTTTCTGAGTGTCTTTAAATGCATTTTCTGGGGCCTCTGGCAAAACTGGCGGAGGCAGAGATTCCTTGAATATTTGGGAGAGAAACTTCTGGGAGTCACCAGTGTGTTTGGAGGGGTCTCTTTTTCTTTGAACTTGACTCATTCTAAAAGCGCTGTCCCAACACATGCTGTGTTCTGGGAGGTGAGCATAGGGGGGACGACACCTCCTCTGTCCTCAGAGTTGAGTTGGGGTAGCAGGCCAGAGAGGCAGGATTACTGCAGGGGCTGGTGAAGACTGGGTGTGGGAGTCCCAGGAGACTCTGAGGACCGAGGACATTTCCCCGGGGAGAGTGGAGGAAGGCCTCTCTTGTCCGTGGAATTCATCCGAGAGGAATGGGAACCAGAAAATAGCTCCAAGATTGGGCCTAATGTGGTCACCTGCACGGAGGGTGGGCTGAGCGAGGGCAGTGCCTAGGAGGAAGGAGGGAGGAGTCCAGTGCGTGGGAGTGTGTCCTCATGAGTGTGAGTGTGTCCTTGGGAGTGTGCCATGGATGTATGCCAATGTGTGGGAGTGTAAGTTTCTGAGGTTGTATGTGAAACAGCCTGTGCCTACACAAGTGTCCATGGAGACTATGTCAGCATGAGTGTGAATGTGTGTGTGTACCTGTAGGATTGTAAATGTTTGTGGATATGTCAGGGAATATGCACCTCCCTGTGTCTCCATGTGAATGTGTAATCTATGTGGGAGTGTGAATGAGTGTGTGGCTATGTGAGAGTTCGAATGTGTGACAGTGCGTGAGGGTATCGTGAATGTATGTGTGAATGTAAAAGAGTAGATGGAGTGTGTAGCTGTGTGTGTATTAGAGTGCAATTATTGGGGGTTTTTGTAAGTGTCTGTGTGTATATGTGATTGGATGCCTGATTTTGTGAGTGCAATTGTGTTAGGGTGGAAAGTGTGATATTTGGGTTCATGTATGGTTCACCTGTGAGTGAGTGTGACTCAGTTTGTGAACATGTCACACTAACTGGTGGGTGTGGCCAGGAGAGTGATTGTCTGATGTGAGAGCCTGTCTTAGTGTGTGTGTGTGTGTGTCTAAGAAGACCCAAGGGGTCTGCTTCTGTGAGCTTTCTCATGGAGAGATCCTCTGAGGTTGATTTTTGGGGTCCTCTGGGGTAACTTTTTTGAATGGGCTGTTCTAGTCCTCGTTGGGGTCCTTGCTGGGGACCAGTGTGGCTGAGTATGGCAGGAGAGGAGGATTCTGGGAAGGAGCAGAGGAGACTGGTGCCTGACTAGAAGACTTCCCGTTTACCTCCTTGACTTAGAGGGCCTTCAGGAATCTCAGAGCACAGATATACTTCCCCAACCCCTGCCCTGGCCATGGCCGGTGGCTTCTCTCACAACCTGGGAAGTGGAGGGGACTGGTGGGACCTGGTAGCCTCTGAGCACCTTGGCTGGATTCCAGGGCGGACGGACGCCGTTGGTCTCTGGCTTCACTCCCTTCGTCTGGCTATGGCACCAACACACCCAGCTCCACTGTCTCGGTGAGTGTCGTATGAGTGTCTTCTAACACAAAGGCCCTTGCCCAGGCCAGCAGCTGGACGAGCCTTAATGAGTGTTTTTGGTTTTTTCTTGTCCTCGAAGAGTCACCTGTCCATCTATTAGTGAGTTGAAGGTCCCACCCTTCCACCCCCAGCCCTGTTCTCTACCTTCACTGTAACTTCTTGGGGGTCCTATTCCTCACCAACTTGTTTTACAGATAATGACATTAAGCCATTTGCCAAGTGTCCAAAGCTAGCCAAGGCCAGTGTCTGCCCTTTACCCAGAGCCCATTTGCTTACCCACTGTAATACCCAAAGTCCCTCTGTCCATCTGCCCCCTTTTCTACCTGTGTGTCTGGTTTGCTCATCCATCCACTGGAATGCTGTTGAGCAGACATTTAGCATGTGACTGTCATGTGGTGGGTGACCTCTACAAGGTGATCAGGTCCAAGGATTCACAAAGCCCTCACGGAGGGAAGTAGACCAGTCAGAAGGCATTTACAACATGGGGGATTGGAGCTCTGATGGGAGTAGTATAAGGGGAAGTGATAGCAGAGAGGTGGCGACTGACTTAGCTAGGGGAGAGTCAAGTAGGCTTCCTGAAAGAGTTGGCATTGAAGCTGAGATGAAGGATCAGCAGGGATTTGGCAGGTGGAAGAAGGGAGGGAAGGGTGTTCAAGGAATAGGGAACAACAGAGAATTGGCTGCATTGGGAAAATTGAAAATAACCTTGTACAGTTGGACTTTGGGTTGGACGTAGAGGAGTCGAGGTGAGGCAGGCCAACACCCTGAGTATGCTGGGGTCTGTTGGCCAGGGCAGGGAGGTGGATTTTATTCTAAATGTAGGGGGAAGTCATAGAAAGAGTGTTTTTTTTTTTGTATCATATTAAACTTTCAATCTGAACTATTTGACATTATGCTTTTGTAGGTCATAGATTGTGTGCATTTAAAATTTATTTTAGTAGATATTGATAGGGTAGGGAGGTTTTGTTTTTGTTTTTGTTTTTAATATATTTTATTGATTTTTTTTTACAGAGAGAAAGGGAGAGGGACAGAGAGCTAGAAACATTGATGAGAAAGAAACATCAATCAGTCGCCTCCTGCACACCTCCTACTGGGGATGTGCCCACAACCAAGGCACATGCCCTTGACCAGAATCAAACCTGGGACCCTTCAGTCCGCACGGTGACTCTCTATCCACTGAGCCAAACCGTTTTTGGCTGTTTTTGTTTGTTTTTAATATATTTTATTGATTTTTACAGAGAAGAAGGGAGTGGGAGAGAGTTAGAAATATCGATGAGAGAGAAACATCCATTGGCTGCCTCCTGCACACTCCCTACTGGGGATGTGCCAGCAACCAAAGTATATGCCCTTGACCGGAATGGAACCTGCGACCCTTGAGTCTGCAGCCAAACTGGTTAAGGCGGGGTAGGTAGTTTTAGGCAGGGGAGTGAGTGATGTGATGTTTAAAAAGAGCACTCTGGCCCTAGCTGGTTTGGCTCACAGAATAGAGCATTGGCTTGTGGACTGAAGGGTCCCAGGTTCGAATCCAGTCAGGGACATAGGCCTGGGTTGCAGGCTGTATCCTCAGTAGAGGATGTGCATGAAGCAGCCAATCAATGATTCACTCTCATCATTGATGTTTCTAGCTCTTTCTCCCTCTCCCTTCCTCTCTGAAATCAATAAAAAAAAATTTTTTTTTTTTTAAAAAGAGGATTCTGCCTACAGAATCAAGTGGATGTCCTTGTGTCTCTCCAGTGATATCTGTGGGTCTGTGCTTGCCCTGACTGCATGCCAGGCCCTGACCAAGGACCAAGTGGAGCCAACCCTTGCCCTCAAGCAGAGCAGCCAGTAATAACAAATAAGTAGAGGAGTCGAGTTAACGCAGGCTGAGACCCTGATTTTGCTGGAGCCTATTGCCCAGGACGGGGAGGTGAATTTTATTCTGAATGTAAGGGGAAGTCATAGAAAGGCTTTTTATATAAGGATGTAATAAATCAGGAGATAAATACAGCAAGAATAGCTGAAACCGGTTTGGCTCAATGGATAGAGCATCGGCCTGCGGACCTAAAGGTCCCAGGTTCCATTCCGGTCAAGGGCATGTACATTAGTTTTGGGCACATCCCCAGTAGGGGGTGGCTGATCGATGCCTCTCTCTCATCGATGTTTCTACACTTGATCTTAGCCAAAAGGCCGAGAAGCGATCTTATTGATGTTTCTAACTTTCTATCCCTCTCCCTTCCTCTCTGTGAAAAATCAATAAAATATATTTAAAAAAACAAAACAAAACAAAATACAGCAAGAATAAACAACATAGGAAGAGATAGGTGTGTGTTCAGAGGAGGCCTCTCTGAGAGGTGACATTTAATCCATAGTAGATGTGCTCCAGGCAGAGGGAACAGTCAGTGCAAAGGCCCAGAGGCAGGAGTGTATCTGCCTTGTTCAAGGTTTATCAGGAAGCCATAGCCCAGCTGGCATGACTCAGTGGTTGAGCTAGTCGACCTGTGAACCAGGAGGTTATGGTTAGATTCCCAGTCAGGGCACACGCCTGGGTTACAGGCTCAATCCCCAATGTGAGGCTTGCAAGAGGCAGCTGATCAATGATTCTCTGTCATATCTCTCTCTCTCTCTCTCTCTGAAAAAAAAAAAGAAAGAAAGGAAGGAAGAAAAGAAAAGAAACAGGAAGCCATAGCTCTGTGGCTGGAAGAGAGCACGTGAGGGGGAGAGTGGGCAGAGGTGATGACAGAGAAACAGGGCCAGATGTTAGCGCAGAACCTTGTGGGGTGCGGGAGGGACTGCAGTGTTCATTCTGAGTCAAGTGGGAGCCATGGAGGTTGTGACTTGACTCTCCGGTTTCACGGGCTCTCTCTAGTCTCATCTATGTCTGTGTTACTGTTATCCGTGTCTGTCCTCATCCCTCTGTTGCCTGGAGTCCCAACCTGGGCCCTGGGACATCCCGGATCATAGTCCTAATACCAACCTTGCCAGTAGTCCATCCACCCCAGGAATCCGAGTCCAGGGTCCCAAGATATGAGGGACCCCGCAGTAGCTCTGACCCTTGTTCTGCCCCTCCCCCAGTCTTCCTGCTCCTCCCAGGAGCGCCTCCACCAGCTGCCCTACCAGCCCACCGTGGACGAGCTCCACTTCCTCTCCAAACACTTCGGCAGCACCGAGAGCATCACGGATGAGGATGGCGGCCGCCGCTCCCCAGCCGTGCGGCCGCGCTCGCGGAGCCTCAGGTGGGCCGGCATCCCCCAACTGCAAGCGAGCCTGGGGGCTTGTGCACCGCGAGACCCCAGTCCCCGTGAACAGGCAGAGGACTGGACAGACTGGGCTTCTCTCCCACAGCCCCGGGCGCTCCCCCTCCTCTTACGACAACGAGATCGTGATGATGAACCATGTCTACAAGGAGAGGTTCCCGAAGGTGAGGCGGGTCGGAGGCGGCTGGCTGCGGGGAGGCTGGGCGGCCGCTGCTCCGCTCGCCTTAGCTCCGCGCGTCCCCTGGTGGCCGGCGCGCTCAGCGCAGGCTCCTGCGCCACCCCGGGCTCAGCCCAGCCCCGCGCTCACGCTGCCTGGCCTCCCTCCTCCCGCAGGCCACCGCGCAGATGGAGGAGAAGCTGCGTGACTTCACCCGCGCCTATGAACCTGACAGCGTGCTGCCGCTGGCCGATGGCGTGCTCAGCTTTATCCACCACCAGATCATCGAGCTGGCCCGGGACTGCCTGACCAAGTCCCGCGATGGCCTCATCACCACCGTCTACTTCTACGAATTGCAGGAGAACCTCGAGAAGCTACTGCAGGATGTGAGTGCTCGGGAGGCCAGCCCCATCCTAGTCTCTGCACCCCCAAATCAGGCCAATGCCAGCCTTCACCCCACACCCATTCGCGGGGCTCCTAACATGTTCTAGGTGCTGGTGGGGAGCTGAGGACTCAGGGGTGGAAAAGAAGGACATGATCCTGGTGGAAGAAGTAGGTATTTAACCTCCGTCAGGTCTTTACTGTCACCTTCTCATGTCGGCTTTTTATTGTTAATATTTTAGATATATTTTTATCGATTTCAGAGAGGGAGAGGGAGGGAAGGATGGAACCATCGTTGATGAGAGAGAATCATTGATCGGCTGCCTCCTGCACACTTTACTGGGGATGGAGCCAGAAACCAAGGCATGTGCCAGGAATCAAGCCAGGACCTCCTGGTTCATAGGTCAACACTCACCACTGAGCCAAGCTGGCTGAGTCAGGTTGGCTTTTTAGACCCCTCTATTTAAAATGTCAAACTCTGGCCCTAGCCAGTTTGGCTCAGTGGATAGGGGGCTGGCCTGCAGGCTGAAGTCCCAGGTTCGATTCAGCAGGAGGCAGCCAATCAATGATTCTTATCATTGATGTGTCTATCTCTCTTCCTCTACCCTCTTCTCTGAAACCAATAAACAAATAAAATAAATAAATAAATAAATAAAATAAAATGTCAAACCCTGCTCACACTCACCACCCACTGTTTAAGATTTTACCTTAGCATTTAGCATCATCCATCATAATGTCTGTTTTTTCTTATCTTATTTCTTGTCTCACCTTCTCCAACATCAGTCCCACAGGTGGGTGATGAGATTGCTTGTTTGTTCACTGTTGTATCCTGATTGTCCTGCACACACTAGGCTGTCAATAAATGTTGATTAAATGAGTGGATGAATAAATGAAAGTAAGCAAGGTGAGGCCCCCATTCAATGATAATGCATAGCATTTTTTGAACACCTAGTTGTGCTGAACACTGTGCTAGGGCACTGGGAACACAACAGTGAACAAACGGGAGAAAGATTCCTACTTTGCTGGGGTTGACATCCTAGTGTGGGAGATGGGCAGGAACAGGGAAACAGACAAATCAAGGGAGTCAATGATTTTAGCTGATGTTTAAGGCTCTGAAGCAAATATAATAGGGCAACCAGATGGAGTGTGAGGGCCTTCCTTGTAAGGTCCAGGAGGCCTCCCTGGAGGAGGTGGCTTTGAAATTGGAAGAAGAAAATGAGGAAGTGGCAGCGATTAAAAAAAGCGGGGAGGAATGTGTTTCGAGCAGGGTGTGCAGCACATACAAAGGCCCTGAGGTGAGGAGGCAGTTTGGGAAATTCCAGGAGCACAGAAGGCAAGTGACGGTACTATTTTGAGAAGATGAGATTGGATAAGGTTATAAGGACCAGAATAGGGCTCTGGGCTCCTCACCCTCTGCCCTGAAGGACAACATGTTGGTATGATTACATACTTTGGCATCAAATCTGATTTGAGTTTGGATTTTGCCACTAGGTCCATAGGAGTCAAGAGCACAGACTTCAAACAACATATATTCACACCCAGCTCATCCCTTATTTACTCTGCAGCCTTTGGGAAGTCACGTAACCTCTCTGAGCCTTCTGCTATAAAAAGGAGATTCACTCATTCTTTTTTTTTTTAAGAATTCATTTCTTTATTTTTTTTAAATTATTATTGATTTTTTAAAGAGAGGAAGGAAGAAGGATAGAGAGTTAGAAACATCGAAGAGAGAGAAACATTGATCAGCTGCCTCCTACACACCTCCTACTGGGGATGTGCCTGCAACCAAGGTACATGCCCTTGACCGGAATCGAACCTGGGACCTTTCAGTCCGCAGGCCGACACTCTATCCACTGAGCCAAACCGGTTAGGGTGAGATTCACTCTTTTTTTTTTAATATATTGTATTGATTTTTTACAGAGAGGAAGGGAGAGGGATAGAGAGTCAGAAACATGGATGAGAGAGAGACACCAATCAGCTGCCTCCTGCATGCCCCTCTACTGGGGATGTGCCCACAACCAAGGCACATGCCCCTGACCGGAATCGAACCTGGGACCCTTCAGTCCGCAGGCCGACGCTCTATCCACCGAGCCAAACAGGTCTCGGCAGATTCACTCATTCTTTAATGCAACAGATATTTATTAAGAACCTAGTCTGAAGCCAGGACCAACCTAGAAGCTGAAGAGTCCCTGCCCTAGGGAGCTGACATTCTAGCAGGAAGAAACAGAAGATAAACAATAGGCATCAGGGCTGGGAGTAGGATGAGGCAAGCGATTAATTCCCCCCAGCTCCAGAACATTAAAGTAATTACTGAAGAAGCTGCAAAATAGGTATGTTAAAACTTAACATTATTTTTTAAAACAATCTAGTAGGTATTTATTTATTTGTTTTTAACCTATTTTTATTTATTTCAGAGAGGAAGGGAGAGGGAGAGAAAGATAGAAACATCAATATGATTTGCCCTAGGTCAGTGGTCGGCAAACTTATTAGTCAACAGAGCCAAATATCAACAGTACAATGATTGAAATTTCTTTTGAGAGCCAAATTTTTTAAACTTCTTCTAATGCCAGGCTGTGGTATTTTGTGGAAGAGCCACACTCAAGGGGCCAGAGAGTCGCATGTGGCTCGCCATGGCCCTAGGTGGTTTGGCTTAGTGGATAGAGCGTTGGCCTGAAGACTGAAGGGTCCCAGGTTCGATTCCAGTCAAGAGCACATACCCTGGTTGTGGGTTCGATCCTCAGTGGGGGGCATGCAGGAGGCAGCTGATCAGTGATTCTCCTCATTGATGTCTCTCTCTCTCCCTTCCTCTCTGAAATCAATATAAATACACACACACACACACACACACACACACACACATAAAGAAATATCAATAATGAGAGAGAATCATTGATTGGCTGTCTCCTGCAACCCCGCTACTATGTATCGAGCCCGCATCCTTTAACATTACATTTTAGGTTAAATATTTTATTTTTTAATTAAACCAGAATTTGTTATACTTTTACTTTCCTGGTTTTAGTGGAAAAAAAGTTACCAATAATAACATTTTTATAAAAACCATTAAAGATTTTAAAAGCCCACAACAGAGTGTCACTTACTTCCTTTTTGCTTCAAGCTCCAACATGCCTGTGCACAGCACTCGTTGCATCCTGTCCTTATTTAAATTTTGCTCTTTTGCTTGTCACACGTTGTTTTTTGCATTCATTCCAATTTTCAAATATCGCATGAAAGTGTTAGTGATCTTGAAGAGTAAGGTTTTTGGTGCCAAGATACGTGCCTTTTCCCCTCTCTCTGATGGGCATGATAGAAGAGCTAATATGTGATAGAAAAAGGAATAGGTTAATGGTGATTGAGGTGCTGCCAGGAAGTGGGGTGCAATTGTAGACTGGGGTGGGGAGATGAACTCCATCCGCTTGCCCTGTTCCATTTGCTTCATAGCCTTAAGCATCAGCAGAAATCATTGACTTCCTTGATTGTTTTGTTTTCATGTTCCTGTCCATTTCCCATCCTAGGGTATGAACCCCAGGAAGGCAGGAATCTTTCTCTGTGTTCCCAGTGCCACTCTGTTGCATGGAGGTGACAACGGCTCGGCAACCTGAAGAAGTAGAGAGCCACTCAGGGATCTGAGGGGAGAGCCAGCCAGTCAGGGGAATTCTAACTCAGCTCACATGATAGGGCTGCTTTGAACATGAATTGAATGAGTGAAGGTGTTTGGCCAGTGCCTGCTATAATAAGAGTGATCATTCTTCTTACTGTGAGGCTTGTGCCTCGGTTTTATCACCTATAAAATGGGAAAACAGTAGCAGCGTATAGCCGGCGGGATTGGGAGAGGGCCCTGGCTGAGGCAGGGCTTGTGTAAAATTTGCCACAATCCCACCCCCAGGCCAGCCACATTTGTGCTCCCCTTCCCAGGCTTATGAACGTTCAGAGAGCTTGGAGGTGGCCTTCGTCACCCAGTTGGTGAAGAAACTGCTCATCATCATCTCTCGCCCTGCGAGGCTGCTGGAATGCCTGGTGAGGGGGCTGGGAGAGGGGAGGGGGCTGGTTGTGGCCCCTCCGAGCCCACCGCGAGCCCGCCCCTGCCCTACCTCAGGAATTCAACCCCGAGGAGTTCTACCACTTGCTAGAAGCAGCCGAGGGCCACGCCAAGGAGGGGCACCTGGTCAAGACCGATATCCCTCGTTATATCATCCGCCAGCTGGGCCTCACCCGGGACCCTTTTCCAGGTGACAGCTGGGGGCACAAGGGGCTGGAGGTGAATCCACGGGGACCCCAGCCTCCACTCACTCTCAGTCCCTTCCTAGACGTGGTGCATCTGGAGGAACAGGACAGTGGCGGCTCCAACACGCCAGAGCAGGACGACCTGTCTGAGGTAAGGCCAGGAGGCAGCAGTCAGCACTCTGGTTCTGGCTGGATGGGCAAGGTTCACCTCCTGGCACTCTGCCCTCAGGCCGGGTAGATCTTTTGATCTCTGTCCAAGCCTCAGTTTCACCATTTGTCAAATGGGTTAATAATAGGCTTTCTCCATGGGCCTTTTTCTTTTTATGGTAAATTACATGTAACATAAAATTTATTACTTTAATTATTTTAAAATGAACAATTCCGTGTATTTATACATTTACAACTTGTGCAGCCATCACCTCTATCTAGTCCTGGGGGATTTTCATCACTTCCAAAGGAAATATACCCATTAGCAGTTATCCCCATCTCCCCTCCCCTGACCCATGGCAATCACTGACCTGCTTTTCGTCTTCATGGATATGCTTGTTCTGAACATCTCATACACATGGAATTATTCATTCTGTGGGCCTTTGTGTTGGCAAAGTGTTTTCATGTTTCATTCATGTTGTAGCATGGATCAGTGCTTCATTTCTTCTTATGACTGAACTAGAGGCCTGATGCACGAAGATTTGTGCAAGAATGGGCCTTTCTTCCCCTGGCTGCCGGCACCACCTTCCCTCTGGCCAGAGCAGCCTTTCCACTCTGGCCTGGAGCTGCCTTTCTGTCTTCCCATGCTGCCCAGGGGCCTGGAATAGCTGGGGTGACACAGAATGCCTGCATCATTGACATGGTGATGACCCAAGTGTCCTGCTCTACCGATGGCCACTGGGTGCTTGCATATGCAAACGAACCCACCATATTTGTTGGATTAATTTGCATACTCACTCCTGATTGGTTGGTGGGCATCATGAAGGCACAGTCAATTAGCATGTTACTCTTTTATTAGGTAGATACTGTTTCATTGTATGGATATACCATATTTGTTTATCCATTGTCCACTGGGGTTGCTTCCATTTTTTGGCTGTTGTGTAAATAATGCTGCTGTGAACATTTGTGTACAAGTATTTGTCTTGAGCAAATGTTTCAATTCTTTTGGTATATACCTAGCAGTGGAATTGCTGGGCAATAGGGTAATTCTTTGTTTAATTTATTGAGGAATCATGCATGGGGTTTTGAGTGAGTTGAGTGTCTCTCTGTGCTAAGAGCTCAGTGTAGTAAAATATGCCACAATCCCACTGCCAGGCCAGCCACACTTTGGAAGATATTTCAAATGTCTACTAGAAATTATCTGCCATAGGCCATGTGTGTGCTTCATCTAAACTAGTGTTTTCCAAAACTTTGAAGCAAAACATAGAAATCAGATTTTTGCCTCAAATCTAAGGTTGGGCCTTCTTTTGAAAAATAAAATTAAATTAAAAAATCAGAAGTTCTAACAACACTATGGTGGGACCAGCTGGCACTAAGTGTGGGCTGCCCTATGATATGGGGTACCTGCCCCCAGTCACCCATGGCCCCCACCTGGCCTGCCTTGCCCCTGAAGGCATTTGTTTCAGATTGTATCTATTAACATACACATACACACACACTTGCACACACACACACCCTTCCTATATATATGTAAATATGTCTATTTAAAAGAATCCCATCTAATAAAAGAGTAATATACAAATTGACAGTACCTCTGCTACACCCACCAACCAAGCCCACCAGCCAATCAGAGCAAGTATCCAAATTAACCCAACCAAGATGACTACGGCCACAGAGAGAGCATGAAGGAGGCTTGGGTTGCCCCTGGTGATAGAGGAAGCCAAGCTTTCCACACACCCTGGCCTTCCCAGGCCTCTGCTTAAGGCAACAAAGTTTCAATGTCTGTGGGAGCAAAAGGCTTGGCTCCGCTCCAGGCTACAAAGTTTCAATTGTAGAAGATAAATAAATCCCAGATACCAGGGCCCTCACTTGGTCGCTGGGGGATGTGGTCGGCCTGCAAACCACCACAGGCCCCTCGCCCAGGCCACCCCATGCCCCAAGGAAACACCCACCCTGATCCAGGACATCCTTCAGGGCAAACCAGCTGGCCCCCACCCGTGTACCAGGCCTCTATCCTATCTAATAAAAGGGTAATATGAAGATTGACTATCACCTCAACACACAAGATGACTGCCCTCGTGAGGTCACAAGATGGCCAACAGGGGAGGGCAGTTGTCAGGGACCAGGCCTACAAGGGAGGGCAGTTGTGGGTGGTCAGGCCAGCAGGGGAGGGCAGTTAGGGGTGACCAGACTGGCAGAGGAGGGAAGTTGGGAGTAACCGGACCTGCAGGGAAGGGCAGTTGGGATCGACCCAGGCCTGCAGGGGAGGGCAGTTAGGGGTGACCAGGCCCACAGGGGAGGGCAGTTAGGGGCAAACAGGCTGGCAGGGGAGCAGTTAGGCATCAATCAGGTTGGCAGGCAGAAGTGGTTAGGGGCAATGAGGAAGGCAGGCAGGTGAGCAATTGGAAGCCAGCAGTCCTGGATTGTGAGAAGGATGTCCGACTGCCCGTTTAGATCCGATCCTACCTGGATCAGGCCTAAATGGGCATTTGGACATCCCTCAAGGGTTCCCAGATTGGAGATGGAGCAGGCTGGGCTGAAGGACACTCCCCCCCCCCTCTGCCTGAATTTCGTGCACCGGGCCTCTAGACTCACTATACATGCCATTTGTTTAATTTTTTGAATAGGTAATGGAATGACATCACTCAAAAATCTAAAACTCTAAAAAGGTATTTATCTTTAATTGTTGTTTGTAGGATTCTACGTAATTCCATTTAATCAAACTTGCTAATTGAGTGATTCAAATCTTCCATCTCCCTATTCTTTTCTTTTTTCTTTTTTCTGATTGATCTCATAGTTTCTGAGATATGTGTTAAATCATTGTTTTGAGCTATTTCTCCCTATAATTCTGTCAGTTTCTGTGTCAGATATTTTTAGGCTATCTTTTTTTTCATTCATGTATTTATTCCACAACCAAAATCATAACTTAAAAGTCATAACATTTTTAAAAGATAAAGGAGAGTTTGTATCACAGCTGCATTAATAATATAGGCATTGGTCTAAAATACAACATGAAACAGGTGTTCTGTTCCCATGGTGGAATAAATACATAATAATTACACATAAAATTTCACTAAAGATCTGAGATGAGGCAATATCCTTTTGAAACAAACTATCCAATGGATAGAGGCATGCTGCCAATAATTTCTATGAACGTTTTACTACGAGATGGAAAACTCCCCAAGGCAACCACAAACTCAAACCCCTTGTCTCATACACCTGGCCTTGGCTTCCGTCTTCCTTCCTCAGACACAACCAAATCCAGAAAGGCTTCTGCACCCCTTGCTCAAAAACGCCACCATTAATCCCCAAGGACCTCAGCACAAACTGCTCTTAATAAGCCTATACGCAGCCCTAGCTAGTCTGGCTCAATGGATAGAGCCTTGGCCTGGCGACTGAAGGGTCCCAGGTTTGATTCCAGTCAAAGGCAGTATCTTTGTTGCAGGTTTGATCCCCGCCCCGGATTGGGATGCATGCGGGAGACCACCAATTGGTATTTCTCTCTCTGTGTCTCTCCCCCTTTCTTCCACTCTAAAAATCAATGGGAAAAAACCCTGGGTGAGGATCAACAACAAAAAAAAATAAGTAAAATAAATAAATAAGCCTATATGCAGCCTCCAGGGAAATCAGCTGCATGAATTCAAAGAACTGCAGCATTTCTTTGAGTTTTAACTGTCCAGTGAGCTCTTTCAGGCCAGGTGCTTTTCATAAACAAACCAAAATATTGTCTTATTATCTTTACTTTTTCTCAAAAAATGTTAAGTAAGTTATTCAAAGAAAAAAAATTTTTTTTACAGAAACCATAAAAATTCAAAGGTTTTATGCCAAAAAGGAACCAGTTCTTTGCAGCCTAACTCATTTGTTTCTGGACTTCCCACTGTCATGCCTTGGTGGTCTGGTGGACATTTGGTCAGGCAGGCACACCACAGATTTCTGGAAAATTTTTTGCAGTCTGGAATTTTGTTTATCCAGGCATAAGCATATGCAGTAAAATCAGAAGTTGGTGTCGCTAATAAATATGATGTGGCAGTGCTTCTGTGGAAACCACAGACTTTAATCCCTTTAGTTTATAGGCATCAGAAGCTCATGCTCCCCCCAATTTCTGTGTGAAGCCACTAAACTAATAGTACACTGGAGGCCTGGTGCGAGAATTCATTCACAGGTGGGGTCCAGCTGGCCCACCCCAATGAGGCAGGGCCCCATTGGGCCCGGCCAATGGGGGGGAGGGGCCGTGGTAGGTTGGCCGGCTGGCCCCGCCCATGATCAGGGTGTTGGTGGCACATTGGGGGCTGAGCCAGTGTGGGGAGGGCAGATGGGCGTGGCGATTGAAGCCTAGATCAGGCCAGTTCGCTGCCACAATATACATCATAGCCACCAATTGTTCCAATTGTTCTGCCATTCCGGTCGCAGGGATAGATAGATAGATGATAGATAGATAGATAGATAGATAGATAGATAGATAGATAGATAGATGATGCCCTGTTTTTGGCTATTCACAGCTGTTGCCTGTGAGACTGGAGGAAGGTTTAGGCTACATTCTTAGGAGCATATCAGTTACAATATTTTTTAAAAATATATTTTTATTGATTGAAAGAGAGAGAAATGGGGGGAGAGAAACATTGATGTGAGAGAGACAGACTTCAATCAGTCGCCTTGGATTAAACCCAGAACTGGGTATTTGCCCTGACCAGGGATTGAACTGTTGACCTTTTTTTTTTTTTTAATACATTTTATTGATTTTTTACAGAGAGGAAGGGAAAGGGACAGAGAGTTAGAAACATCGATGAGAGAGAGACATCGATCAGCTGCCTCCTGCACGCCCCCTACTGGAAATGTGCCCACAACCAAGGTACATGCCCTTCACTGGAATTGAACCTGGGACCTTTTAGTCAGCAGGCCAACGCCTATCCACTGAGCCAAACTGGTTTCGGTGAACTGTTGACCTTTAAATGCACAGGACTATGCTAACCAACTGAGCCACACTGGCCAGGGCTCATTTTTTTAATATATATATATTTTATTGATTTTTTACAGAGAAGAAGGGAGAGGGAGAGAGAGTCAGAAACATCAATGAGAGAGAAACATCAATCAGCTGCCTCCTGCAGCTGGGGATGTGCCTGCAACCAAGGTACGTGCCCTTGACCGAAATCAAACTGGTTTCAGCTATTTTTTTAATATTTATGTTTACAATCTCTTTATTCCTAAGAAAAATAAAAATAATTTTCTAGCCGAAACTGGTTTGGCTCAGTGGATAGAGCGTTGGCCTTCGGACTGAAGGGTCCCAGGTTTGATTCTGGTCAAGGGCATGTACCTTGGTTGCGGGCACATCCCTAGTAAGGGGAGTGCAGGAGGCGGCTGATCGATGTCTCCCTCTCATCGATGTTTCTAACTCTATCCCTCTCCCTTCCTCTCTGTAAAAAATTAATAAAATATATATATATATATAAATAATTTTCGCCGAAACTGGTTTGGCTCAGTGGATAGACCATCGGTCTGTGGACTGAGGGGTCCTGGGTTCGATTCCGGTCAGGGGCATGTGCCTTGGTTGCGGGCGCATCCCCAGTGGGGGGTGTGCAGGAGGCGGCTGATCAATGTCTCTCTCTCATGGATGTTTCTAGCTCTCTGTCCTCTCCCTTCCTCTCTGTAAGAAATCAATAAAATATATTTAAAAAAAAATTTTTTTTCTAAAAAGGTATAGAGTGAAAAATTTTAGATCCACCTTGTCCTTTACGCCCTATGTGTCCCCCAGGTATTATTAGTATATGTGTTGCTGAGTACTTACATGATTACATAGTTCTGTGTAATATGTACAAAAGCATACAGTACATATTATTATTTGCTTTCCCTCCCCCACCTAATAAAATACTTGGGAGAACTTTCTGAATCAATATGCTGATAGGTTTCTGATTTTTTAAAAAATATTTAAAAAATATATTTTATTGATTTTTTACAGAGAGGAAGGGAGAGCAATAGTTAGAAACATCAATGAGAGAGAAACATCGATCAGCTGCCTTCTGCACACCCCCCACTGGGGATGTGCCCGCAACCAAGGTACATGCCCTTGACCGGAATCGAACCCAGGACCCTTCAGTCCACAGGCTGACACTCTATCCACTGAGCCAAACTGGGTTTGGCTAAAAAATATTTTTTTTGATTTCAGAGAGAAATGAGAGGGAGAGAGAGATAAAAAACATCCATGATGAGAGAGAATTATTGATCGGCTGCCTCCTGCACACCTCCTACTGGGAAATGAGTCCTCAATCCCAAGCCTTGACCGGGAATCGAACTTTTTTTTTTTTTAATATATTTTTATTGATTTTTTTACAGAGAGGAAGGGAGAGGGATAGAAAGTTAGAAACATTGATGAGAGAGAGACATCGATCAGCTGCCTCTTGCACACCCCCCACCGGGGATGTGCCCGCAACCAAGGTACATGCCCTTGACCGGAATCGAACCTGGGACCTTTCAGTCCACAGACCGATGCTCTGTCCACTGAGCCAAACCGGTTTCGGCGAGAATCGAACTTTGACCTCCTAGTTCATAGGTCAATGCTCAACAACTGAGCCATGCTGGCTGGGCGATTTCTCATTCTTTTTAACTGGGGCACAATATTCATTTATTCAAATGCCCATGTGTTTATATAACCAATTAACTATCGATGAACATGTCAACTGTTTCTAATATTTTCAATGAGCAAGATAGTACATATGTCATTTTCACATATGCAAGCCTATATGTAGAATTATTTCAAAAGTGAAATTTCTGGATCAAAGGGAATGTACACTTATAATTCTATATACGCAAAGTACCTTCCATGGGGGTTATACCAATGTATTCTCCCAAAAGCAAGGTATAAAAATACCTGTTTCTTCACAACTTTACCTACAGAGCGAGTCAACCTTTTGGAATTTTTTCTTTTTCTTTTTTTTTTTTTGCTAATCGCTAGGTGAAAAATGGTATTTTGGGTAGTTTTAATTTGCCCTCTGACATTATATGTGAGGTTGAGCATCTTTTCATATGTTTAAGAGCTCTAAATTCTAGTTCACAGATCTCGGCCTATTTTTTCTCTTCAATTGTTAAGCTTCTAGTTATGGATTTCTGGGAGTTCTTTCTATATTATTTTGTAGGCTTCTTTCTTAATGGAAAAGGGTTGGGAATATAGCTTCAAAGTCAGACAGGGTTCAAGTCCTGATTTTGTTGCTTCCTCACTGTGGCACTGGGATGAGGGACGCATCCCTACCCTGCCTCGGTTTCCCCATGGATAACTGGGTAAAAGAGTCTCCGTCTGCCATGATGATGGCGGTGGTCTCACCTTTCCCCTTCAGGGCCGCAGCAGCTCCGCCAAGGCGAAGAAGCCGCCTGGAGAGAATGACTTCGACACCATCAAACTCATTAGCAATGGTGCTTACGGGTGAGCCACCTGGGGCTCTGGCAGGGGGAGGGTAGCGGAGGCCGGGTGTCTCGAGGTGATGGCTGGTCCTCGCCCTCTCCCCCTGCAGCGCTGTCTACCTGGTGCGGCACCGGGACACTCGCCAGCGCTTCGCAATGAAAAAGATCAACAAGCAGAACCTGATCCTGCGCAACCAGATCCAGCAGGCGTTTGTGGAGCGCGACATCCTCACCTTTGCTGAGAACCCCTTTGTGGTCAGCATGTTCTGCTCCTTTGAGACCCGGCGCCACCTCTGCATGGTCATGGAGTACGTGGAAGGTGTGGCTGCCTGCAGAGCTGTAGGGCACAGGGAGGTTCATGCTGGTCAGGGCTGTTGAGTGGCTTGCCTGAGCCACAGTCACCATATTGACTACCTACCTATTTATCCAGTCATCGACCATCCCTTCCATCTGTTTATTTCTATCCAGCCATCTATTTACCTGTTTTCTTTTTATTCAATATAGAAACATCCATCCTTCCATCTATTCATTTGCTAATCCATCTGTTTTTCCACCCATACATCTGTTTACCCGTTGTACATCTTTTTTTTTTTTTAATCCTCACCCGTGGATATTTTTCCATTGGTTTTTTAGAGAGGGGGGAAGACAGAGAGAAATACTGATGTGAGAGAAACACATCAGTTGGTTGCCTCCTGCACGGGCACTGACCAGGCCCAGGCCAGAGGAGCCTGCAATCGGGATATGAGACACATGCCTTTGACCGGAATCAAACCCTGGAACCTTCGGTCCTCAGGCTGATGCTCCACCCACTGAGCCAAACTGGCTAGGGTCATTATATATCTTAAAATATATATTTGATTTTTTACAGAGAGGAAGGGAGAGGGATAGTCAGAAACATTGATGAGAGCCAAAACTGGTTTGGCTCAGTGGATAGAGCATCAGCCTGCAGACTGAAAGGTCCCAGGTTCAATTCCAGTCAAGGGCATGTATCTTGGTTGTGGGCACATCCCCAGTAGGGGGCGTGCAGGAGGTGGCTGATCGATGTCTCTCTCTCATCAATGTTTCTAACTATCCCTCTTCCTTCCTCTCTGTAAAAAATCAATAAAATATGTTTAAAAAAAAAAAAAGAAACATCAGTGAGAGAGAAACATGGATCAGCTGCCTTCTGCACACCTCCTACTGGGAATGTGCCTGCAACCAAGGTATGCACCCCTGACCAGAATCGAACCTGGGTTCTTTCAGTCTACAGGCCAATGCTCTATCCACTGAGCCAAACCGGTTTTGGCTATACATCTATTTTTTTTAAAAAAATTGAATAGAATTCATTTTTTAGAGCAGTTTAGGTTTCCAGACTAAGTAATTAGAAAGTACATTGAGTTCCTGCATGCCCCTTTCCTGCAGTCTCCCTATTATTTACATCTTGCATTCATGTGGTACGTTTGTTATAATTTATGAACCAATATTGATACATTATTAACTGAAGTTCATAGTTATATATTAGATCCACTCTGTGTTGCACATCTATTTTTCATTCATCCATCTTTTTATATGTCTGGCCATTTATTCATTCAGCAATTTATTCACCCACTTACACACCATCCATCCATCTACCAATACCTAATTAATCCACCATTCATCCATCCTCTATTTACTATCTGTATTCATCCAAATCTTCATACTAGCAGCCATCTCATCTAGCTATCTCTATCCACATATTCATCTACAGTTCATCCATCAGTTTATCCACCCATCCAGCCATCTAGCATTCATCCAACCACCAATGTATATATTTTTCATGTTTACCCAATCACTCAGTTATCCAAATATTATTATATCATTGCCCAAACCCACACATACTATGGTTATTAGAATATACACATGATTTCATGGGGTTACAATATGCCACTCCTACACCTCAGTCAACCATCCATTCATTCAACAGATATCCCCTCATTGTCTCCCTTACGCCACGTGCTGTGCTAGGTGCTGGTGGCACAGTGGGGGAAAACAGGCACACTTCTCTCTCATGGAGATTATGTTCTGGCTAGACAACAATGAACAAAACAAGCAAAGGCAATAAGGTCATTTCATATATTGAGGACCTTAAGGCTTAAGGAGGCCATAGGCACAGAGGTGGGCAGGGGCCTCTCTGAGGCCTGCACTATACTTGGAAGAGGAAACCCCAAACACAAAGTCTGTTAGGTGAGAAGGTATCTGGATTTTGAGGTAGCAATTTTCAACTGGTGTGCCACAAGAATTTTTGAAACATGCAATACCTGACTTAGTGGCACTGTCCTCTTTTTTCTGTTAGATTGTCAAATAATAATAATAATAATAATAATAATAATAATAATAATAATAATAATAAAAGACTACAGCCAGAACAACAATGGCTGTTTGGTGTGAGTGAATCAAAATTATACCTATAGACATTTTTTGGTGTGCTGAAGAATTTTCGTTATTAGTTTATATGTGCCATGAGATGAAAGAGGTTGAAAATCGCTGTTTTGAGGAGCAGCAATGAAGCTGGAGTCAAGTGAGCAAATGAGAGGGAGGGTGAAGGTAGATAAGGATGGAGAGGTAAGAAGTTAAGCATGAAGGGCCTTGTAGAACCTGGAATGCATTGGGTTTCGTGCCAAATGCAACAGGCAGCCACTGGAGGGTTTTAAGCAAAGTTGACAGGGTCTGACATATCTTAAGGCTACTGATTTAGCTGCTGTGTGGAGGGCAGAAGAGGGAGACCAAGATGGAGGCAACTGCATGGGCCCAAGGTCATGCAGAGGAGAGAAGTGGGTGGAGTCAGGATCTCTTTGATGAGCTGAGCACACAGTAAGTGCATTCTCGGGCCTCCTGAACAAGGCCCAGCCTCAGTCTCATTTGGATGTCAACCCAGCTTTGTTCTCAGTGTAAGTGTGTGTCAGTATTACCTGGGTTATGGCCAGATGCAGATTCCTAGGCTCCATTCCTAGGTCTGATCATCAGTTTTCTGGCACAAAAAGGAAGACATTTAATGACTTGTGATCAAAACACTCATGTTGCCTGCAGAAATGGCTGTATCCAGCTGCTAAACCATGTCATCAGGAATCTCCTTTTCTTGGCTCTGCTCTCCCATGTGTGGGCTTAAACAGGCCTCGATATAGTGAGGTGCCATCCAGCAGATCCCACTTACCTCCTGCTAGTTTAGGGAGAGGGAGAGAGTGAAAAGTTGGAGGGCTGAGCCCCTTGGGTATGCTGCTGCACTTGGAAAGAAATCTGGTCCTTGTAAGAAAAAGGAATGCATATTGAGGGAGCCTAAAATATGAACACTGATCACAGTAAATCTGGTGGAACCAGGAATCTACATTTTAAGGCACAAGACATTCAAGATTCAAACTCCAGGAGATCAAGGGCAGTGTTCCCAGACTCAGTTGATAGGCAGGCAGCGTTTGGTACCCACCAAACCTCATTTCCACCAACTCCCTTCATGATCCAACCTCTGTCTGAGTTCAGATCAGGCCAACGTCGGAAGACAGTTAAGAAGGCAAGAGGAGCCCTGGCTGGTGTGACTCAAGTCAGTTGGAGCCTTGTCCTGTGCACTGAAAGGCTGCGGATTTGATTCCTAGTCAGGGCACATAATCTGCATTGCAGGCTCATTCCCCAGCCCCATCCATGTTTCTCTCCCTCCCTCCCTCCCTCCGTCTACCCTCCCTCCCTCCTTCTGTAAAGGTCACTGAACTTGTTCTCAGGTGAAAATTTAAAAATATATTAAAAATTTAAAAAGAAGACAGGAGGAGCATGGTGGAGGGCACTCCTTGTGTGACCTGGGAGAGCGAGGCCCCTCTGTCCTTCAGGTTTCCTTTGCTGTAAAATAGGGGCAATGTGAGGTGGGGACTTGGTGCTATCGTGCATGTGGAGTGAACAACTCTGGGGCAAGGGTGCTTCCCTCTTTACACGTGCCTCCTTCACACACAGGGGGGGACTGTGCTACCCTGCTGAAGAACATCGGGGCGCTGCCCGTGGAGATGGCCCGCATGTACTTTGCCGAAACAGTGCTGGCACTTGAGTATTTACACAACTATGGCATTGTGCACCGCGACCTCAAGCCTGACAAGTGAGCCTGACTTTTGCCATCACCCCCTCCTTGCCCCCCTGTAGGCGCTCGCAGGGAAGGGCGGGGAGGGAAGTGGGCAAACCAAACCGTACCTCTGAGACCCCTGCTTTGTTTGCAGCCTCCTCATCACCTCCATGGGCCACATCAAGCTCACGGATTTTGGCCTCTCCAAAATGGGGCTCATGAGCCTCACCACCAACCTGTATGAAGGCCACATCGAGAAGGACGCTCGGGAGTTCCTGGACAAACAGGTGTGTGTGTGGCTGTGGGGATCGCTGTGGGGAGGGGGGATTACCCAGCAGGACTTCGGGGCTCAGGGTGTGGTGGGGAGTGCCGCTCCCCTTCGAGGCCCCTCCTGTGGCCAGAGCGCAGGCTAACCGCCTGCCCCTAGGTGTGCGGAACCCCAGAGTACATCGCACCCGAGGTCATCCTGCGCCAGGGCTATGGCAAACCGGTGGACTGGTGGGCCATGGGCATCATTCTCTACGAGTTCCTGGTGGGCTGTGTGCCCTTCTTCGGAGACACGCCCGAAGAGCTGTTTGGACAGGTCATCAGTGGTGCGTGCCTCCTTGGTGGCAGGTGGGGGGCAGGGGGACATGGGCAGACCCAGGGCCATTTGGACCCGAAAGTGATCTCCCCCTCACCTTGCTCTGCAGATGACATCCTGTGGCCCGAAGGAGATGAAGCCCTGCCCACTGACGCCCAGCTCCTGATATCCAGCCTCCTGCAGACCAACCCCCTGGTCCGGCTTGGGGCAGGTAAGGGGTCTGCTTACAGAGAAGCTCAGGGCTGGGCTCCAAGTGCTATGGCCCTGGGGTAGAAGTCAGGGGTGGATGGCTGGGCTCCTGGACTGGCTGGCCATAAGCTGTCGCAGCAATTGTCTCCTGGACCCCACCCACTGCTTTCTTTCCAGGGGGTGCCTTTGAGGTAAAGCAGCACAGTTTCTTTCGAGACCTGGACTGGACAGGACTGCTGCGGCAGAAGGCAGAGTTCATCCCCCACCTGGAGTCCGAGGATGACACCAGCTACTTCGACAGTGAGCTGGGAAAGGGGGTGGAGTCTGGCGAGAGGGACCTTTGCGCCAGGCCTGGGCTGGGTCCGGGCGGGGTAGGAGACCAGCCACCCAGACAGAGGAGAGAGATGGCCTGGCACGGGGTGGGGCTCGGTCTGAGCAGTTAGTAGGAAAGGAGGATGGGGCCTGGACCGCAGTGAGTTCTGCAGTTGGGCCTGGGCCTGGGCTACTGGGTAGTGCTAGGACCTAGAACGAGTCAGGGACAGGGGCTGGCTGGAGGGGAGGGGGGCTGGGCCATAGATGGGTCTGTGGGTGTGGCCTCTGCACGCTGGGCTATGGAGCCTCTGAGTTGGGCAGAAACCCAGCCTGGAAGCAGGGCCAGAATCAGCTTCTAGATTGGGACAGGGACAGGACGGGGCCTGCAGCTCTGAGGAGTGGATCCACGACCTAGGTCACAGTCCACCCCCCTTCCCAGCCCGCTCAGATAGGTATCACCACGTGAACTCCTATGATGAGGATGACACGACGGAGGAGGAGCCTGTGGAAATCCGCCAGTTTTCCTCCTGCTCCCCGCGCTTCAGCAAGGTGAGCCGCGGCTAGGCGGCTGGGTTAGGGAGCGGGCAGAACCCGGGGAGGGTGGGGCGAGGTCGGGAGGCGGGGCTTGGGCGGGGCTGGGGGTGGAAGAGGATCCTTTTCTCCCCCCAGGATGAGGACGGAATTGGAGGTGGGCCTGAGTGGGGCGGAGCGTGTCCAATAGCAGGAAGCCCATTGGTTCGGGAGCGTGCCTCTCACCACCGCTCACCCTCCCTTGCAGGTGTATAGCAGTATGGAGCAGCTGTCACAGCATGAGCCCAAGACCCCGGTGACGGCAGCGGGGGGCGGCAAGCGGGAGCCGAGTGCCAAGGGTCTAGAGGAGAAGGTGGCCGGCAAGCGGGAGGGCCTGGGTAGCCTGACCCTGCGCGAGAAGACCTGGAGAGGGGGCTCCCCAGAGATGTAAGCAGGGGCAGGGCTAGGTTTGGGGAGCGGGAATAAAGAGGCGTGTCGCTTTAACCACGCCCCCTTTTAGCAGCAAGCGCTTCTCGGCATCTGAGGCCAGCTTCCTGGAGGGGGAGGCCAGTCCGCCCTTGGGTGCACGCCGCCGGTTCTCGGCGCTGCTGGAGCCCAGCCGCTTCAGCGCCCCCCAAGAGGATGAGGATGATACCCAGCTGCGCAGGTCTGCCAGGCCCACCTCTGATCCCCCAGGCTCCCTGGATGCACGGGTCCCCAAAGAGGCGGCAGCTCAAGGGGATGGCACTGCCAGTGGCGGGGACTCCGAAGCCTGTGAGTGCCCCCTCCTGCCGCCTTCCCTACTTCCCCAGTGGCCGTACATTGAGCATCCAACAAGCCTGGTACTGTTTATGCAAGATCTCATGTACTCTACACACTCCAATCCGGGTTCTCACTCCGCATTCCATGCTCTCAGTCAACAAATGCATTTGAGCGCTTCTGCGAACCAGGAGCCCTTGCCGGGTGCATGTTACTTGATCCCAGGAAACTGACATTCCCACAAGAGTGAGAAGTGGGAAAAGCATTCCAGGCAGAGTGAACACAGGCCAGATGCCCTGAGCTTGGACTGCCTCCTCACCCACCTGCTCTATTGCAGCTGACCAGCCACGCCCAGGTGACCTCTGCCCACCTTCAAAGGACGGGGACCCATCAGGCCCCAGGGCCACCAATGACCTGGTTCTGCGCCGCGCTCGGCATCAGCAGCTGTCAGGGGACCCAGCAGCAGAGAAGCGGCCTTCTCGAACGGGGGGCAAAGTCATCAAGTCAGCCTCTGCCACTGCCTTGTCTGTCATGATTCCTGCAGGTGATGCTGGGCCCCACCTGGAAGGGAGGGTCTGCCCCATTTGTGCCAGGACAGGCCAATGATGACGCTGCATTTTTCCTGTCCACGGTGATGGGCACGGGGGTGGACCAATGAGAACTCTGGGAGTTTAAGGAGGTGGGAGGAGCAGATACTGGGAGAGCTGTGATTGCTGGCCTTAACCTCTGACCATGGTTCTGTGTCTGCCTGCAGTGGACCCGCATGGAAGCTCACCCCTGGCCAGCCCCATGTCGCCACGATCTCTCTCCTCCAACCCGTCCTCGAGGGACTCCTCACCCAGCCGGGACTACTCACCGGCTGTCAGTGGGCTCCGCTCCCCTATTACCATCCAACGCTCTGGCAAGAAGTACGGCTTCACACTGCGAGCCATCCGCGTCTACATGGGTGACTCGGACGTCTACAGTGTCCATCACATTGTCTGGGTGAGCACTCATGGTAGGGTCTGTGTTCCAAGATGGGAGTGGGGTAGAGAAACTCCCCTTTAACCCCCAGAAATGAGGGACAGCTCAGTTTCTGGGTTCAGGCAGCCTGGATGAGACTCCTGTGACCTTCAGTGTCCTTCCCCCTCTGAGCTTCAGTGTCTTCGGTTGTAAACGGGGAAGGATAATGACTATTTCATAAGGTGTTACAAGGATTAAACTAGGTGTGGGGCACATAAAGCTAGGGAGCGTCCTTGTTACTGATCCTGTTAACCCTTGCACTGTGTGGTGCCCTGTCCCCAGCACGTGGAAGAGGGGGGCCCAGCCCAGGAGGCAGGGCTCTGTGCGGGGGACCTCATTACCCACGTGAATGGGGAGCCTGTGCATGGCATGGTGCATCCTGAGGTCGTGGAGCTGATCCTTAAGGTGAGTGCAAGGGAGGTAGCACACCGGGGAGAGGGGAGCCGGAGCCTGTCTTGGGAGCTGGAGCTGCCGGAACAGCCTCGGGCAGAGCATTTGTCTCCCTTCTTCCCCCAGAGTGGCAACAAGGTGGCAGTGACCACAACCCCCTTTGAAAATACCTCCATTCGCATTGGCCCTGCAAGGCGCAGCAGCTACAAGGCCAAAATGGCACGGAGAAACAGGAGACCCTCGGCTAAGGAGGGCCAGGAGAGGTAGGTGGGTGGGGCCGAGTGTGGAGGCGGGACTATACACAGCTGGCAGAGGTGAACACTCCAGCGTTTGAACAGTGGGCAGGGCTAAGATGGGAGGGCCACAACTGTGGACAGGAGAAAGAGGTGTGGGGGCCACCGTGTAAAGAGCAAAAACAGAGGACGGGGCTCAGTGAGCGGTGGGGGAAAGCACGGGTTGGGACAGTGCTAGGTTCCTGGGCTGGAAGAAGAGCATTGTGATAGTGTTTTGCGCAGGTGGGCGGGGCCAGTAGATAGGGAGGGATGTAGATATGGGCGGGCACAGTTCAGGAGGTGGTCTTGTCCTTTTGAGGGTGTTTAGTCCACTGGGAGAGCTAGGAGAAGGGATTTCTGTCTGGAATGAGCAAGCCAGGCAAGACTGGGCCAACTGAAATAATTTCCTCCCTTTTAGGTAGGAGGAGCTAGGAGAGGAAGGTGGGGCCAGGAGAGTGTTCTATTTTGATTAGTGCGTTTGGCCTGGACAAGTCGTGAGGGGGTATTTAAGTGAGGAGCCAGACTGAACTGAGGCAGGGGAACTTCTTCCCTCCCTGATAGGTGAGTTGCAGCAGGAGAGGGCGGGACTAGAGAGGTGGGAGGAGCCAGAAGAGGTTGATCTGCTTTGATAGGTGACTCTAGCTTGGTAGTGCCCAGCAAAAACTAGGTGGGAAGAGCCGAGCGGACCCAGGTGGGAAGTTCTTTCGGTTTTGATAGGTGGGTTGTAGCTGGAGAAGGAGGGGCCGGGGAGTGGGCGGCCCAGGGGCTGAAGTGGAGCCAGGAGTTGCGAATTTGTTCTAAGAAGGTCAGAGGCCCTCTCCTTATTCCCCAGCAAGAAGCGCAGCTCGCTCTTCCGCAAGATCACGAAGCAGTCCAACTTGCTGCACACTAGCCGCTCCCTGTCGTCTCTCAACCGCTCCCTGTCGTCCAGCGACAGCCTCCCGGGCTCGCCCACCCACGGGCTCCCCGCTCGCTCACCCACCCACAGCTACCGCTCCACGCCCGACTCCGCCTACCTCGGTAAGCTCGGGGCCTGCGCTGGGCCACGCGCCGGGGTAGCGGGGGGGGGGGTAATGGGGGGTGGGGAGGCGGGTTCCCTGCGGTGCCGGCCAGCGGAACACCCCCTTTTGCCGCCCCCCAGGTGCCTCGTCCCAAAGCAGCTCCCCCGCCTCGAGCACGCCCAACTCGCCGGCGTCCTCGGCGTCGCACCACATCCGGCCCAGCACGCTGCACGGCCTGTCGCCGAAGCTGCACCGCCAGTACCGCTCTGCGCGCTGCAAGTCGGCCGGCAACATCCCGCTGTCGCCGCTGGCGCACACGCCGTCCCCCACGCAGGCGTCGCCGCCCCCGCTCCCGGGCCACACGGTGGGGAGCTCGCACACGACCCAGAGCTTCCCGGCCAAGCTGCACTCCTCGCCGCCAGTCGTGCGCCCTCGCCCCAAGAGTGCGGAGCCCCCGCGCTCGCCGCTTCTCAAGCGCGTGCAGTCGGCGGAGAAGCTGGGCACCTCGCTGGGCGCCGACAAGAAGGGAGCGCTGCGCAAACACAGCCTCGAGGTGGGCCACCCGGATTTCCGAAAGGACTTCCACGGTGAGCTGGCGCTGCACAGCCTGGCCGAGTCCGATGGGGAGACGCCCCCTGTCGAGGGGCCGGGTGTGCCCCTGCAGGTGGCCGTCCGCCGCCTGGGCCGCCAGGAGTCGCCCCTCAGCCTGGGAGTGGACCCGCTGCTGCCCCAGGGCACCCCCCGGCCCACGGGGGCACCCAGTAAAGAGGAGTTCCCCGGCAGTGGGGAGGCCTGCACCCAGCCCCGCGTGACGACTCCCGGAGGCCGGACCCTGGAACGGGAGGCCAGCGGCACGCGGCACCAGAGTGTGCAGACCGTGCAGACCGAGGATGGCGTGGTGGGGGCGGCGAGGGCGGTCGCCAAGGCCGCACTGAGCCCGGTACAAGAACACGAGACGGGCCGGCGCAGCAGCTCCGGTGAGGTGGGCGCGACTCCAGTGCCCATTGTTGTAGAGCCCGAGCGGCCTGGGGCCAAGGTCGAGATGTCCCGGGCTCCGGGCTCGGACTTGAAGGGGGTGCAGGGATCCACACCCCGGGTGCCGCCCGCACCAGAGGTCCTCCGAGGCCCTGAACGCTGGGGGCTGGAGAAGGTGGAGGAGCGGACCGCGCAGAGCCGGCCTCGCTCCAAGCCCACCTCCCCCAAGCTCTCCCCAGAGGCCCAGACCCCTTCTGTAGCCCCTACGAAAAATGCCACAAGCAGCACAGGGCCCCCAGCCCCGCCTGCTCCCCTTCTCCCTGCCACCAAGCCCGAGGTGGGGCTGACTTCCCGGAACCCTGCTGATGCTGTGCCTCCCTCAGGCCTGACCAAAAGGGCCCCCTGCCCCATGCCCCCTGGCCCCTAGCTGAGGGGCCGCTAGCCCTGCACTGTACAGCCGCCTGTATACATATGTACACATATAAATAAAGTGTGTCTGTGCTTCGTGAGCTGCTGAGGCTTGCCCCACCTCCTGGCGAGGCAAGGTTTTAGCCCTCTTGCCTGTGTTCTTGTTAAGGGGAGGAACTCCAGTCCTGGTTACTATAGAAAGGGGAGTGAGTCTTAAGTGGGCCTTTCCTTGTGGTCTCACCTATGAGCCAGCTGCCCCCACACCCCAGGAAGCTGCAAGTCTGTTCGGAGTCCCAGTGCACACCCGAAGAAAAAGTTAACAGCCCCATCTACCACTTTCCTTTTATTCCTCACAACTTTTTTTTTTTAATATGTTTCACTGTTTTTTGTTTTGTGTTTTTTTTTTTTAACAGAGAGGAAGGGAGAGGGATAGAGAGTTAGAAACAGATGGATGAGAGAGAAACATCAATCAGCTGCCTCCTACTGGGGATGTGCCCGCAACCAAGGTACATACATGCCCTTGACCGGAATTGAACCCAGGATCCTGCAGTCTGACGCTCTGTCCACTGATTCCAACCCCTCCACCTTCTCCAGCCCCCAGGTTAGAGCTCCTCACAACTTTTGAGTCAAGTGTTCCCATTTTGCAGATGAGTAGATGAGTCACAGGTTAAGGCACACAGTTAAGGTCACACGATAAGGGACTGAACTGGGATTTAAACTGAAGTCCAAACTGGCTCCTAGATGCTCTGCTGGGCTTTCTGGAGACAAGGTGCTGCTCTTCTCTCACAGGGTTTCCAGGCCTTCACCAGAGGCTGGAAGGCTTTCCAGAAGGCGGGCAGCTGGGTACACAGTGTGCCCCCACCTCGGTGCTCCTCTCCACGGTTCCGATTCATGTCACCCACACAGGCCCAAGGCCCTTCTGGGGCTACACACCACTTGGAGTGGTCCTCTGTGGTACTGAATGTGGGCCCAGCTGGTCCAGGGAAGGCTATCTGGGTCACATCCAGCACCTGCTGGGCCCCAGAGCAGTTGGAGGGCAGGATGCCAGGAGAGTGTTGCCAGAACTGGACCTGTAGATTGCTTCCAAGATTTTCTGCCAACCAGCCAGAGTATAGGTCTGCAGAGGATGGAAAGAGGGCATGGACAGGGTCAGGGTCACTGCTAGGGATCCCTAGGCTACAGGACCTCTCTGAGCTCAGTTTCCTTGGCTGTCAATTCCCGGCTAACAGCTCTTATAAACACTATATTCATTACTTCATTGACAACAACGCTTTACAGTAGATATTAGTCCCCCCATTTTTCCAGATGAGTAAAATGAGAGTCCAGTTAATAATGTACCCCACAACCAGAAACCAGGCCTGCTGGTTGTGTACCCCTCATGTGTCTATGGCTCCCAAAGAGTTTTAGTTCCTACCTCCAACTTGCTCTCAGCCATGGGCATACCTGACACCACCACTGCAGAGAAAGAGTTCTCTAACCCACAACCTCAGGGCTCACCATCTCCAAATTTTCCAAATTTGGCAAAGCTCTGGAAGGTGGCCCCTGCCTTTGATGTGAGTGTCACACTGCTGTTCCAGGGTCTGTTGAGAACATGGTAGCCCTTGACCACCTCCTCCAGGGCGGGTAATTTCTTGAGGAAGACCCCTTTCAGCTGGGAGGCATACACATTGGGGTAGGTGTAGCTCAGCTGTTTGCCTGGAAGGCAAGGGGAGGAGAAAATTAGGGACTGTTCACATTCTGGTCTGGAAACCAGGCAATTGTTCTGCTTCCTTGTCCCCACTCACCAATCTTTGAGAATTGGTCGAACGGAAAAGACACACAGAGGAGGGTCTGCCCGTATCTGTGGGCTTTAGGAGGCCACCTGTATGTAGCCTTTGGAGGGAACCTGGGAACGCTGTGGATCAGCCAGAAGCCCTCATCTTTGTCCAGAAGCAGCACACCTGAACCAAAAGACAGGATCAGGGGAACTGCTCAAGGTCTCCCAACAAGCACAGGTGCAGCCAGGAACAGCCTCAGTTTGCAGGGAGCCTGGAGGGAGTATGGGCAGTCTCTGGACCTCTGCTGAACTTTTTCCGCAGCCCACTGTTGTCAGAGTCCAGAGGAAGACAGCATTTTCCTAAGATAACCTGTTACCTTGCCCCTGCGTCCAAAGGCGCCCCCTCCCGGCCCTGCAGGTCAGGAGTTAGCTGGGGAAAACGCATAAGGAAGCCAAGCCCTTCTCCAACCCCCAATCTGGGCCTCACCCTTCGTGTGCCCCCGGCTGGAGGAGTTCTGAGTCCCGTTATAAGGTGGCTGGTCATTGTAAAGTAGGAAGGCAAGCTGGAGGAGATGGATGGGTCGACATGAAGTTTTCCTCCAGGCCGGGCCCGCCCTAGAGTCCCACCTGGGTTCTGCCGGCACCCCGCCCCTTCACCTGACTGGTGTTCCGGTACAGCGGCAGCAAGCTGCGGCCGACGGCTCCCTTGAGGTTGTCGATGGACCACGCACCGTCGCGCCAGCCCCCTGAGTCTGCATCCAAGTACTTATAGCTGTTATTGGCCGGCAGCTTGTAGATGACGAACCTGGAGGTTGGGAAAAGAACAGAAACGGAGGAAGGGGATGAGAATAAGCCCCAGGCTTCACCCCGGTTAGCAATCTGCAGTCCGGCCCGGGGTGGGGGTGTTGGGGGCACGGTCGGAGCCCCGCACTCACCAGTCCACAGGCTGCCCCGAGTCCCCGTAGCAGGTCAGGGTCCCTGCTGGGACCCATAGCAGCGCGCCCAGCAGCAGCAGGCTCAGAGTGGCCATGGCGCTGGAGTCGGGAAATCTGTGTTGGGACCCCGAGGCGCCGGGTCCCGAGTTGGACCAGGCCCGGTCCTGGGTGACTTTCATTTCCCCAAGCCCTCCAGAGAACCCAGAGCGGAACCTCGAGGGTTGAAACTCCGCCCCTGAGATGAGAAGCAGAGATTGGAAGAGGCAGGCCGTGTCTCCTGGGGGCGGGGCTTCCTTTTGGGCGGCCACGCCCCTAAGATCCGGTCCTCGTGCAGCCAGCCTACGGCCGCCTCCTATTTCCATTGGATGCGACCCTTGATAGGCTCCACCCTCTGACTTGGTCCAGACCACGCCCTCTGATGGCCAAGTGGTGTAGCGTGTCCCGCCGACTCCACTCCCGGCCAATCACCGCTCACGTTCTTCCGCTAGGCCCCGCTTCTGTCTCTTGATTCTTGTTTATCCCAACCCACTCTCCCGCCAGACCCTGCTCCTCCCTCGGCTTATGGGTGAGACACAAATTTGGGTTTTTTTTTCCTTTCCATCTTTACAGCCTGAGGTCCAACTCTTGGGACTTTTGCTCTCTTAAGGGGAGTTTGTGCCCGCCCGGCGTGGCTCAGTGGTTGGGCATCGACCTATGAACCTGGAGGTGACAGGTTCGGTTCCCGGTCAGGGCACATGCCCGGGTTGCGGGCTCAATCCCTAGTAAGGGGTGTGCAGGAGGCAATCGATCTATGGTTCTCTTCCTCTCTGAAATCAATTTTTAAAAAGTATGTATATTAAGACTAGGATTTTTATTTTAAAAGTATTTTATTTTTTTATTGATTTCAGAGAGGAAGGGAGAGGGACAGAGAGATAAACATCAATGAAAGAATCATTGATTGGCTGCCTCCTGCACGCCCCCTACTGGGGGTGGGTGGGATAGAGCCGGCAACTTGGGCATGTGCCCTTGGCTGGGGAATCCAACCTGGGACTTCCGTAGGGCAACACTATCTACTAAGCCAAGCCAGCTAGGGCCATATATTTTTTTAAAGGGGAGTTTGTGCTTCTTGTCTTCTCCCCTTTCATTCTGCATATTTTCCTGAGCTAGCCAAGAGGTCACTTTGGATCATGGCATGGTGAAAGGTGCTGTGATTCTGGGGCCGGACTGGGGCCTCTTAGAGGGAGATGGTCCCTGTAAATGCCCCTGGGGTTCAAGGCAGGAGGCAAGGAGGATGTAGCCTGATCTTGGGGTGGGGGGAAAGGGGAGGCAAGACCTGCAGGACCCTGAGGGGTGTCGCTGAGGTTAGGAGATGAGTGTGAGAGTATGCCCCCCCCCCAATCACTGCTGGGGTTACAGCTTCCTCCACCCCAAACTCACAAATTCAGGCCACAGCTGGAGCTTTATCTAGAGGAGATTGGTACAGGACCCATAACCATTCACAGCAGAGGCCAGCTACTCTGCGGAGCTGGGCCTTACAGTGAGAAGACCCCTTCTAGAGCCAGGGCCTCTGAGAAGCCTCACCCCATAACCCTTCCGCTGTCCAAGGCCGTCTGTGAGCTGGTCTGAGGGTCCAGCTCTCCGAGGGTCTGTCTGTCTGTCTCAAGTGTTTGAGTGTCCATCTGAGTCCATTTATTTGGAAGTCTGTCTCGTTGGGTCTGCGTAACCCTGGGAAGTCTCTGTGTGGCTCCCTGTGACTGAGGACATGTGGGAGCTTCTGTTGGAGGCTCCCCCGGGTCTGTCTATGGCCAGTCCTTGTTCTTCCTGGGGATCTGTGGGTCGAGAGTCCCGGCAAGGGTCCACCCGAGGGAAACCGCCCTGCATGGATCCGCTCCTGTTCCATCCCCAGACTCCAGGAAGGTCCAAGTGCCGGGGTGGGGGTGATGGAGGGGGAGGTTGGCTCAAAGGTGACGCTTCATGTGCAAGGCCAGGTGATCCGAGCGAGAGAAAGCCCGAGGGCAGAGCTGGCAGCGGAAGGGGCGCTGTCCGGTATGTTTCCTGTAGTGGCGGGTCAGCTCGTCTGAGCGCGCGAACCGCCAGCCGCAGCCGTCCCACGTGCAGGCATATGGCTTCTCTCCTGGAAGGCGAGGAGATCATGAGTGCAGTTGTCTGCCCCACTCCTCCCTCAGGTCCGCCACCGCCTCAGGCCACACTCCTTTGCTCAGCCTTGACCAGGACTAGGGTGAGGCAATCGAGGTGCTTAGGGTGCAAAATTTAAGGAGGCACTCACTCTCCGGGCGTGCACCCAGGTCTGGCCCTCTGCAACCCCAACCTTTCTTGTTCAGTACCTGCATCTGGCGCCAAGCCTGTTTTCATTTCCCGGCCCAAGTCACATCCCCCTCCACCACTGGCCCATTTCCCGGGCCCTGTTACCTGTCCCTGTGTCCTAAAGTCATCCTCCCCTCATCCTTTAGCCTGTCCCCTATGGTCCAGCCCCCTCCTTGCTGCAGGGACCCTCCAGCTGCTGCCCAGCCCTGCCCCTGGCCTTGACCCTTAGCATCCCCTGGTGTTCCAGGCCCTGTCTGTGGTGATTAGCTCCCTCCCACACACACACTACACCTGGCTCCACCATCTATGTGGACCCCTAAAGCAGCGGTTTCAACCAATGTGAAATACCTGACTAGTTAGTCAGGGGCACTGACTTCTTTTCCCTGCGGTTGTTAAATAAAATGACAAAACAATAGCTAACAAAACAATAGTCACCCATTGTGAGTGCCCTGTCTTGAACCATATTTAGGTTATATAATAGAGTTATATCTTATTGGTCAAGTCGCATAAGAAGGTTACATCTGAGCCCTAACAGGTTTGGCTCAGTGGATGGAGCGGTGGCCTGTTAACTCAAGGGTCCCGGTTCGATTCCGGTCAAGAGCATGTACCTTGGTGGTGGACACATCCCCAGTCGGGGGTGTGCAGGAGGCAGCTGATTGATGTTGCTCTCTCATCGATGTTTCTAACTATTTATCTCCTTTCCTCTCTGTAAAAAACCAATAAGATATATTTTAAAAACTGTTAAAAAAAAAAAAAGAAGGTTACATCTGATTTGTTAATTATTGGTACCAGAAATCCTTATATGCAAACATAGGCATCTGATTTTTTATTTTTTTCACTTTGGAGCAAAAAGGGTAGGTAATTACTTTTTTTTTTTTAAATCAGTCATTTTACCTATTTCTTGTCAAATCGGCAAAAAAAATATAACTTTTTTGTGTGAGTGTGCTGCAGAATTTTAGTAATTAGTTTATGTGTGCCAGGAGATGAAAACGCTTGCAAATCGCTGCCCTAAAGCATAAGTCTCACTCTTCCTCCTGCCCACCTTTACTCCACAGCCTTGCTCGGTCTTCGGCTCCCTGAGACCCGCTTCCCTTGGGCCCACCCTCCTCCTCTGTTGTCCAGCCGTTTCTCCGTATCTTCCTGGAACCACTCTGCATCTGAGCGCATGACACTGCCCGCCCTGCATCTCCCCTCCTGAGCTCTAACCAGGGGCCCGCCGCCGTGCACACAGCCGAGGGCACGTATCCTGGCTCCGTCCCCGAGCCCCTGACGCCGCTCCCGGCTCCCCGCTCGCCACAAACCTCAGCCCTGCGTCTGAGGCCGGGCCCCGGCCGGCCGGACTTGGCGCCCCCGCGCCCCTCCTCCAGCCCCGCGCCCTCCTCCACTGGCTAGGTTTCTGCTGCTCAGCCGGGCCCAGGTCTTACCGTCAGTTCCCGGGAGCGCGGCTCAGATTCCCAGGCCCTCTCTCTGCCCTCCCACCCCGCTCCCCGTCCCCAGCCCTGCTTCTGGGGGTCCAGGTCCGCCTCGCGCGCCCCTGTCCCGTTCCTGGCTCCGAGGCTCCGCTTGGCCCCTGCTGGCAGCACAGTTCCGCCCCGGGGCCGGGTCTCCCGCACCCCCCGCGGCCAGCCCGCCGCCTCACCGGTGTGGGTCCGGAGGTGCGCCTTCAGGTGCGAGCTCTTGGTGTAGCTCTTGCCGCAGCCGGGGTACGTGCACGTGTGCGCCGCCTGCCTCTTGCGCGCCCAGGAGCGCCGGCTGCGCTTGGACGGCACGGCCTCCGCGGCCCCTCTCGGATCTCCTGCGGTTCCCCCGAGTCCCGCACCCGCGGTTCCTGGTCCCAGACAATTCAAGAAGGAGGGGGGCGCGGCGGAGCCGGGGGCGGGCGCCGGAAGCCCGCGGAAGAGCTGGAAGTGCCCTTGGTACTGCGGAGCCGGGTACAGCGCGGGGTACCCGGACAGCAGCCCATAGGGGGCGCCGGGCGCCGCAGGCACCGAAATCCCGGTCCGCGGAAAATAGCTGCCGGAGGAGCCCGCCCCCGGCCCCGGGTACACTGGCTGCAGCGGCAGTGCCTTGGGCTCGGGAGCCGGGACCAGGGCTGGGCTCACGAAGGCGTCGGGGGCCGGAGGTGGTGGGACCGGGCGCGCCCAGCCCGGGTGCTCCTCGGGACCCAAGAGCCCCGCCACCAGCCCCAGGCCGCCCGCGTACGCTTCCAGGGTCTCGGGCTGCGGTGGGAACGGCGTTCCGGGGCCTTCACCCGGCGCCAGAGCGCAGGTCTGCGGCGCGCCGCTGGGCTCCGGGCCCGACAGGTGGGTGAAGAAGAGATCCAGGTCCCAGGCAGCGGCCGGATCCCTGTCGTCGTCTTCTTTCTCCCCAGGCGCGTCCTCCAACTTGGGCCTCACGTGGAGGAGCGGCCGAGCCTGGTCCGGGGGCCCTGGGCCCAAGTCCTGCACCTCCTCCAAGCGCCACCACTGCGGGAGGGAGCCGAGAGCGTGAGGCTTCTGCGGTCACCAGGGCACCCTTCCTCGACGGAGGGGCCTGATGCCCTGATGGGCAGGCTGGCCTGAGGCTCCAGAAGGGGTCTTGCTTGCTGGTCTGTGTGTCTGTCCCACTCCCGCACACTGTCCTCGTCCCCCCCAGCTTCAGGGACAGAGGTCGATAGGGTCTGGCTGGCAACTGGAGATAAGACATTATCTGGAGTTGCACTTAGGCATGGGGGAAGGGATGGCAGAGCCAAGAATGGGAGGGGGCAGTCTTGCCTCAATTTCCCCCCAGAATCTCCCACTCCTTTCCAGCGCCCCTCTAAGATGAATTCCCAAGATTAATTCTTGGATGTCCCCTGGACACCTTTGTTCTTTCCTCCTGAGACCTGGCGTCTCCAGGAGCCTAGACCGCCACAGTGTTCAGCCCCGAGCCTTCATTTTCACAGACAGAAATAGGCCCTTAGACCACCTTCAGATCCCTGGACCGGATTGAGAACCCCCAGCCCTGGTCAGGTCTCTGGATTCCAGATGCAGACCTGATCCCCAAGCTCTGTGACTGCAGACCCGGACCCCAGCCAGGCACCGAGACCCTGCCTGGCCTCACCTTGAGGAAGTCTTCCTGGGTGTCTGGAAAGGGGCCTAGGGCAGTCAGCGTACTGATGGAAGGCAAGGTGGTGTCAGCTGTGGCCATGGCTGGCTGGTGCCCACCCAAGGGCCTCAGGTCTCCTCTCCCTTTGTGGCCTCGTGGGCTCTGAGGCTCTGATGGCCCCTTGGAAGGCTCCTCTCTGCTCTCAGCTGATTGGCTGCAACCCCTGATAAGGGTCAGGCAAGGCGGGGGGTGTCACCATTTCTGGGGAACAGACCTTGCCTTGGCCTGTTTGGCACAGGGCCTTAAAGACTGACCCTGCATCCAAAGCTCAGTCAGATGTTCAGGGCCTGGGGGTCCAGAGGTTTGGGGGTTTGGGTGTTACATAAAGTGAGGTCCTGGCTCCCCCAAGGAAGGAAAGAATTGGAGGCCTCTCATTTACCTACCTGGAGAGGGGGTAACAGGTGGAGTGGGGTTTCTGGGAAGGGGCTTCCAGATCCCCCTCTCCCTCAACTGGGGACCTGCAAACCCCTCTCTCTCCCCCTCCCCCAAAACAGAAACAGCCGCGCTGATGGCGGGACTTGGCACAAGCTCCCTGCCAAGCCAAGCATTATCAGACACCCCAGACGGTGGAGGCTGCTATCAGGTGGGGGCCCAGAACAGCCAAAGCTCTGTCCCTGGTGAGTGGCAGGGCTAGAAGCTGGGGCTTCACATTAGCTTGCCTTGACATTGCCTGGGTTATGAATTTCAGGGTCTGAGCCCAGTGGCAGAAGGGGCCCATGCTAATCAGTCTCCACTGCCTACCATGGACTCCCAGGGAGCACTGTGGGGAGTGGGGTTGTGTGGAGGCTGAAGCTGGTGCCACTACAGCTGGGTCTCGGCAGAAGGCGGCCGCCTCACCTGGATGGGATGAAAGCATTGGGTTGGGCCACAGGAAGCACCTGACTTGCTGGAGACCCACCCCAACACCTGCCCTGGTCCTGCTACTGCCTGATTTCTGTCCCACATGGGGGCAGGATCCAAGTGCTGCATGCACTGTGGTGCCCTGGGATCCTGGGGTGGGCAGCATGAACACACATCACAGACATATAGTTCACACGTACATTTACATATGTGACATATGTAATATGCAATTACATAATGACACAAATTCCTGGTCACCTCAGCCACCCTGACCACGTAGACCCTGCCATATACTTGTCTGTGCATCACATAAACCATGTAGTCAGGAAGATACAACCATATGCTGTTTAGTTACACAATGGTATAGTCACATAATCCCTCAGACATAGAATTCATAATCACATAGAATTACCCAATCACGTACAATTATAGTGGCATGGTTTAGCTACAACTAAACAGACACAAGGGCATTCTTGGATATGCTGTCACACAATCCTGTCAAACACAGATGCAGCCTCAGACACAAAGGTATATAACCCAGTAGCTTACAACCTTTTACAAACACACAATGATGTAGTTATACACACAAATAACATTAGACACAGACACACACAGTACCATACAAAATCTATAATCTTTTGCAACCATGTCACCTATTACTGGTCACCCAATTATACAGGTACCAATGTCCAGCCATAGGGGCAGGCACACTCATTCAAACACAGGCAACTACACCAACATGGAAATAAACACCCTACTAGAGAAAGACACACGACCTTGCCCAGACATAGACACCACCATAGACACACAATCAGTTGTATCACACAAAAAGACAAAAAAAATTATCATGTGCTAATATTTTTTGGGGGGTGAGGGCAAAAAGTAATGTAAAAGCCAGTTTTTCACACTAACTAGAATGACTATACAAAGAAGAAAAAAAAAAAGGGATATGCCAATTTTTAGCAAAGGTGTGGAGAATTGGAATCCTAGTACACTGCTGATTGGAATATTAAATGATGCAACTACTGTGGAAAACAGCTTGATAATTCTTCAAAGAGTTAAACTTAGTGTTACCATATGAACCAGCAATTCTGTTCGTAGGTATATACCCAAGAACTGAAAACAGGGACTCAAACACAGCAGCATTATTCACAATCGCCAAAAGGTGGAAACAACCCAAATGTCCATTATCAAATGAGTGGTTAAACAAAATGTGGCCTGTTCATACAATGGGATATTATTCAGCCATGAAAGGGTTGAAATTATAATACATGTTACAATGTGGATGAACCCTAAGACAAATGAAAGAAGCCAGTCACAAAAAGCTACAATTATTATATTTATATGAAATATCCAGAATAGGCAAACCTATAGAGACAGAAAGATTAGTGGTTTTGCCAGGAGTTAGACGGAGGAGGGAATGGGAAGTGACTGCTAATGGGTACAAGGTTTCCCTTTTGGGGTGATGGAATGTTCTGGAACTAGATAGAGGTAGTGGTTGTGCAACATTGTGAATGCATTAAATGCCACTAAATTGTACACCTTTATTTATTTATTTAAATATATTTTTATTGATTTCAGAGAGGGAGAGACAGAAACATCAATTATGAGAAATATTGATTGGCTGCCTCCTGCATGCCCTCTTCTGGAGATTAAGCCCACAACCCCGGGGGCATGTGCCCTTGACCAGAATTGAACCCGGTACTCTTCAGTCCTCAGGCTGACACTCTCCAAACCAACAAAGGCTTATATACTTTAAATGACTAATTTTATGTGATGTTTACTTAAGTAAAACAAAATGGCTGGAGTTAGAGTGGTTTTATGAAGAGAAAAACCATCTCTTAAAAAAAATTTTTTTTTAATTTCTAGAGGAAGTGAGAAACATCAGTAATGAGAATCATTGGTGAGCTGCCTCCTGCACGCCCCCTACTTGGGAATTGAGACCACAACCCCGGGCATGTGCCCTGACCATGGAATTGCACTATGACCTTCTGGTTCATAGATGGACATTCAACCACTGAGCCACACTGTCTGAGCAAAACAGAATCTCTTTTAGGAGAGATCTTGGTTTTAGGACAAGGCACAAAACAGGCATGCTGGCTCTGAAAGATGAGACAACAGGGTAATGGTTCAGAGAAAAAGAGGCATTTGGCTGGGGGATAAGGCTTCTGAGATGATGTGGCCTACAGGAATACTGGACTTTGAAGGATAGCAAGGCCTGAGCCTTGATTTTGTTTTTTTCCTGGGCATAGAGAACTCCAGCACCCAAACAGCTTCAGGGCAGGGAGCTTTAGAAGAAAGGAAGTAGAAAGAGAGGTCACTGGCTCCAGGAGGAGGGGGACGTCCAAAAAAATAAGAGCTATGCAGAATCCCAGATATTTCAGGGTGGTGTTGGATTGCCTATTGTGTGAGGAAGGAGATTGAAATTATTTTATTTTATTTTATTTTTTAATATATTTTATTGATTCTTTACAAAGAGGAAGGGAGGGAGATAGAGAGCCAGAAACATCAATGTAAGAGAAACATCAATCAGCTGCCTCCTGCACACCCCCCACTGGAGACATGCCCGCAACCAAGGTACATGCCCCTGACTGGAATTGAACCCGGGACCCTTGAGTCCACAGGCCAACACTCTATCCACTGAGGCAAACCAATTAGGGCTAATTTTATTTTTATATTAAGAAAAATATGGCCCAGGAAGTGGGAGAATCCAGGTACACTAGATCTCAGTCACTTGGGGACTTGCAGGCCAGAGATCATATTCAGACACAATCTCAGTTACTCCCATCACACCCAGTCACAGTGTGTGAGGCAAAGCATGCTACACACATTACACTTCCCAGAGTGTCTATGTGGGAAGAAGTGTTCCTGGGTGGGCAAAGGCTTGTTCTGGGAATTGGGAGGCCTGGATCTCAGTCCTGGTCCCTCCTCTGCACTGTGACCTTGACCAAGTCTATTTTGCAATCTTATTTTTCCCAGATGGGAATGGGCAGGATAAGGTAGATGTGTGTCTTTCATAAATAGGTATGTTCAAGCATGATGCACCCAGACATACGCAAACTGCATAAATGCTCTTTTTAAAAAATGTATTTTTATTGGTTTCAGAGAAGACAGAAGAGGGAGAGATAGAAACATCAATGATGAGAGAGAATCATTGATTGGTTGTTTCCTGCATGTCCCTTCCTGGGAATGGAGCTGGCAACCCAGGCATGTGCCCTGACCGTGAACCAAACCAGTAACCTGGTTCATAGGTCGACACTACACCAGTTGGGCCATAAATGTTCTTAAAAGTGACCTAGGTAAGTAAAGCCACTCATTCAGGCCTATGTCACAGTCAGGCACATCATTACATACAACTGCACATAGACTAAAATACACTGGCATATATCGATATACATAATCACAGACATACTAGTAAACACCAATATCTAGTCACACGCTCACACAAATACAAGCTTATAATTACACAAGAAGCTACAAAGACATTCAGCCACACGTAGGACACAGTCACAGACAGTAACACAGCCACTCAAAGTCAACAGTCCCCAACGTCAGGGGCATAGTCAGTGCCACCCACACACAGATACACAGCCACTCAAGCACATTGACACTCACAGATGCACGGATCAGAGCAGAGTCACACACCCTCACCTGCGGCTACTTGTGCTGCCAGGACAGACAGGCAGACAGGCTGGGCTGAGATGGCCCATCAGAGCCCACCTCCTGCTCACACACACCGCACCCCCTTAGAGGAGACCTCGAGGTCTGGACTTATTTTTCTTCTGCCTCAGTTTCCTTGTTTAACTCCTAAATCGCTTCGCACACGCCTCCTGCAACTGACCAACCAAGAGGGGGCCGAGCCCCCTCCTAGGGCCAATTAGAGCAGGAATACAGGTGGCCAATCGGGTTGGCAGACTCCGGTGCGTGAGTGTGTGTGTGTGTGTGTGTCCCTCTGCCTCCCCTTCTCTCCTTTTCTCCCTCTTTCTCTCCCCTCTTCCCCGTCCCAACCTTCCCCTCCCCTCTTTTCCTGTTTTGCTCCTTAAAGGAGCCCACCTTCCTCTGTCTGCCCGCCGGCTTCCAGGGACAAGCCTGCCATCGCTCCTTTAAAAAGCAGGCCCGTGACGGAGCCGGCCTCGGGGCGAACCAATGAGCAGCGCCCTTCGGCCTCCGCCCCTCCCACCCCACCCCCCGCCGGAGGTCAAAAGCCTCCGACAGTTGCTCCTTGGCCTGTAAAGGGAGCTGGAAGGCGCTTCCTGGGGGCTGGCGAGAGGGGCGAGGGGCGCAAGGGACCAGGCCTGCGGGTGGGAGCCACTCCGCTCCGACGTCCCCGCGCCTCCAGGTCGGCAGTGGTTGCTGCGCCCGCCCGCCCGCGGCCCGCATGGCCCTGAGAAGCGTCTCCCAGCGGCTGCTGAGCCGCGGGCCCGTCCTGCGCTGGCTGCGCGGGTGGGGCTCGGCCGCGGCGCTGACCGGTCAGTGCGGGGTAGGGGGTGCAGTGGGGAGGGTGGAACTGGAGGCTCAAAGAGATTTCCGGGGTGATTTCTCGTCCTGTGTTTTCAGAGAAGGGCCGGAAGACTCAGGACCGACCGGACAAATGTAAGGACCCCTCGTCGCGCGTGCATCTGAGGCCCTTGTCCTACTGTCTGTCTGCCCCTCTGTCCCAGAGTCCGAGGGCTGCCCTGGCAGGGAGACAGGGCCATGGCTAGGGCCGCAGGCACTGAGTCAACAGTGAGTTTCCGGGAGATAGGCCCCCTTGCCAGTCGTGTTTGCAGTCCACATCCAGCCTCAGCCAGATGGGGGTGGAGGATTCTGGGGGAGGCGGGCACCATGGGCTGAGGGAGATGTGGGCTGCGCTGAGTTGAGCCCCTGTTCCCTGTCCCAGCCTTGCGTGCGGAGTTTGACTGGAGGGACCCGCTGGTGCTGGAGGAGCAGCTGACAGCTGATGAGATTCTCATCCGGGACACTTTTCGCACCTACTGCCAGGAGCGCCTGATGCCCCGCATTCTTCTGGCCAATCGCAACGAAGGTGCTCAGGCGGGGTGGTGGGCACCCTGTCCACCATACACACCACCTCTGCCTACTCTAGGCTCCTGGGCACCTCTGTCCTCGGAGTGAGGTCTCCAGTGGGCCAGAGATAGGCCTAAACTTGGTCATCTGTCCATTTGCAGTTTTTCACCGGGAGATCATCTCAGAGATGGGGGAGCTTGGTGTGCTGGGCCCCACTATCAAAGGTAGGGATAAGTTTCTCTCCACACTCAGCAGCCCCAACTGTGTGCTGGAGAGCCCCTTACTTTTTCTGAGCCTGTTTCCCAGTCTGCAAAGTGAGGCCGTCCAACTGTAAGGATGAAATGAATAAACCTTCAAGCTAGGGCCAGCTTAGTGCTCCCTTCTTGGATGCCCCTATGTATCTGTCTTTTGGGCCTCAGGAATCACTGGTCCCAGTTGGCAGGCTTTGTCCCCCATTGCCCTATCTCCTCTCCCCATTTCCCCGCCAGGGTATGGCTGTGCTGGAGCCTCATCTGTGGCTTATGGGCTCCTGGCCCGGGAACTGGAGCGGGTGGATAGTGGCTACCGGTCAGCAATGAGTGTCCAGTCCTCCCTTGTCATGCACCCCATCTACGCATATGGCAGCAAAGAGCAGCAGCAGAAGTACCTGCCCCGGCTGGGTGAGTGGCTTCCTGTGGAATCCAGTGGAAAACAGTCCAGTGGTCTGGAACTCAGGGAGGGGGCTGTCCCCTGAGCCTACCTTCTGTTCCCACTTCAAGGATAGCACCAATGGCCACCTGGACCCTCTGCTAGTGCCTGGGCTTCTTCCCATCTAATCCTGATCATCCCCTCCTAGGTCTCTCTTGACTCGGGCGGCTGCTCACAACCATCATCTCCCTATCTCCCTCTTGATTTGCTTTGTTTTCCCGATCTCAGCCCAAATTTTAAAGTCTTAACTTCCTGACTGGGTCCAAGAGGCCTCTGGTGGTCTCATCTGTGGTCACTCTCTTGATGCGCTGCCCTAGTCACATTGTTGCTTGGAACTCTAAAAGTATTACTGGGCCTTTGCACATCCTTTTCCCACAACCAGGACTGCTTTCTCCATACCTTCTCCTGTTTAGCTTTCATGGTCCTTCAAGATAATTTAGATGACTCTTGGCATTGTGACTATGGCAGGGGGAGAAGGAGACCTGTCCCTTCACCACCTGGAAGTGCTGTGAAGGCAGGGCCAGATCTGCCTTAGCCTAACTCAGTGGAGAGGGTGACACTTTTCAGTTGAGGATGTAAATAAGGGACACCCTGTCTCATACCTACAGCCAAAGGGGAGCTCTTGGGCTGTTTCGGGCTCACAGAACCCAACCACGGGAGTGACCCTGGCAGCATGGAGACCAGAGCCAGCTACAACCCGTCCAGCAGGAGTTACACCCTCAATGGGGCCAAGACGTGGTAAGGAGCCTGGGTACCTCAGGTGGGTAGGCAGAGGCAGAGGGGTGCAGCCAGATCCTCACTGTCTGTCCCACCCCCCAGGATCACCAACTCGCCTGTGGCCGACCTGTTTGTAGTGTGGGCTCGGTGCGAAGATAATTGCATTCGGGGCTTCCTGCTGGAGAAGGGGATGCAGGGCCTCTCGGCCCCCAAGATCGAGGGCAAGTTCTCCCTGCGGGCCTCAGCCACGGGTATGATTATCATGGACGGTGTGGAGGTACCAGAGGAGAACGTGCTGCCCAATGCCTCCGGGTTGGCGGTGAGCAGAAGCCACCTTGGGAACTGGTATTGGGTCCCATGGTGATTCACCTTTCTTGGGCAGGCCCTGTGCTGGGAACCCAGCTGGGGACCAGACAGACATGGTCCCTATGCACTGTCCCTTTCTGGTGACTATCTCGCTCATACTGGCTCCGCCCAGAACACATTGGACTGGAATCAGCTTTGATGCATGCACATCTTCCTGTCTCCTTATGTCAGCTCCTATATCTGAGCAGCTAATCCAGATCCAGGGCAGAACTGTGTGAAAATCAAGAATGAGTAGGCATGCCCTAATTGGTTTGACTCAGTGTATAGAGCGTTGGCCTGGAGACTGAAAGGTCCCAGGTTAAATTTCCGGTCAAGGGCATGTAACTTGGTTGCGGGCACATCCCACTGGTCGATGTTTCTAACTCTCTTTCTCTAAAAAAATCAATAAAAAATATTTTTTTAAAAATTAAAAAAAAATGAGTAGGCATTGAGCAAGGCCTGCCATGCATGAGCTTTGATGCCAAAGCTGTATGTAATTTAAGTGGCCTCCTTAAATCCCATTTACACTGACTATGTGTCTGTGGGTCTGAGGAGAGAGCGTCTCCCTCTTCAGAGTTGGTTCTGCACACACCCTCTCAGCTCTTTCCTGGTGGAGAAAAGATCCCCTCTCAATTCCATAGGGTCCCTTTGGCTGCCTAAACAATGCTCGGTATGGCATTGCCTGGGGTTCACTTGGAGCTGCTGAGTTCTGTTTGCACACAGCCCGGCAGTACACCTTGGACAGGTGAGTGGGAGCTGACCTGAGAGCTTCAGGTTCCATCCTCTACCCCACTGTTGACACCCCAGCCCACCAGACCTAGGCTCCCTGCTCTGTGAAATAGCTGGGGAAGTCCCTCTGAGTAGTGATGGGTTGAGTCAACAATGGCTAGGACGAGCTAGGCAGGGACTGAGGCAGCCTGGAAAGGCTACCTGGGCCAGTGGAGCCTTAGGAGAGGACTGGAGAGTGGGTCTCCTCTTTAACTTACCCTGATCTTGCCTGCCTAGGATACAGTTTGGCGTTCCACTGGCCAGGAACCAGCTGATTCAGAAGAAGCTGGCGGACATGCTCACCGAGATCACCCTGGGCCTTCATGCCTGCCTGCAGCTTGGCCGCTTGAAGGATCAAGACAAGTAGGGGCCACTTGTAGTGGAGCAGAGTGGGACAGCTGCCACAGGACCCTGTGCTTCTCCTGGGAATGGTGGTTGCTGATTCCCAAGAAGAAAAGTCCTTTCTACCTAGTGGTCCTTGGGGTCCTGATCCCTTTTCTCTTGGTCTTGATGGTCCAGGCCCACCCTTTTAGTCTCTCATGGGGAGCCTAGTGACTGCTGCTTTGACTGTAACATGGGAAATCCTCCCCCTGGCTGGTTTGTCTAGGGTGTAGGGGTGTTTGGAGCAGGATCAGCTCTTTGTAACCAACACTTGTTACATGTCTGTGCTGTTTCCAGGGCCACTCCGGAAATGGTCTCCCTGCTGAAGAGGAATAACTGTGGAAAGGCCCTGGACATCGCCCGCCAGGCCCGAGACATGCTAGGAGGAAATGGGATTTCTGATGAGTATCATGTGATCCGGCATGCCATGAACCTGGAGGCCGTGAACACCTATGAAGGTGGGGCTGGATCCTTCATGGGATGGGATGGTTGCAGTGGTCTCACTATCTGGGAAGAGGGGCAGGGACAGCAGACCTGAGTCCTACTCCCAGCTGTCACCACTGGCAGCATGACATGAGGCAGCTCGCACCCTATACCCTTCATCTGAATGGCTCACATTGGGACCCTAGGATGTGAGGTGCTCGCTGACCTACCTTCATGATGCTTGGAGGTGTTCTCAGGAGTGCTGATGGCTCTCTCAGGCAGCTCCAGAGAGAGGCATGATGCCCAGTGAGCTGGTGATGCAAAGGAGAATACACACAGGCCACTCCATGTTATGTTAAGAGAGAAAGAGAACCATTTGCACTATGGTGTTTGCAGCTGGCAACTGAATGTGATGCATTGCCTAGGACCTATTGCCTCATGGGGAAACAGATGTTAAAAAAAGTGGGGACTGAGTCCTTGGAAGTGTAGGAGCTTCCTAGGCAGAGATGGTGAAATAGCTTCTGTGTGCTTTTCTGGATGGGACATTCCACAGACTAAAAGAGGGAAGGATGGGAGGGATCCTACAGGTGGGAATGACCCCTAGGGTAAGAAGAAAGGGTCTTCAGATGATTTTATGAAGGGGAAGGGAAGGTTTAGGTGTGCACTTTAGAAGAATAATCATTTTGCTCCATATAAGGGAGACAGTAATCTTTGCCTTCTGACCCTGGAAGCTGAAGAGCAAATGAGAGCACTGAGGCATGTAAAGTGTTACCCAAACTCAAGGCCAGGTGGCAGCATTGGGACAGAGTAGCTCAGCTGGGCAAACCATTAAGTGATGTTTGCTTTCACATCCTTCCTGTGGATGAGAAGAGGCCTGATGTGTTTCCAGAACCTATCAGAGCTCTCTACCTCCATGGGAAGGAAGCATGGCTGGGTTGAAAATCAAATGTTTAATGAACTGTGCAGGGGTGAGGTGGGATAAATTTGCCACATGTTGGGGACACCAAATCTGGGCCCATGATGGTGGCTGGCTCCCTGCCTTTGGGTCTGGCACAAGCTTTTTGTTTTGTTTTTGCCAAAATGCATTATAGAACTGTGAAAAACAATTTTCTCAGGGTGGCCAGAATGGTGGCTTCTGAACTTCCTCTTGGTGGCTGTCACTAAGAGGCAACTATCTCAGACGCTGTCAGCATTCACCATCTTTATGGGTTTGCTCTTCTTCCAAAGTAGTAGCCTGGGAAGTGGAAATGAAGATTGACTATAAAACCTGTAAGCTGTTAAGACACCAAACTAACTTTGCATTTATCTTGTCCAGGTACTCATGACATTCATGCTTTGATCCTCGGAAGGGCAATAACAGGGATCCAGGCATTCACAGCCGGCAAGTGAATACACTTCACCCAGGAGCCCGGATGGTACCAAACCCCTTTCCCAGGGAGCCACTGAGCTCTGAGCTTACTCAAGGAGGTGGCAGATGGAGCCAATTTTTATGTTAGGAGGTGAGACACTGATTTTTAAATTACAAAATTTCCCTTTTGAAGTCACTTATATGTGCTCCTTATAAAGAAGATGGACTCTGTACCAAGTTTCTCAATCCAGTGGACCCTACTTAGCTTGGAACAGAAGCTTCTCTTGACAGGAAGCAGGGAAAAGAGTGACACAGAAGCAACCTCTATGAGACCTGACCTGGTGCCTGACTGAGCAACCACCCTCCCTTTGAGTTCTCTGTGTACTCTCTGACCCTCCCATCTGGGGGATAAGTGCCTTATGCTGATGTTGGGGCAGAATGTGGGGGAGAAAATAATAGTCTGGGAGGGGGGCAATGGGAGTGAAAATTGGGGACATCTGTAATACTATAAAAAAAAGTCTGCATGTCTGATCCTCGGTGTTGGGTCACATTTACTTATAACCACTACATGAGTAGTCCTTTCAGTTATAGGGAAATGAACATGAGTGGGGGCTGGGAGGTACTCATGTGGTGTGAATTTCCTGTGCCCCCCACAGTGATCTGGCCCTTGTCTTTATCTTTGCCTCTCCTGTAATAAGTAAACTTGGTTAGGCACTGCTCAGGGCTGTGGGTGGAGAGGACTTTGTCCTTTTTTTCACCACAGAGCTGGCCACACAGGAGTGGGAAATAATAGAGGGCTGGCTTCTCAGCTCCAACACACCATGTTTATAGGAGAGTATGGTGCCACAAGCAAGATGGCAGGAGCACCCATTTCTGTTGACATTTACTTTCATTTTAGCCCCTACAACACTCTTCAGGCAGAGCCTCCTATAGGGGGTTAGTCATACCTCTGGCTGGACACACAGGTCTTGAAAGTCTTTGTACACAGTCTCCACAGTGTGGCACACTTGTTTGAGCTCTGTTTCCAAATGGCTGATCTTTGCCATTTTCTGGGTGAACTCTTGGAGTTTTTCCTGAATGATCTTATTGTGGTGATTATAAAGTTGATACATCCTCTCCTCTAGCTTCTCTGTCAGATCTGAAACCTTTTAAACAATATGACATGTTTTGAAAAAATCAAATCAGAGGCATCACAAGACTATGTTTTAAGTGGCTCCCTAAGATTTCTGCAGTTTATCATTAAAAATGGTATTAAAAAAAAAAAAGGCTGGCCTGTGTGGCTCTGTGGTTGAGCATCTACTCATGAACCAAGAGGTCACCGGTTCAATTCCAGTCAGGGCACATGCCCTAGTTGCGGGCTCAATCAATTATGTTTCTCTTTCATCAGTCTTTTTTTTTTTTTATATATATTTTTATTGGCTTCAGAGAAGAAGGGAGAGGGAAAGGGCATATGCCCTTGACCAGAACTGAACCTCTGCAGGCTGACACTCTAAACACTGAGCAAAAACAACTCCAGTGAGTAGGAGTGAAAATTGCCTATATTAAGAAAAAAAAATTTTAAAGCAAGATTGCAAAATGATGTATACCGTATAGGCTCTACCAGGTTAAAAAGAAAGTACATAACAGAGACTAGAAGAAACTATGCAACAAAATAGCCTCTGGGATCATAGGAATGTTTTTATGGTGTTTTTTTTTCTGCTATGCTTTAATTTACTTTGTGTACTGGTAGGGATGGGAGGGAGCAAACAAAGATGGGGAAAAGTCAGCCTGTTATCAAGAGATGTCCTACTCCTGAGATCCTTTGTGCATTCTTTTAAAAAAAATTTTTTTAAATATATTTTTATTGATTTTAGAGAGGAAGATATACATATATATATATATATATATATATATATATACATATATATATACACACACATATATATATATATTTAAACATCAGTGATGAGAGAGAATCATTGATTGGCTGCCTCCTACACGCCCCCCACTGGGGATTGAGCCAAAACCTGGGCATATGCCCTGACTGGGAATCGAACCGGTGACCTCCTGGTTCCTGGGTCAACACTCAACTGCTGAGCTACACCCGGCTGGGCCCTTCGTGCATGCTTAAGAAGCATCAGGGATAATCATTAACATTATACCTGAACATAATAGGTGTTGTTAGACATAAGCCCTGATCATGTTGAGGGATCTCTACTCTGCCACCACAAGCTTTACTTCTGGGGGGGGGGAAGGGGGGGAGAAACGACTTTAGTCCTCTACTCCCAATAGTCATTAGTCCTGGTGTGTAATATGGTGGCTGGCAGATAGAAAGTGCTAACACCATTCAGTCTCTCACTCTGAAAAATTATTTCTAAACCTTACTTTTCCCATCTATAAAATGGGTCTATTCTTTGCAGGACTGTTGGAAGGGTAAAATAGGGTACCAAATGCAAATGGCCTGGCATCTTGCTGGGAACGTAACAGATGCTCAGCCCTACCCTTCACCTTTTACATAAGGGCTTTCCTGCTCTACCCACTGGGGTTTTGCAGTGTGTGTGGGGAAATCTTGTCACCTTGATCTTGAGGCTGTCCCTGAAGTTGGTCATGAGTGCATGATCCTTCTGCCTGCTCTCATTAATGTTTTCGATCAGCTCCTGGGCCCTCTTCTTCAGGATCTCAATGCTCGAGTCCAGAGAGGAAAAGTAGGGTCCTGACTTCCCTTCCAGCAGCATCAGCTGGCGATTGGCACTGGAGGTGGCGATAGAAGGGCTAGAAACCTGACTTCTGAAAGTATAGGAAACCGAGGTCAGCCCCAAATTCTCCCTAGAGTGGCTGACATGAATTAGCTCCATGGTGGGAGAAGAAAGTGTTGTGTATCTCCTGTGAGTGATGCTTGGTTATTTCATGCACCACTCCTGCCCTAAGAGGCAGGGATGATATACCTATTTTTATAACTAAGAAAACAGACCAGAAGGCACACACAAAGCCTGCCCAAATTTCCAGAACAAGAAAATCTGCCCGCCCCAAAACACAGTCATTTTATAACATCAACTTGCTGTTTTGAAATGAGCACCATTAATTCTATTTATAAATAGTATAGATGCTTTCTTAGATGGACCTTCCTGTCACCAACCTGATGTATCCCTTTCTATATCTTTTGGGTGATGTATGCAATTTGCATTCTACCTGGGGTTTAGTGTACCTGCAGGACTCTGCTCCCACAAGAATTATGTTAAAAGATTTTTTAAAAAATATATTTTATTGGTTTTTCATAGAGAGGAAGGGAGAGAGATAGTCAGAAACATCAATGAGAGAGAAACACCAATCAGCTGCCTCCTGTACACCCTCCAATGGGGATGTGCCCACAACCAAGGAACATGCCCTTGACTGGAATCGAACCTGGGACCCCTCAGTCCGCACACCGACGCTCTATCCACTGAGCCAAACTGGTTTTGGCTAAAAGATTTTTTAAATGCACAAAAATAGTTGTTTATCCCGACACTGTACACATAATTATAGTAAACGAATTCAATTAAATATCATGTTAGTAAAATGGTAAAAAAAAAAAAAAGTGACAGCTGTCTTAATAAAGCTAAACTGAATGAATAAAAGTGAGCCTAATTAAAAAAAATATTAAATCAGGTATGGAGAGACAACTATAGATTGGAACAAAGATCGTAAAAATCTAGAAGGGTCTGGCCAATGTGGCTCAGTGGTTGAGCATTGACCTATGAACCAGGAGGTCAAGTTTCAATTCTTTTTTATTTTTATTTTATTTTATTGATTTCTTACAGAGAGGAAGGGAGAGAGATGGAGAGTTAGAAACATCGATGAGAGAGAGACATTAATCAGCTGCCTCCTGCTGGGGATGTGCCCACAACCAAGGAACATGCCCTTGACCGGAATTGAACCTGGAATCTTTCAGCTGAAGGTTGACGTTCTATCCACTGAGCCAAACTGGTTTCGGCAAAGTTTCAATTCTTGATCAGAGCATTTGCTTAGGTTGTGGGCCGGATCCCTAGTATAGGGCGCGCAAGAAGCAGGGGATCAATGATTCTCTCTCATCACTGATGTTTCTGTCCCTCTCTACCTCTCCCTTCCTCTCTGAAAGCTATAAAAATATATTTAAAATAATTTTTTTTAAATCTAGAAGGACTCTGTGTACAGATCACTTTGTCATGGCTTGCAATTTTTCATTCTTCTTTTAAAAATATATATTTTACTGATTTCAGAAAGGAAAGGAGAGGGAGAGACAGAAACATCAGTGATGAGAGAGAACCATTGATTAGCTGCTTCTTGCACACCACCCACTCGGGATCGAGCCTCCAACCCAGGCCTGTGTCCTAACAGGAATTCAAACTTTGACCTTTTGGTTCATAGGTTAACACTTAACTACTGAGCAAAACTGGCCGGGCCACTCTTCTTTAAAAACAAAACTGGAAATTGCAGGTAATACATTATTAATGAGGTGTATGGGGGGGAAAAGTTGCAATCTGGTCAGCAGACTTATTAATGTTTTAAATTAAGATAAAGTGCTTAAGCCCTGGCCAGTGTGGCTCAGTTGGTTGAGGGTCCTTCCCATGCACTGAAGTTTCGGGTTCCGTTTCCCTGTCAGGGCTCACACCTGGTTTGCAGCCTCCATCTCTGGGAGGGGGCATATAGGAGGCAGCCGAGAGACAACAGATCTATGTTTTGTTCTCACATCAATGTTTCTCTTTTTGTCTCTCTCCCCTTCCTCTCTCTAAAAATAACTTTAAAAAAATTTTTTTTTAAAAGGTGAAATGTTAAAGGTAAGCTTTATTTATTTATTTATTTATTTGCTTTTTCTCTGCTTTATCTTTCAGCACTTTCTATCTGCCAGGCACCTTGTCACTGCTTTGGGGTCTGTCTGCTCATCATCTTTACCTCATAACTGAGGACACAGGCTTAACTTGGTCACTTTCTCAGGATTAACAGCTAATCTGTGGCAAAGCTGGGTATGGCACCCAGCTGGCCCAACTCCTAGTCCATGTCCTGCTTCCTCCTGGGTCCTCAGTTTCTCTTTTATCCTTTGAGGCACTCCCAATTCTGAGACTTGAAGGTGCCAGCCACCACAGGATTCCTGAACATGCCAGTTCACACACAACTATAAAGTCTGCCCTGACTGGAAGCCAGTCACTGCTTACTTGGAAAAATACATCTTGATTTTTTAAAAAAATATATTTTTATTGATTTCAGAGAGGAAGGGGGAGGAAGAGAGAGAGAGAAGCATCAATGATGAGAATCATTGACTGGCTGCCTCTTGCATGGCCCCTACTGGGGATTGAGCCCAGAACCTGGGCACGTGCCCTTGGCCAAAATTGAACCCGGGGGCCTTCGGTCCGCAGACCGACATTCTAGCCACTGAGCCAAACTGGCTACATCTTAATTTTTCTGATGCTTTCTTCATAAAACTATTTTTCTTGCCTTATTCCTGATAGCCTGAGCTCTGCCTTTTGGCTGAGAAGTACAGTGAAATTGAGGCCCACGGATCCAACTGTGTCCTGGTCCTCGTACATTCCTTGCTAGATTGCTTCTTGCCTCTGTGTCTTTGCCCCTGCTCTCAGACTCAACCCATGAGAACTAACTAGACCACTGCCTCTTTTCAGAAGCTGTCCAGGATCCCCGTACCTATCACTACGTTAGCTTGTCACTACTCACAGCCCTATCTCCCCAGAGAGATGGGTCCCATTTATCTTTGCATTCCTAGTATCCAGCACATAGTAAATCCTCCACTGTTTGCTGAATGAATGAAGGACACCTTTGTCAGACCTATTCCTCCCTCCTTTGAATTCCCATAAAGCATGCAAGTTCATCAGCCTCCAAGACAAGATGCTATGTCCAATGCATTTTAAGATGGGGAATACTGATATTTCTACAGCAAACACTTATATCAGCTAGAAAGCAACAGGCCAACTAAAGGCTCTGTGAGCATTCTTGTCTTGTTTGCTAAGCAATTTACAATCTCGAGCATGCAATTACTCTTCTTTGTTAAGGGGAGGTGAGGCAGAAGGACACGAGTTCAGACCTGTGATACAATGACATTTTAACATTCAGACTTTTGTAATATCTGGATGCACATAGAGAACACAGAATGCTTCTAAAAGGACAGCCATGCTTGCACAATGGTGATGGAGCTGGGGTCATGGGCTCCAATACCTGGCTTTAACTTTGCTAAGATCTCAAACACTAACTGCCCTTCTGTTCTAAACCCAGGGCTTAATCACTTCACTCTACAACTGGTGTTCTCAGCCCCTTTTCCCTTCTATTCCATGTCACACCCCTTGCCAAAACACTACCCTGGCTCTCTACAACTGACTGCTGTTTCTCTCTCTCTCTCTCTCTCTTTAAAAATATTTTTATTGCCCTGGCTGGTTTGGCTCATAGCGTCTTGTCTTGGAGGCTCAGTGGATAGAGCATCGCCTGCAGACTCAAGGATCCCAGGTTCGATTCCGGTCAAGGGCATGTACCTTGGTTGTGGGCACATTCTCAGTAGGGGGTGTGCAGGAGGCAGCTGATTGATGTTTCTCATCGATGTTTCTGGCTCTCTATAAAAAATCAATAAAATATATTTTAAAAAATATGTTTTATTTCAGAGAGGAAAGGAAAGGGAAAGAGAGATAGAAATATCAACAATGAGAGAGAATCAGTGAATGGCTGCCTCCTGTATGCCCCCTAATAGGCATGTGCCCTGACCAGGAATCAAACTGTGGCTTCCTAGTTCATAGGTCAATGCTCAACCATTGAGCCACGCTGGGCCAGCCAAGCCCGATCTCTATTCTCACACTCAGGAACCTGAGCCACACTGAGAAAATCATAACCCAATAAACAAGGTCACTACAGAGTCTTGCTCTCCAGCCTTAGGGGGATCCTCAGGGCCACTGGGTATACTGTCTGTGCTCTGGTCATTCCTCCCATTAGCCATACCAAACCATCATTCTCACATTCCTGTCACGAAACCCTCTTATTTCTACCTCATTAACCTCTCTCAAATCAATCTAGAGAACCCCACAGGACCAAGTCTAAATTCCCTAACACAGCACCAAGGCCTTCCAGGACCCTGAACCTCTCTTTTCAGTCTGACTCTTTCTACTCTCCACTCCCAGCAATTTGGAACTTTCCACAATTTCACCAAACCCATCAGCCTTTACTCAAAATGACTTTCCCTTTCTGCAACTTTAGGAGGTAACACTCAGAGCTTCTGCTAGTGCACCCACACAGTACCTTAAGTGCGTGGGTGCACTAGCAGAAGTACAGATCACAACACTCCAAGTTAATTCAGAGTTTCTCTCCAGGAATCAAACTGTGCAGGCTGAGGAAAAGGGATTGCTGAATAGCGAAATGAATGAACAAAGCCTGGTGTAACATTCCTGCTAGAAAGCCTTCTTGTACCCATGGTTGCCTCATTGACTCAACATTGTAAGAATCCTGACATTAAAATCAATAATAAAACCAGGTGCCTCTTTTTGTGTAATTGCTCACAACTTGTTTGAGCTGGTAAAGGTTCAAAGTCGCTCCTTTCTCAGGCTCCAGTGTTGAAACTAGAATCTGTCTTTGTGGCACTATGCAAATGGTGAGAAACCTCTTGAATTCAGCTCATTTAAATTTCATTGTGGGACAAAAGTCTGCATCAGATGTCTGTAGAAAGCCTCTTGATTTTTTCAACTTCTCCTTTGGGGATTTACTCCTTTCCATTTCATTTTTCTTGATACTCAACAGCTGCATATTAATTAGAATGCTAATAAATCAGAGGCTTCTCTGGGCCTGCATTCACCAATTAACTTTAATAAACAAAATGTGTGGTGTCCTCTCCACTGGCTTTCCCTGTTTCCAGCCTGCTTCTGTTGCCGAACCTTGGATGGAGGCCAGGGAATGGAAGTGGGTCCAACACAGCAGGTCTGGCAGTGGGGGATCAGATTGGGGGCTGTGAACACATTGCCACATTCATCTATTATGGTCTGTGCTTCAGAGGAGTCCCTAATTCGACTGGGAGGATTAGTAGTACAAAGTTCTGAACAGGGCCCATGCTGGCAGGGGGCCCGGTACTGCAGAGGAAATGGGTCTGAGAGAAGAGACCATCTGTTCCCTCCAGGTAAAGCTGTGATTGGCAGGCATGTGAGCCAGAGCCGTCTGCTGGTGGGGTGCTCCCTCCATAGCCTATGACAGATATACAAGTAAACAAATCCGCCAGCCACTTATGACCACCACAGGCAGCAGTCCCAGGAGGAGAGGTAACCTAATCAAATATTCAAGTAGGAACACAACAGAATTTCTGAGCTTAGGCAAAGCCAGGTTTTGCTGAAGTATAGCCAGGAAGAAGTAAGGTCTGAATGGAAGCTGCTGAGTCCGTTCCTCATCCCCTGCTTTTTCTCTCCTGAAACGTGTTCACATTTTAATCATGTTGCTGAGTGTCTGCTGCTGGATCTATTAACTGGCTCTTGCACTGGTTCTAATCCATTTGTTTTTAGGCCCAAAGCTCTTCTGGAACTCCTTGAAGTTTCATAATAATTTGCAATTATCTGTGTCTCTTCACCATTTAAATAGGGTCTAAACATGTTATTTGCAGGAAGATGTAATAAAACAAATGACTTCAGTCATTTCCTTTTTTTTTTCTGGTCTCCACGTGACAACACACACCTGGAAACCTTCCTACTCTGTAGCCTGGTAGGTAGGGGAAAGTTGGCTTTAGGCCAAGAGTCCTCAAGGGCCCTTTCCTGAGCCTGGGCTCTTTTCACTTTCTCCCTAGGTGATGAGTTCACTCACCCCACAGCCACTGAACCAATGAGTCCCATAGCGCCATCTCCAGCCCCCGGCCCTCTTGAGTTATGGGTGAGAAAGCCCAAATGTATCTGGACACATTCATGTGTATGTCCCTGGCTACCTCAAACTCAACAAGGGCAAAATGGAACTCATGCTTTGTCTCTGCTGTGAAACCACCACCTAATGAAAACCACTCCAAGCCAGAAAGTGGGGAGCCAGTTGTGTGTTGCTAAGCATTTAGCAACTAGCTCTCTGGGTGGGTGGAGGGGAGAAGAAAGCCCTGATTTATAGTGTTTGACAATTTCCATGGT
>JAAGEH010000343.1:1394587-1466533 GCA_011751065.1 Lasiurus cinereus
AGGGGAGAAGAAAGCCCTGATTTATAGTGTTTGACAATTTCCATGGTACAAAGACTTCTATTGACCATCACTCCGTCACAAATATGGCTGCACCCACAGCCTAGGCCAAGTTCCCATAAGGAGCCTTAACAAGCAATCAGCAGGGACCTGAGGCTATGCCCTCCCCTGCCCCCAAGGGGCTCGACAGGGGATCTCAGGCAGCACCCACCTGGCAGGGCTTGACAGGGGACCTCAGGGTGTGCTTCCCATCCTGGTGATGGGCTAGGGGACCTCAGGCTGCTCCCCCCCCCCCCAGTGCCAGGCTTGGGGACTTCAGGCCATGCCACCCACCTGATGTGGCTTGACAGGGAACTTCAGGCTGCACCCCACACCCAGGGGGGCTTGACGGAGGACCTCAAGGTGCACAGTACTGGGTTGGGGGAACTCGGGCCACACCCCTGCCCAGCTGGGCTTGACGGGGAACCTGAGGCTGTGCCCCCTTCCTGGTGCTGGGCCAGGGGACCTGAGGCTGCACCCCCACCCCCACCTGGTAGGGCTTGACAGGGGATCTCAGGCCATGTCCCCCACCTGGTAGGGCTTGACGGAGGACCTCAAGGCACGCCCCCACCCCAGTCTGGGCTGGAGGACCTCAGGCCACACCCCCAGGTCTGGAATCGGGCCAGAGGACCTGAGGCTACGCTCTCTGCCTGGCAGGGCTTGACAAAGGTGGGACTGACTGGGTTTGGATCCAGCCCAATGGGCTGGGGGCGGAGGGGGGGGGAGCAGGCGGCGGGGAGGCTGGCCAGGTCTGGGTCTCATGCAATTTTGAGGTGCATGTGGGTGGGCAGTGACTTGACTCTGGGTTCCATGGTGTGCCCCAGACTTTGACAAGAGGAAGCTTTTCATATACATTTGACTAATTTTCTTTCATCTTTGACATTTCTATTATAAAGAGCAAATAGCAATATTAAATGATTTCCTCTAATCAGTCCCCTTTTAATATACATAAATTTCATGCACCGGGTCACTAGTATTATAATATGGATGAACCCTGAAGACATTGTGCTCAGTGAAAGAAGCCAGTCACAAAGGACCACATACCTGTATTATTTCATTGAAATGAAATGTTCAGCAGAAACAAATCCGGAGTCAGAAAAAAGAGTAGTGTTGCCAGGGGCTAGGGAGGATGCAAGGACTAGGAGATGATTAATGGGTACATGGTTTCTTTTCAGGGCAATGAAAATACTGTAAAGTTAACTGTGGTGATAGATGCACAGCTCTGTGAATATACTAAACACAACTGAATTGTATATTTTAAGTAGGTAAATTGTATGGTATCTGAATTCTATCTCAATAAAGCTGTTATCAAAAGAATCCTGAGCCGAAACCGGTTTGACTCAGTGGATAGAGCATCAGCCTGCAGACCGAGGGGTCCCAGGTTCGATTCCGGTCAGGGGCATGTGCCTTGGTTGCGGGCACTTCCCCAGTGTGGGGCATGCAGGAGGCAGCTGATCGATGTCTCTCATTGATGTTTCTGACTCTCTATCCCTCTCCCTTCCTCTCTGTAAAAAAATCAATAAAATATATTTAAAAAAAAAAGAATCCTGAGATAAAGTCCATAGCTGACAAAATGCCCTGTGTCCTGGCCCTTGCTGAACCCTCCAGCCCTCCTCTGGCACTCATTAACCCACACGTAAGCATACTGACTGTCTTTGGCTACCATGTGCAGAGGCTTCGCATAAACTTTTCTCTTAACTCCTTTCATCCCCATGCCCACTCAGCACCTACTCATCCTCACCTTGTGATTCAGCATTGCTTTTTCAAGGTTGCTGTCCCTGGTTCCCCATTCAAGGGTGTTTTTCTAGCACCCCAATCTGTTTTGTGTCAGTCATTACTTACTTGTTCAATGTCTTCCCGTCAGTTGGAAGCAATGGAATAATATAAGAGCATCTGTCTGGTGGAACCCGGGTATCCCTGTCTATCACAATGCTTGACATTCTTGCCTCCTCACTGCTTTATGAGCACACCCAGCTTATTCCTACATCAGGGACTTTGTACTATGCCAGCATGTTTGGGCCCTCCAGATGTCTCCTGGCTGGCTCTTTCTTATGTGACTTTCTTATAGATCTTTTCCAACTATTCTTAACTCCCTGTCACTTTAGTCACTCCTTACTATGCTTTTTCTTTTTTTGTTTTTGTTAATCTTCACCTGAGTAGATTTTTTTCCATTGATTTTTAGAGCATGGGAGGAAGAGAAAGATCAATGCAACTGAGACACATCCATCAGTTGTCTCCCACACACATCCCAACCAAGGCCAGGGATCGAACCTACAGGTACATGCCCTTGACTGGAATTGAACTTCGATTCCTCCATGAGTGGGCAATGTTTCAGCCACTGAACCACACTGGCCAGGGCTCTTTTTATTCTGCTTTGTGTCTTCACAGCATATGCCACCAGTTGAAATCACATTCTTTTTTTTTTTTTTTGTCTATCTCTCTTTTATTATTACTACTAGAGGCCCAGTGCACCATATCGTGCACTGAGGGGTTCCTCAGCCTGGCCTGTGCCCTCTCGCAGTCCAGGACCCCTCAGAGGATGTCTGTCTGCTGGCGTAGGCCCCACAGTCAGACATCTCCCAAGGGGTCCTTAGCACTGCTGCAGAGGCAGGAGAGGCTACTGCCACTACTGCTGTGCTCACCAATCATGAGCCTGGCTTCTGCCTGAGTGGCAATCCCCCTGTGGGAGCACACTGACCACCAGGGACAGTTCCTGATTTGAGCACCTCCGCCCTGGTGGTTAGTGCATATTATAGTGACCCGTTGTTCTGCCATATTAGCCTTTTATTATATAGGAGATTATTTTTTAATCCTCAGATGAGGACATGCTTATTGATTTTAAAGAGAGGGGAAAGATGAGACAGAGAGAAACATCAATCAATTGCCTCATGTATTCACCCTGAATGGGGATCAAACCTACAACCTAGGTATGTGCTCTGACCAGGAATCAAACCTGAAATCTTTTGGTGTATAGGATGACACTTCAACCAACTGAGCCACACTGGCCAAGACTATGTAACTTTTAGAAAGTAAGTTTGGCCCTAACCGGTTTGGCTCAGTGGATAGAGCATCGGCCAGGTTTGATTCCGTTCAAGGGCATGTACCTTGGTTGCAGACACATCCCTAGTAGAGAGTGTGCAGGAGGCAGCTGATCAATGTTTCTCTCTCATCGATGTTTCTAACTCTCTATCCTTCTCCCTTTCTCTCTGTAAAAAATCAATAAAATACATTAAAAAAAATAAGAAAGTCAGCTTAACAATAGACTCAGAGTAGCTAACACAATATTGAAGAACAAAGTCAGAGGACTGACACTACCCAACTTAAAGATTTAACATAAAATTATAGTGATCCAGATAGTGTGGTACTGGTCAAAGAATAGGCTATAGATCAATGGAACAGAATAGAGAGCCCAGAAATAGATTCACACATATATAGTAAAATTAGTGACCTGGTGCAAGAAATTCATGCACAGTAAAAGGGGATTAGAGGAAATAACTTAATATTGCTATTTGTCCTTTCTCTATAACAGCAGTGTCAGAGATGAAAGGAAATTAGTAAAATGTATATGAAAACCTTCCTCCTGTCAGAGTCTGGGACACACCAAAGGACCCAGAGTCAAGTCCCTGCCCATACACATGTACCTCAAAATGGCATGAGATCCAGACTCAGCTGTCCCCGCCCCTTGGGCTAGATCCAGACCCAGCCAGTCCCCTGGCCCAGCACTGAGATGGGGGCACAGCCTCAGGTCCCCTGTCAAGCCCAGCTGGGAAGGGGCACAGCCTGAGTTCCTCCGATCCAGTACTGGGGGTGTACCTTGAGGTTCCCTCATCAAGCCCTGCTGGGTGGGTGGTGCAGCCTGAAGTTCCCTGTCAAGCCCCACCAGGTGGGGGGCGTGGCCTGAGGTCCTCTGGCCTGGCACTGGGGCAGAGGAAACAGCCTAAGGGCCCCTAGCCCTGTACCAGGACAGGAAGTGCACCTTGAGGTCCCCTGTCAAGCCCTTCCAGGTGGGGTGTGTGGCTTGAGGTCCCCTGTTAAGCCCAGACAGGCAGTGGGGTGCAGCCTCAGGTCCCTCCCAGCCTCATGCTAGGGTCGGGGGCACAGCCTGAGGTCCCTTGGTCTGGCGCTGGGGTGGGGGGAGCAGCCTGAGGTCCCCTAGCCCAGTACCAGGATGGGAAGTGCACCTTGAGGTCCCCCGTCAAGTCCTGCCGTGTGGGACCATGGCCTGGCACTGGGGCAGGGAAGTGGGGGGCAGCCTGAGGTTTCTCAGCCTGATACCAGGGCTGTGGGTATGGCTTGGCTTGAGGTCCTTTGTCAAGCCCTTCCTGGTGAGGGGGCACGTCAAGCTCCAGGTGTGTGGAGGTGCCCTGTCAAGCCTCAGGTGTGCAGAGGAGGGCGTAGCCTCAAGTCCCTGCTGATTGCTCATTAAGGCTCCTTATGGGAAGCTGGCCTCGGCTGTGGGTACAACCATATTTATGATGGAGTGATGGTCAATTAGCATATTTCTCTTTATTGGATAGGATGACTTTTGCAAAGAAAATTTAACAAATAAAGGAGAGCCTTCAATAAATGGTGCTGGAACAACTGGAAAGCCAGCAATATGCAAAAAAATTGAAGCTAAACATAGAACTTACACCTTTCACAAAAATTAACTCAAAATGGATCACAGTCCTGGCTGAGTGGCTGAGTTAGTTGGAGTGTGTCCTGTACACCAAAAGGTTTCAGATTTGATCCCTGGTTGGGGTGCACACAGGAGACAACCAATTGATGTTTCTTTCTCACATGATGTTTCTCCCTTCCTCTCTCTTTAAAAACCAATTTAAGCTGAAACCAGTTTGGCTCAGGGGATAGAGTGTCGCCTTGTGGACTGAAAGGTCCTAGGTTCGATTCCGGTCAAGGGCATGTATCCTGGTTGCGGGCACATCCCCAGTAGGGGTGTGCAGGAGGCGGCTGATCAATGTCTCTCTCTCATCGATGTTTTTAACTCTCTATCCCTCTCCCTTCTTCTCTGTAAAAAAATCAATAAAATATATATAAAACAAACAAACAAACAAACACACACAAAAAAAATTTAAGCCGAAACCAGTTTGGCTCAGTGGATAGAGTGTTGGCCTGTGACTGAAAGGTCCCAGGTTCAATTCCCGTTAAGGACATATACCTTTGTTGCGGGCACATCCCCAGTAGGGGGCGTGCAGAAGGTAGCTGGTGGATGTTTCTCTCTCATCAATGTTTCTGACTCTCTATCCTTCTCTCTTCCTCTCTGTAAAAAATCAATAAAATATATTAAAAAATTTTTTTAAATCCTCAGGTAAAGATAAAAGTTTTTTTTTAATAGATCATAGATCTAAATGTAAAAACAAAACTATAAGACTCCTAGGAGATAGAAGAAAATCTAGATGGCCTTGGATTTGATGGTAACTTCTTAGATTTAAAAAAAATTAATTGAACTTGATTAAAATTAATCATTTCTGTTCTGTAAAAGACACTTTTTTAAATTTATATTTTATTGATTTTTCACAGAGAGGAAGGGAGAGGGATAGAAAGTCAGAAACATTGATGAGAGAGAGACATCCATCAGCTGCCTCCTGCACGCCCCCCACTAGAGATGTGCCCGCAAGCAAGGCACATGCCCCCGACCGGAATCGAACCTGGGACCTTTCAGGTTCACGCTCTATCCACTGAGCCAAACCGGTCTCGGCTAAAAGACACTTTTAAGAGAATGAAAATACAAGATAAAAGAGAAGGAGAAAGATAGAACTATTAAAATTCAACAATAACAGAACACCACTAAGAATGGCTGAGTAGCTCAGTTAGAACATCCCTCCCAATATGCCAAGGTTGTAGGTTTGATATGCAGTCAGTGTACATACAAGAATCAACCAAAGAATGCGCAAATAAGTGGAATGACAAATTGATGGTTTTCTCCCCTGACCTCTCTCGTTCTCAAATCAATCAATAAAATTAAAAATGGACAAAAGATGCCAAAACTGGTTTGGATCAGTGGATAGAGCATCAGCCTGTGGACAGAAGGGTCCCGGGTTTGATTCTGGTCGGGGGCACATGCCTTCGTTGCGGGCACATCCCCAGTAGAGGGTGTGCAGGGGGCAGCTTATTGATGTTTCTCTCTCATCAATGTTTCTAGCTCTCTCTCTCTCTCTCCCTTCCTCTCTGTGAAAAAAATCAATAAAATATATTTTTTTAAAAATGGGCAAAAGACATGAAGAGACACTTCACCAAAAAAGATAGATGGCAAAAAAAAGCATATGAAAAGATGTTCAACTTCATATCTAGTTAGGGACATGCAAATAAACACAACCATGAGATCCTACTACACATCCTATATAATAAAAGGGTAATACGCAAATCGACCAAATGGTGGAATGACCAGTCGCTATGATGTGCACTGGCCACCAGTGGGCAGACATTCAATGCAGGAGCTGCCTCCTGGTGGTCAGTACATTCCCACAGGGGGAGCACTGCTCAGCCACAAGCAGGTTGATGGCTGGCAAGTGGAGGGGCCCACCTCCACAGCAGTGCTAAGGATGTCTGACTGACAGCTTAGGCTTGCTCCTTGTGGGGAGCAAGCCTAAGCTGTCAGTCAGATATCCCCTGAGGGCTCCTGAACTTCGAAGGTCATAGGCTGGGCTGAGGGACCCTTCCCCGCATCCAGTGCATAAATGTTGTGCACCATGCCTTTAGTCTATTAGAATGGTGAAAGTCCAAAACACTGACAACACCAAGTGCAATGATGTGATGCAATAGGGACTCCCTCTCATTCATTGATGATGGGAATATAAAATGGTACAACCACTTTGGAAGATAGTTTGGCAGTTTTTTACAAAACAAGCATCCTCTTACCATTTGATCTATCAATTGTACTTCTTGGTATTTATCCAAAGGAGTTGAAAACTTAGGTCCACATGAATGTTTACAGCAGCTTTATTCATAAGTGCTAAAAGTTGGTAGCAACCAAGATATCCTCCAAATGGTGAATGAATGAATAAACTGTGGTACATCTATACAGTGGAATACCATTCAGTGCTAAAAAGAAATGAGCTTTCAAGAAACGATTCCTGCCCTAGCCAGTTTGGCTCAGTTGGTTGAGTGTCCCCCTATGTACCAAAGGGTCACCAGTTTGATTACTGCGTAGGGCACATGCCCAGGTTGCCAGATGGATCCCTGGTTGAGTGAGAGCAGGAGGCAACTGATTGATGTTTCTCTCTCACTCTAGAAAAATCAATAAAAAACATTTAAAAATATTTTATTGATTTTTTACAGAGAGGAAGAGAGAGGGATAGAGAGTTAGAAACATCGATGAGAGAGAGACATCGATCAGCCGCCTCCTGCACACCTCCTACTGGGGATGTGCCCACAACCAAGGTACATGCCCTTGACCGGAATCAAACCCGTGACCCCTCAGTCCGCAGGCCGACGCTCTATCCACTGAGCCAAACCAGTTTTGGCGATAAAAAACATTTTTAAAAAAGAAAAAAATGAGTCCTGGTCAGGTAGATTAGTTGGTTAGAGCATTGTCTGATATGCCAAACTTGCAAGTTCAATCCTTGGTCAGGGCACATACAAGAAGCAAGTAAGAAATGCATAAATAAGTGCAATAACAAATGTAAGTTTTTTGTTTCTCTTTCTCTCTTCTAAAGTTAATTCAATATTTTTCTTTCTTTTTTAAAAAAATATATTTTTATTGACTTCAAAGAGAAAGGGAGAGGGAGAGAGAGATAGAAACATCAACAATGAGAGAGAATCAGTGATAGGCTGCCTCTTACAACCCATACTGGGCAGTAAGTCTGCAACCCAGGCATGTGTCCTGACCAAGAATCAAACTGTGAACTCCTGGTTCATAGGTCAATTCTCAACCACTGAGCCACGCAGGCTGGACTAAAATTTGTTTTCCTTAAAAGAAAATACATGGAGGAATGTTAAGCACATACATATTACTAGGTGAAAGTTAGCTCCAAGATAGCAGGGATTCTGATTTGTATAACCCTATTCTGGTCTTGCCAAAAGCAACCTCAATAAATATTTGAATTAATGCCCTACCCAGTTTGGCTCAGTGGATAGAATGTCGGCTTGTGTACTGAAGGATCCCCTGTTCGATTCTGGCCAAGGGCACATGCATGGGATGTGGGTTTGACCCCAGGAAGGGGCGTGCAGGAGGCAGGTGATCCATGATTCTATCATCATTGAGATTTCTCCTTCTCCCTCTCCTTCCCACTCTGAAACCAATAAAAATATATTTAAAAAAATGTTTAAAATAAATGTACAAGATGCCCTGGCCAGTGTTCTCAGTGGTTAGAGTGTTGGCCCATGCACTGAAGGGTCCCGGCTTCCATTCCTGGTCAAAAGCACATACCTTGGTTGGAGGTTCGATCCCTGTCCCGGTTGGGGTGAGTGCAGGAGACAACCAACTGATCTCTCTCTCTCTCATTCTATTGGCCCTCTCACCATCCTTCCCTTCTACCCTCTCTAAAAACTTATGGGGAAAAATATCCTTGGGTGAGGATTAATAACAAAAAAAATTAAATAATGTGCAAGACAAAACTTTTTTTTTGCCATCACTAACACTGCTCCTTCTTTTACTCCAACACCTAATCCATTAGCATTTTCTTTCAGTTCTAATTTCCTTTTTCAAAAATATATTTTTATTGATTTCAGAGAGGAAGGGAGAGGGAGATAGAAACATCAATGAGAGAGAATCACTGACTGGCTGTCTCCTGTACACTCCAGGAGGGATCCAGGCTGCACCCAGGCATGTGCCCTTGACTGGAATGGAACCTGGAACCCTTGAGTTTGCAGGCCGACGCTCTATCCCCTGAGCCAAACCAGTGAGGGCCAGTTCTAACTTCTTAAAAATATCCAGAATTTGACCACTCTCATCATCTACAGAGATTCAAGTCAGAGTCATCTTGCACCTAGATTATTCCAAATATCTACTCACTGGTCTCCCAGCTTCCACTCTTGACCTAACAATCTATTTGCTACATGGCAGCCAGAGGGACACTTTGAATACTTTAGTCCAGAGGCCTGCAAACTTCTACAGAGGTCCCGACGGTACGTCTTTTTAGCTCTGTGCCCGTAAAGCCCACAGACAAGAACGGCTGTGTTCCCACCCTGTTACAGTCATTCACCTCACTCCTCTATCCCAAATATTTTCATGGGTAATTACACCCAAAGCCCGTAACCAGTCTGTCTCTGTCTCCCCCGCCCACGGCCGCAGGCAGTCCTCCTCCCCGGCCTGCAGCTTCCACTTCTCTCCCCACAGCTCACGCCTCACTTCCTCCAGGGAGCCTTCCCTGACCCCTCTCCCCATGTAAACAGGCCACCTGTCATTTTCTCCCTGTTTCCCCCCCCCACACACACACACACTGACGATCATATAGTCCCGACTTTGCGATCTGTCTCCCCCTCTAGAGAGTGTCAGGTCACTCTGTGTCCCCAGCACTCAGCACCCGCCAGGCCCATGAGAAATGCTCCATTAGCCCGCGGAACAAAGGCGCCGGGAGTGCACATTGGTAGGTCGTGGGAAAGAGATGGCCGGAGAAGGCCCCAGGGGACTGTTGGGGCCGGTGGGGCAGGGCTTCCTCACCTCGCTGGCCCCCAACCGGCGTCCTTTTCGTGGCTCTCCTCGCCCTGCTGCTGCTCGGCGCTGTCCCCCAGCGGCGGCGGCTCCTGGTCCTTGCATTCCGCGTGGGGCAGCTCCACCTGTGAGCACAGCCAGCGCTTGAGAGGCCACTTGGTCAGATCCCTCCTCCCGCCCTTCGGCCTGCGCTCCTCCTTGTGACGTAGGGGGACGCGCAGAGGAGACGGCCGAGCCAGGGCCGGCACCGTGAGGTGGGAAAACTGTGCCTGGAGGACAGAGGCGGGGCACAGGGCGGCCGGGTGAGGGCAGAGGCTCTGGGGTGCCGGGGCTCCTAACTGGCATTTGCGTTGAATCGAGCCCTTCGAGGAGGGAGAAAAGAGAGGAGAAAAGAAGGCTAAAACGGGACCGGCACATGGGCGTCTGAGCTGCTGCTGCCACGCGCCGTGCCTGGAAGCCTGTCCTTCAGGCCCCGCTGTCGGGGCGTCAGTCACACTGTTCGTCTTTCAGTCAGGCCCGTCAGTCAGTCAGAAATGGGGCCGGCCGGGCGAGGGCGACCCCCCCGTAGCCGGGCAAAGGTCCGCGCGGAAGCCCGAGATCGCCGCTGTCCCCTGCCCATCCTCCGGCGAAGAAAACAAGCCTCGCGTACTCCCTGTCGTTCCATCTTGTCTTTTCCCGCCTTCTTGCACGCGCCCTCTGCGCACGCGCCGGTCCGCAGACCCGCCGGGGCGCGCTCTCCTGGCCTCAATTCTTTCTGGGAACGTGCGCGCGCCACGGGGCGGGCCAACCGTTAATGACCGTTGGGGCCTCTTGGGGCTGCGCGCGCAGCACACTCTACTGCAAGCTTGTGGGGAGGTGGTCTCTGCACGCATGCGCGCTCTTGAAGTTCCGGGTCCAACGTGGATCGAAGGATCTTTTTTTTTTTAAATATATTTTATTGATTTTTCACAGAGAGGAAGGGAGAGAGATAGAAAGTCAGAAACATCGATGAGAGAGAGACATCGATCGGCCGCCTCCTGCACGCCCCACAGTGGAGATGTGCCCGCAAGCAAGGTACATGCCCCCGACTGGAATCGAACCCGGGACCTTTCAGTCTGCAAGCCGACGCTCTATCCACTGAGCAAACCGGCTTCGGCCGAAGAATCTTTTCAATAAAATTAAAAAAAAATTATGTTTCATTCATCAGAGAGAGAGGAGAGAGAGAGAGAGAGAGAGAGAGAGAGAGAGAGAGAGATCCATGGGTTGCTTCTAGAACCTGCAACGTGGTACGTGCCCTGACGGGGAATGGAACCCTTGGTAAAAGGGCGGACGTGCCCTAACCGGTTCGGCTCAGTGGATAGAGCACCCGCCGAGGGACTGAAGGGTCCCAGGTTCCATTCCAGCCACGGGCATGTACCTTGGTTGCGGGCACATCCCCAGTGAGGGGTGTGCAGGAGGCAGCTGATCGATGTTTCTCTCTATCCCTCTTCCTCTCTGTAAAAAAATCAAATATATATATAAAAAGTTCATTCAGTTTCCACCTTGAACCACTTACCTGTGCACTCCAGAACCAGAAGCTCCTTGAAAGCAGGGTGGGCCTGGTCCTTAGTGTTGGACCCATATCTATCTATCTATCTATCTATCTATCTATCTATCTATCTATCTATCTATCTATATCTATATGTGTGTGTGTGTGTGTATCTCCTATATAATAAAGAGCTAATATGCTATTTAAATCGAACAGCAGAACAACTGTCAGGACGATTGTCCGGATGACATTTCGGATGAAGCCAGGGCTGTGAGGGTCGAGCCCTTTGCAAGAATTTTGAGCATCAAGCTTCTAGTAAATACATAAAAGCCTAAGCGACCATTCAGACCCGTCAACCAGAATGAGCTGATGACCAATTGCGATGACACCCCCTGACCACCAGGGGGCGATGCTCAATGCGGGAGCTGCCCCCTGGTGTTAGTGCGCTCCCACAGGGGGGACGCTGCTCAGCCAGCAGGCGCAGTGGGGCTGCGATGAGCAGGAGCAATGGGGCACAACGGCTTGGGCTCCTCCCCCGCAGCCTGCTGCTGCGGCCCTGCGACATCCCCCTGGGTCCCGGATGGCAAGAGGGCACAGGCCGGGCTGAGGGAACCCACTGGTGCACAAATCCATAATTCAATAGTAATAGTAATAATAATAACGCCTTAGTAGTAGTAATATTGTTGGCACTGAGGAGCCACAGCCTGGGAGAAAATATCTGCAATATGTAAACCTAAGAACTTGTACTGCATTTACAAAGAACTTTTTCAATAAGACAAACCCAAAGGAAAAGTGGGCAAAAGATCTGGATAGGTGTACTCACAGCCCTGAGGGGGAGCAAGCAGGGTTGGGGGGCTGTGGTTCGGCAGAGGAAGGAGTTGGGGGGCAAGGTGAAGGCTTGGGAATTTGTGCCAATTAATTGGGAAGGAGGTGCGGCTTCCCTGGGACACCTGTCACAGTATCTACGGGAAAGTGGGAATTCCTCCACATTGCTCAGCCTCCCGTGGGAGGCTCTGTCCTGAGCCACACACACTGAGCACATATCTTTAAACATATATTTTTATTGATTTCAGAGAGGAAGCGAGGAGAGATAGAAACATCAATAATGAGACTCACTGCTTGTCTGCCTCCTGCTTGCCCCACCCTGGGGATCAAGCCCACAACGTGGTGTGTGCCCTGACCGGGAGTCGAACCGTGACCTCCTTTCTAGGTTGAAGCTCAACCACTGAGCCACATCAGCTGGACAAGGGCACTCATCTTGACACCTACATTCTGGAAAACATGGATTTCAGTCTGAGTTCTGTCTCTTACCATGATAATGGCCCTGCTACTCACTCTCAAATCCCATCTTCATCTACTACCAAGGTGATACAATCTAAAATATCTGGCTATTGCCAAAACCGGTTTGACTCAGTGAATAGAGCATCGGCCTGTGGACTGAAGGGTCCTGGGTTCGATTACAGTCAAGGGCATGTACCTTGGTTGCGGGCACATCCCCAGTAGAGGGCGTGTAGGAGACAGCTGAATGATGTTTCTCACTCTCTATCCCTCTCCTTTCCTCTCTGTAAAAAAATCAATAAAATATGTATTTTTTAAAAAATCTGGCTATTGTAGAGGTTTCAGGGATAAAACTTCTGGAATATACCAAGAGTTTAATAAACAATAGCTAACAATATTTTCTGGTAAAGCCATAAGTTAAAACAAAATACATCTTCTGCTAAAACCGGTTTGGCTCAGTGGATAGAGCATTGGCCTGGGGACTGAAGGGTCCCAGGTTCGATTCCAGTCAAGGGCATGTATCCTGGTTGCAGGCACATCCCCAGTGGGGGGCGTACAGGAGGCAGCTGATTGATGTTTCTCTCTCATCGATGTTTCTGGCTCTCTATCCCTCTCCCTTCCTCTCTGTGGAAGATCAATAAAATGTATTTAAAAAAAAAACACACATCTCCTCCACCATTAGATTTGAGAAAAATCTAAAAGGCTTGCTATTAAGCGTGCACACACAAACCACAAACACTTGGAACTCAAAAGCAACTCACAAGATGCAGGATTTTTATGGTGCACCCATCATTTGCATGACTTTCAAAAATATGCAAAAATAAGCCATGACTTGGAATATAATATATACACATAGTAAAAAAAAAAATTTAAATACATAAGACAAACATCAAATTCTCCAATTGGTAATCTCATCAGGGTGGGGATGGAATTAGGACAAGCCCCTAAGGTCTAAAACTGAAAGTTCCAAAGCAAACATTATAGTCAATGTTCAGATTTGACCAAAGCAGGGCTGGGGTGGGTGACCTGAGTGTTATTATGCCTTATTTATCATGTCTCCAGCGCACCCTCCCCCCATGTCAACTCCCGAGTCCACTTGCCTACTGCCAAGGATCATGAACAGTGCTGGCACATAGGAATGTGAATTTATTGCATGAGTTAGTACTTTTCTGTATGACTAAATTATTAGAAATAGAGAAAAAGATTTCATTGAGGAGCCCTCGGGAGATTGGTACCCATGGTGCCCTGGGAGCAGTGATGTCCATGGCCTCAGCTGACTTGTCCATTTCACTGGATGTCCTAATGGGCTTGTGATCACACAAGAAACTGTCCACACTTTATTAAAAATTGATTTTATGACAGGAAGGGGAAGAGACATGGGCTTGTTGCTCCACTTATTTATGCATTCATTGGTTGATCTTGACCAAAGATGAAACGTGCAACCTTGGTGGATTGGGAACACTCTAATCAACAGAATTACCTGACCAGGGGTTGTCCATGTTTCCAAAAGTGCACAAGACATGTGGTGAACAACATGGAAGCTGGGATTTGCTTTTAAAATTTTTTCTTTTTTTAAATTAAATCTTTGTTATTCAGATTATTACATTTGTTTCTCTTTTTTCCCCTCCATAACAACCCTCCACCCAGCTCCCACCCTTCCCTCTGTCCTTACCTCCCTCCCATTGATCTCATCCATAGGTGTATGATTTTCGTCCAGTCTCTCCCTGTATACCCCTCACCCCTTTCCCCCTGAGAATTATCAGTCCACTCCCTTTCTGTGCTCCTGATTCTATTATATTCACCAGTTTATTCTGTTAATCAAATTTTTAATTCAGTTAATTTTTAGATTCACTTGTTGATAGATATGTATTTGTTGTTCATAATTTTTTGGCTTTTACCTTTTTCTTCTTCCTCTTCTAAAAGAGTACCTTTCAGCATTTCATATAATACTGGTTTGGAGTTGAACTCCTTTAGCTTTTTCTTATCTGTGAAGCTCTTTATCTGCCCTTCAATTCTGAATTATACCTTTGCTGGATAGATTATTCTTGGTTATAGGTTCTTGCTATTCATCACGTTGAATATTTCTTGCCACTCCCATCTGGCCTGCATCGTTTCTGTTGAGAAATCAGCTGACAGTCGTATGTATGGGTGCTCCCTTGTAGGTAATGAACTGTTTTTCCCTTGCTGCTTTTAATATTCTCTGTCTTTTGGTCTTGGTATTTTAATTATGATGTGTCTTGGTGTGGTCCTCTTTGGATTCCTTTTATATGGGGTTCTGTGTGCTTCCTGGACTTGTAAGTCTATTTCTTTTACCAGATGTGGGAAGTTTTCAGTTATTATTTCTTTAAATAGGTTTTCAGTATCTTGCTCTCTCTCTTCTTCTGGCACCCCCACAATTCTGATGTTGGTACGCTTGAAGCTGTCCCAGAGGCTCCTTACATTATCTTCACATTTTTGGATTATTTTCTCTTCTTGCTTTTCCAGTTGAGTGTTTTCTGCTTCTTTATATTTCAAATTTTTGACTCAATTCTTGCCTTCCTCTAGTCTGCTGTTAGGACTCTGTGGAATATTTTTTATTTCAGTCAGTGTCTCTAGTTGGTCCTTTTTCATCTCCTCTTGGGACTCGCTAAATTTATCCATCATCTCTAGTTGGATCTTTTGCATCTCTAGTTGGTCCTTTTGCATCTCCTCTTGGGTTGATAAATTTATCCATCTTTTCTAGCATATTCTTGAAAAACCTTATAAGTGTGGTTTTGAACTCTCTATCCAGTTGTTTTTTTCCCTCCATTTCTTTTGTTTGTGATCCCTTCCCTTGTCTTGGCATTTTCACTATGCCGGGGAAACTTCTGTGTTGAATTCAGCCTTATGATACCAGACTTGCAAAACTGCCTTCCAGTTGGCCCGAGTCTCTCATGACTGGGTAATCGCTGGAGCGGTCCTTGTGCGCATGAGCACCCGCAGTGCCTCTAGATCACTGCCTTTCCAGCTCCCCTGCGCACCAGGACCACAGGAGTCTAGGTCTCCAGGGTTTCGACCGAAACAGGGGCTTAGTGGAGTCAAAAGTGGCACAGTTCGGAGGGTCTGTCTCCCGCCCACTCGCGAAAGCCAGCGGCACAATCAGCAATCTGTCCTCTGCACAGTGCCATGCGTGCTACCAGCCCTCTGATCTTTTGCGACTCCCCTAAATTTCCGTGCAACTCTCTTTTTACAGTCCAAACTCCCCCCGTATGAGTTTAGGCTGGATCTGGGGTTTAGTGTTGTAGGATAAGGGTTTCAATGCCGTTGGGAGTCTCTGTTTCCCTCCTGCCAGAAAGCCAGCCAGGTACTCCAGCACCCGCTCTCTCAGCACGCAGGTCTTCGTACCGCAGCTTTTTGCAGCTCCTCTGGGTTTCTGTGAGCCCCTCTCTTTCCTTCTAGCTGTAGAACTTACACTCAGCCAGCTTTCCTGTGGTTCTGGATGATGTCCATTCTTTTAGTTGTAGTTTTGAAATTGTTGTGTGAGGCAGCAGTGTAGGTGTTTACCTATGCCACCATATTGGATTCTCCTGCTTTTAAAATTTTCTATAAACATACAGATGAAGCTGAAGTGTGAGACTTCACTCATCAATGGGCTCACAAAGCTGTATCCTATTCATCTATTTTAGGTTCATTTGACACTTTTATGAGAATTTAAAAGTAGTTTTTTTTTGGGGGGAGGGCAGTGCTGGAAGGGATGAACAGGTGGGGAGCAGACAACTTTCAGGATAGTGAAAATACTGTAAGTGTTGTACATTGTATGTGTCATCATCCATTTGTCCAAACCCATACAATGTACAACACAGAATGCACTGTTGTTCATTCACATGATGTGTCAATGTAGGTTCATCAGTTTTAACAAAAGCATCACTTTAGTGGGGGTGTTGATTGTGAGGGAGGCTGTGTAGGTTGTGGGGGTAGGAGGTACATGGGAAATCTCTGTACTTTCCACTCAATTTTGCTATGAACCTAAAATTGGTCTAAAAAAGTCTTTAAGCCCTGACTAATGTGGCTCAGTTGATTGGACATTGGCCCATGTACCAGGTTGTATGCTGAATCCCCAATAGGGGTGAGCTGATGGATGTTGCATTTTTGCATCCATGTTTCTCTTTTTTCTCTTAAAAAAAAAAAATTTTTAAAAAGGGGGGGATGATGACTGCTCCTTCCTGAAGTATGTCAGCAGCACGTCTTGAGAGGCAAAGACCATCACCATAGCTATGACTAAGGCTGATGTAAATCCGAAGGCCTACCCTCTCGCAGATGCCCACCTCACAAAAAAACTATTGGACCTCATCCAGCAGTCATGTAACTATAAGCAGCTTCAAAAGAGAGTCAATGAGGCCACCAAAACGCTTAACGAAGGTATCTCTGAGTTCATCATCATGGCTCCAGACACAGAGCCACTGGAGATCAACTTCCACCTCCCACTGCTGTGTGAAGACAAGAATGCGTCCTACCTGTTTGTGTACTCCAAGAAGGCACTGGGGTGGGCCTGCAGGGTCTCCAGGCCTGTCATCATCTGTTCTGTTACCATGAAAGAAAGCTCCCAGCTGAAGCAGCAGATCCAGTCCGTTGAAAGGCTTAGTCTTAAACCGATAGCCTCTGCCACATTCTCTCTTGCCTCCTCCCCCTGGGGTTGTGTATCATATTGTCTATGTTACCTTGCAGGATTTCCAGCTACCTTCTATTGTTATAAAATATTATAGTAGTAAATCTTATATTTTTGGGAAAAAAAACAAAAAAAGGAAAGAAAAGTAAGGGTGGGAGGTGAGGGCAGCTTTTAAAAGCTTAGCTTGCTTGTCCTCCCAAATGTCTGTCCCAAGGGATAAGGGTCTGTTCCTTTTACACCTAGAAGAGGGCCTGGCACCAGTAAGTAATCAGTAAGTATTTGAAAGAGCTCATCTTTTCCAGGGAGGACTGGTTGAAGCCGACCTGGAGGCCCTGAGGATCCATGGCTCCCAATCCAATACCCCTCACACTAGCACCCGATTCCTCTCATCAAGCCACACTCAGCTGGGGAGAGCCACCAGGACCCCACCACTCCTAAGGAAAGGCACCAGATGAAGGTAACTGCGTACTTTATTAGCCAGCAGCCACCTGCAGGGCTCCCTAGGGCCCACCCATCAGAACAAATGGGTTACTTGCTTCCCTGCCCCTAGAACCCTGGGGTGGGTGGGAAAAAGGAGATAACCAGGAACAGGGAGATAGCCTCACAGAGGCCTCATAAATACAAAGGGGTCCACTGGCCAGGGATACAAGGGCTGGGCAGCAGGAGCTCAGGAAGGTGGCCTGTCCAGGGTGGCCCATGTCATGCTGTCTCCTTTGTCTTTGGGGACCCTCGTTGGGCATCCAGGCGGCATAAGGGGCTGTCATACACCATCTGCAGGTTCACCTTGTGGCCTACCAGCTCACGGATATTGTTGATGTTGTATTTGATCATCGTTGGGCTTGAGGGAAAGAGGGGACATGCTTTAACACCCCATTTAGCCCTCTCTGAGGGCTCCCACCTTCCTCAGAATGGAAGCCCAAGTCCTCCCATAGCCCGTAAGGCCTTGCACAATCTGCCCTATCACCCACTTCTCTACCCCTCATTTTCTCCCTCCAAACACAGCAGGCACACTCCAACCTCATGGCCTTTGCACCAACAATTCCTTCTGCCTGCAACACTCCTCCCCAGATATCCTCCCAGGTCATCTACCACCAGTCTGCTGGATGCCAGCTCCTCTGTGAGCCTTTCTTCTCCTTAGCTCTTCCTACAGGCACACTCTAGGCATTATTTATTAAATTTACTTGTCATTCTCACTTCACTAGGACCTTAACTTCACAGAACCAGGGGTGTGTGCACAGAACAGAGCATATAGCAGGTGCTCACTAAAATTTGTCAATGAATGAATGGATAGCGCTGAAAATCTATAGGACTCCATGCCTGGCAAGTCCCCTAAACAAAACAGCCAAATGAGTACTAAGTGGTTTGGGCACTCACCGTTCCAAGGAGAGGCCCCAGGCAATGACTGACACATTCTCGGGGAGCCCCATGGGCAGCAGCATTTCAGGCCGGAAGAGCCCTGAGTTCCCAACCTCCACCCACTTCTTCAAGCCTGTGAGGGCAGAAGGATGAGCAACTCATGTGGGTGATGTAGGCCTAGCAGTGGAGCTTGGGAGGCAGGATGTGGGGTTGGCAGTGAGGAGAGTGGGCTAAGAAGGGGAAGCCTCAGACCTCCCTCCCTCCCTGCCACAGCACCAGGTCCCACTCTGACCTTGGTGATAGCTGAACACCTCCATGCTGGGTTCAGTGTAGGGGTTGTAGGCTGGCTTAAAGCGCAACTGGGTGATACCTGGGGGGAAGACAAGGCTGGTGACCCAGACATCCTCTTGCAGCCCCACCACCACCAACTGCCCTGCCTGCTCACCTAGCTTGGTGAAAAACTCCCGAAGGACACCCATGAGGTGACCCAAGGTGAGACCATGGTCAGCCACAACACCCTCGATCTGGTGGAACTCGGCCAGATGAGTGGCATCCAGGGTTTCATTCCGGAACACACGGTCGATGGAAAAGTACTTGGCTGGTGTGAAGGGTTTCTGGAGATGACAGGCAGGCCAAGTCATGTGTCAGAAGGTCAGTATGACAGTTCCCACTCTGTCCCCACACTACTCAGGCCCAGCTGCACCTTTTGGGCCAAGCGGTAGAGGGCACGAGCACTGGCTGCTGTGGTGTGTGTACGCAGCAGATTTTTCCGGGCCTCGTCCAGCTTCCAATTGTACTTGTACCTTCAGGAGGAAATCGAAGTTCATACTGATGCCCTCGGACTCCCAATATTCTTTCCCCGAACACCCCAAAGTCCTGGTCCTGCCTTACCCTTGTGAGCCATAGCCACCGTGGGAGTGGATCCGCTTGACCCGATGGACGTAGTCCATAGGGAGCTGTAGGGCTTCAGCTGGATCTGGGAAGGACAGAGCATCGTATGGTCAGTCAAAAAGCATTTCTCAAACAGCCACTGCACGAAGGACAGCCAGTTGCAGCTTCTGCCCTCACCTGTCATTGCAGCCAGAAAGCATCTGGGAACACCTAAGCCAGTCACATTCATCTCTGTCCAGAAACTTCCATAACTACCATTTCAATGGGAGAAAAAGTCAAAGTCCTCTCTGTGGTCCCCAATCAACTCCCTGTTCTCATCCACCCACTCCTAATTCACCACTTCCTTTAGTCATAGAGCCTCCTAGCTGATCTGTAAGCACACCAGACTCGTTTGAACCTCAGGGTCTTTGGATTGGCTATTCCCTCTGCCTGGAACGTCCCTTCTCCAGATATAATTCCCTCCCTCACCTCGGTTGGTCTTTGTTTAAGCAAAGACATTCTATATAATAAAACCCTAATATGCAAATCAACCAAATGGCAAAACAACTGGTTGCTGCTATGATGTGCACTGACCAGCAGTTGGGGGCAGCAGCCCCTGTGTTAAGCATCTGCCCCTAATAGGGAGGCTACCAGTGGGGACCGGGGAGAAAGGCCAGCCAGCAGGGGCATCAGACTGCCAGCCAAGTGGGTGCCAGCAGGGCAGGGGGCCAATTGCCCCACAGATCAGCCCTGATTGCTGGACCCTACCCTATTTTTTGGGAAGTCTCTTAGATTTAAAAATTAAAACCTGATAAGGCTACTCCAACACTTGAAAAAAAACGGATGGTATAGTGATGACATGCATGGACTCTGGCTTGCACATTTTGTGGTCAGCCCTGATTCTGATACTTAAAACTGTGCAACAAAGCCAATTACCTAACTTCTCTCTGCTTCAGTTTTTCCATGCATAAGATGGGGAAAAATGGTATTACTGCCTCAGAAGGATCATGTTATGTACTACTTTTTATAATCAGGGCAAAAAAATGCAGCTGCCCATACAATAGCAAGATGCCTCTCACCTGTATGAAAAGTATAGTGCATGCAGCATCCTGGATTGCCAGAAGGATATCTGATTGCCAGTTTAGGCCAGTTAAGACATCCCCCAAGGACACAGGCCAGACTGAGAAACATCCCCCCCACCCTCCACCCCCGAAATTCAGGCACTGGGCCTCTAGTATATATATATGTATTTATATACATTGAATTCTCACCTGAGGCAATGTTTCTATTGATTTTTAAAAAGGGGTGGGTGGGAGAGAGAAGACACATTGATTGGTTGCCTCCCCCTTGCGGCTGACCCCGACCATGATCAGGGATCAAATCTGCACCAGTCAACACTCTAACCATTGCGAAACATCAGCCAGAGCTCGCTCTCTCTCTCTCTCTCTATATATATATATTATTGATTTTTTACAGAGAGAAAGGGAGAGGGATAGAAAGCCAGAAACATCCACGAGAAACATCAATCAGCTGCCTCCTGCATGCCCCCCACTGGGATTGTGCCCGCAACCAAGGTACATGCCCTTGACTGGAATGGAACCCAGGACCTTTCAGTCTGCAGGCAGACACTCTATCCACTACGCCAAACCTGTTTCGGCCAGAGCTATATATTTTTAAAAAATTTTATTTCAGCCCTAGCTGGTTTGGCTCAGTGGATAGAGCATTGGCCTGGGGACTAAAGGGTCCTGGGCTCAATTCTGGTCAAGGGCACATACTTCAGTTGCAGGCTCCTTCCCGGCCCAGGCCCTGTCAGAGTGCCTGCAGGAGTCAACCAATCAATGTGTTTCTCTCACATCAATGTTTCTGTCTTTCCCTCTCTCTTCCACTCTCTCTAAAATCAATGGAAAAATATCCTCAGGTGAGGATTAAAAAAAAGTAATAATAATTTCAGAGAGAGGGAGGAACATTGATTTGTTGTTCTCCTTATTTATGAATTCATTGGTTGCTTTATGGATGTGCCCTGACCAAGGATTGAACCTGCAACCTTGGTGTAATGGGACATCACTCTAAACAACTGAGCCACTAGGCTAGGGCAGCAAAGACTTTTTTTTTTTTTTTAAATACATTTTATTGATTTCTTACAGAGAGGAAAGGAGAAAGATAGAAAGTCAGAAACATCGATGAGAGAGAGACATCGGTCAGCCGCCTCCTGCACGCCCACAATGGAGATGTGCCTGCAAGCAAGGTACATGCCCCCAACCGGAATCGAACCCGGGACCTTTCAGTCCGCAAGCCGACGCTCTATCCACCGAGCCAAACCGGTCTCGGCAGCAAAGACTTTTTAAAAAATTGACAGCTCCTTCCCCATGCCTTTTCCTCCCTTTGCATTTACTGCCATCTTGCATAATTGAACTTATAGTTTATTCAGGATTTAATACATGTCTCCCACACCAGGATGCAGATTACCAGGGCAAGGACTTCTGTTCCATTCATGGCTGTGACCCAGGTGTTTATAAGAGACCTTGGCACAGAGGAGGAGCTCAGTAACCATTTGTTTTGGGAATGTGTAAATTCTTAACCTCCTTCTGATGGGGAAGACAACAACCATTGTGAAAGTCATTCAATTTCATATAGTATTAAGAATTGTGAAGGAAAAGAAATGAATGGGAACCAAAGTTGAAGGTTAAGGTGAAGGATTTTTAGAATACAGGGGGAAAAGACACATTAGGATGGACTCTGAGATGATACATGAATGGATGTTTGATGCTGGAGCCCACCATAAAGATCAAGGAGAAAAGAGTTCTCAGCAGAAGGCACAGCACAGGCAAATGCCTAGAAGTAGCCAAGAGTGGCAGTGGTAGGAGGAGACCACAGAAGTTGACATGACTAGCTCTCACAAGCCTTGCTGGCATGCCAAGGAGGATGGAATTTAATTTGTAAAACGGTATACCACCCCAAAAGGCTCTACCCAGGCCAGCACCTCTGATGACACACAGGGGACCATTCACCTTTTAGGAAGAAGGTGTCATGCTGGTCTCGTGCTGGGTGCTGCTGGGGCTGGAAGAGTGCATCAAAGTTCCAGAAGGAGCTCTCAATGAAGTTGTCAGTCGGCATCTCGGTGAACCTGGTGGGAGATGTGGCCTGACTACCCTGCCCTGAGATGGCTGGCCTGGCCCCCCTCTGGCCCCTTGCTCACCCCATCTCCAGGAAAATCTGCCGGAACTGGGTGCGAACTTTCAGCAAGGGGTGCAGGTGGCCACTGTCTGGGAGGACGCCGTGGGCTGAGAAATTGTAGGACTTGAAGGGCCGGTCCCGCCAGGAGCCACTGTGGGTGGGGATGCAGGATACAGGGGCCTGGTGGGAACTGCCCATCCCTACACCCCACTAACCCCTGACCCGGGGACTGCCCCTACTTGGAGATCATTTCTGGGTTCAGCTCTGCTTCCTGCTTAGAGATGCTGGTACTGAAGGCACTGCCTTTGCTCACCCAGTAGGTCTTCAGGGTCCTATGGCCAGAGGAGGGAAAGGATATGATACCACTGTCAAGTTCTAAGAAGCTTCTGTTGATCTCCCATATGATGCTGATCCCAATACAACTCACCAAGTCACTTTGCTTTATTTTCTTCCTGATATTTACTGTTACCTAAAAATCCTTTTATTCGGCCCGCACCTACATCTTAAGTTCATTCACCAAACACTTATTGGGAACACACTGTGTATCAGAGCCCATTCAAGGCACTAAGCATACAGCTGGGAGTGATAATAATAGGTAAAGTTTAGGTTAATGAAGTTATCTTATGCCAGCTCTGTTCCACTGAAGTCACCTCATAATCTTGTGAAAAGGGGCCATTTTATAGATGGAAAAACTTGAGTCCTAGAAAGATCAGGTGACTTGGCCAAGGTCACAGAGTTAGAAAGTGGTAGAACCAGGACTTGCATTGGGCAGTACACCTCCATTCAATGTCTACTCAAAGGGAATGCAGTCCTGGGAGAGCAGAGAACCCAGCTGTCCAGGTCCCAGCATTCAATTAAGATCAGGCAGGGTTTAGAACTGTGAAAGAAATAAACAGGGAAAAAGAGATAGACTAGGTAAGTGGCTTTTGTGGGAATCACAGGGAGAAAAGGTGGCCCCTATAAGGTGATACATGATCAGAAGTTGGATGCTGCAATGTGCCTTGAAGAACAGCAGGAAGGTCATTCTTGGCAGAAGGCACAGCATGACTAGGTGGCATAAACTTGGCCTGTCTGCTTCACAATCACAGTGTTAAGAGGGGCTGGGAGGGACTTACAGAACCTCGGCCTAGTGTGTTCAGAACAGCTCTCCTTTCCCTTCTCCCACCCCAGGCCACACAGGTGACATGGATCTGAGACTGAAGGTAGCAGCCACTCACACTTCAGTCAGCAGTTTCCTCTTCTTGAGTTCACTCCTTTCTTTCTCGCCCAGCTTCTCAGCCTGTCCTCTCCGGACAAGCTGGAGCCGCCGTTGCACCTCATCCTCCACGCTATCCACCTGCCACGATGATGGGACAATGATTATGAAGGGCTGTGAGGGCCAAAGGCTCACCTGTCTGCCCATAGGGACTCACCACTCGGAACACCCGGGGCCCATCAGCAGCACTCTTGTCTACACGGATCCACTTGTTGGACATAGCCTTGCTGAAGCCCACCTTGCCAATGGGCAGTCGCTGAGGAAGCAAAGCTACAGTGAGGGGGACACAAGGGCTACCTTCACCTCATCACCTCCCTAAGCCCTACCACCCCCTTCCCGGATCTTACCATGAGCTCACTCTGGGGCAGGCCCTCTGGAGGGACACTATGAAACACCCGGGCCTCATGGCTGCCCTCCCGGTCAATCTCCTGGCCCTCTGCAGTAAGCTCCCAGTGCTTGGTGGAGCGTAGCTCAGCCTCGATGATCTGCAGGAGAAAGGAGGCACAGGGAGGGACAAGGTTCAGAGCTGGGCATCCCCTTGCCGCAGCACTAAGCCAAGCTCAAAGCACAGCCCCTAAAGCTGGCTTCACATCTCAGTTGCACCACTTCCCAGCTAAGTGATTTAACTCTTGCTGATCCTCAGTCTCTCTTCTGACACAGAAACAACAATAAATACTGTTCACACCTCCCAAAGTGAGGGAAAGTACTAAGGGTGTTATTCTGTCACTTTTGAAGCTAGAAAGAAAAGTGTATTTTTTAACTTGGGGAAGATTTTAAAGAACTCAGATGAACTGATTAGCCTTCACATTTGCATCTCAATGCCTAAAGTATCAGAGAAAGACCCTAGAGGTCAACATCACACAGGGGAACTTGAAGCTCTGTGATTAGGTTGGGGTTCAGGTCACATAGTGGCAAGGCAGGGTGGGGCCCACAGGTCCTCCTAGTTCCCCCTTTATTCTAATTCCCAGCTTTGACCTTGGGAAAGGTGCTCAACCTCCCTGAACAAGTTTTCTTATCCATGAGAGCAAGGTGTGGTGTGGGCTCTATGTCAGAGGATTGTCAATTTCACACCAGTCAAGATACTATCATCCCACACACCACACATAGCTTCAATCCCTTCTCAGAACTGCCAACCTTGGGCTCTGCAGCCTGACCACTGTGGACAAAAGAGGCCACACGCTAACCCGACAAGCTCAGGGGAGGCCTGCATGGTAATCATGCAAACCCAGAGACCTATAATAACCACAAAAGATGGTCTGAAAATTAAAGATTTAACTATAAACAGGTTATAGTGGATAGTCATGTCCTAGGCAGCATTTTCTCTGACAAAGATCGACTTAGACCTTTACTAAGGTAACATATCTGTGAAATGTCTGGGTAACTTTTAACCCCCCCCCCCCCCTTTCAGGTCACAACAAGTGGCACAGAACATTCCCTCATTGTTATTGTTATCAGGTTAATCCTCAACTGTTAATTATGTTAAACTACCACATACACATCTATGTATCCTACAATCTATGCCCAATGGATTTCATGTAACCCACCTATGCCCCTTTCCTTTGATTACAATGTATAAGTACAGATATAACCCACCATTCTCCGGAATATTATCTCAATTCGTTGAAGTCCTGCTTCCAGGCATATGTCCACAGTTTGGCTCAAATAAACTCACAAACATTCTCTACAGGTTTCAATGTTTTTTTTGTGTGTGGTTTTTTTTTTATGTTACCACCACCTACTTTCAAATACAGATTTGCCTATCTCTTCCAGTGACACTGCTCAAGTTATTGCTCAGTACTTAGGAGTGGTCACAATCTGCAAAATGGGGATAATAACACTACCATCATCCTATGATCATGGCAAGGATTGAATGATAAATAAAGTTGTGACCAGAGTGGGGCACAACAGGTAAGTTTGATGAATGAACAGCCCAGACCTCTCTTCTGTGTCCTCCCCTCATGGCTCCAGCCTCCTGGGTGGCCCATGGGCCCCTCAGCGTCCTCCCCTTGTGACTTCATTACCCTTCACTTACCCAAATCAGAAGACTGGGCTCCATTTGTGCTCCCCTTGCCTCTCCCGAACCACCTCTTCATTCCAGCTGCCTCCCTACAGCCAGACACCAGGCCCTCTAGTGTGGGGATGTGCCAGCCTCTGCCCTCATCTTAGATTTTGCCCCTGCCAGTGGTTCCCAAGAGTGATGAAGGCGACACACACTGGGGACTAGCTCCAGCTCCTGTTATGCTCTCCAGTACCCTGTGAGAGACCTACATGACCTTGCAAATTTCTGGCTCTGCTGTCCCTCTCTCCTTTCTCCCCCCAACTGATCTTGTAAGTGCCATGGCATTCCTCCCCAAGGCAGAGACCCACCTCTGCGGTCATTTCCTCTGGGATGCTCTTCCTGATTCCCAAGGCTGGGTCAGCTGTTGGCTCTGGGTTCCCTGTGCTTCCTCCAGCACTCCAGCCCCGGGAGCACCTTACCTCCCCCATGAGGTCGCAGTCTCCGTGAGGGCAGCGATCCCGTCTTCCTTCCCCACCATACTGACTCCTCACCTCCCGCCCCAAGGCTGCTTATCCCCTCAAAGGACATTTTCTGCAAGAGGTACGTCGGTGCGCCTGGGCCCTTATTCGTTCCTGACTCCCTGCTTGCGCACCTAGCGTTGAACACTTAGGTTACCCCTAACTAGGTCTGAAGGCGTTTGGTCTGGAGGTACCAGGTCCTCCTGGTACGGGAACTCCATGTGCCAAAGCGTAGGGGCCCGGCTCACCTCGCCCAGCGCCTGCAGGCTCTTTACGGCGCCCACCACGGCCTGGTGCTCCACGCCCAGCTCGGCCGCCAGCTCCGCGCTGTCCAGGCCGCCATCGACCGCCTCCAACCGCCGCAGCAGCGTTTCTGCAACCGGGCCATCCGCCATGATTGCTCCCGGCGCGCCCAGCGTGTCCCAGCTCCAGGGCGGAAACACCGGAAGCTGAACCACCGGAACCGGAACCGGCGCTGGAGCGCGCGCCGCCATCTTGAAGGCGGCTGGTTGTCCTGTAGGGCTCAGGGCGTTGCCATCTTGAGTGTGTCATTGAACCTCAACGCGTGGACTCAGTCTTCACCTCCACCGTCCCGCCCTCAGTTTTACCTCCGCTCGAGCTAGACTTGTGGTGTCTGCTTGACTGGAGAGGTCAAATTGACTGACCTAAAGGACAGAGTCACAGCGTTGTTTTAAATTGTATCCGGCCCCACCTGCAGCAGGCTGTGACCTTGGACTTCCTCCTCCTCTCGGCCGCGGAGCCCTTAATCCTTCTGGGACTCTCTTACCCTGTAGAACGCTGGGTGGTGGGCTCCAGAGCTAATCATTCTGCAGATATCAACTACTTTAAAATTTTCAGAGAGAGGCTGGGTAGGAACCATCCCTGTTTAAAGAGGGGAGAGAAACCCACCTAATAATAGTTACAGTCCGTGTAATAGTTAGAGCAGCTACCTGGACATCCACCTGTGTGCCCAGCCCAGTGTTAAGTGCTTCAGGTGTGTTATTTTATTTTCCCCAAAACTTTTTGATGTAGATATTGACATGATCCCCATTTCAAAGATGTGAAAACTGAGGCTCAGAGGATACTATGATGTGTGCACGGTTTATAAGGAGCTGGTAGGGATGGAATCAGAAATTGTGACCGCCCCAGCCCTAACCGGTTTGGCTCAGTGGATAGAGCATCGGCCTGCAGTTCCATTCCGGCCAAGGGCATGTACCTTGGGGGCGGGCTCACCCCCAGGAGGAGGTGTGCAGGAGGCGGCTGATCGATGTTTCTCTCTCATTGATGTTCCTAACTCTCTATCCCTCTCCTTTCCTTTCTATTAAAAAAATAAATAAATAAATAAAAATAAAAATATTTTTAAAAAATGGGTGATTTTGTAGTGAAAAAAGGGGTGAAATTAATGCGAAGAACTGACCAAATTTGATATATCCATTTGTCACTTAAATACTTTATAACATTTATTTATTTATTTTTATTTTTAAATTATCACCTGATGGTATTTTTCCATTGATTGTTACAGAGAGTGGAAAAGAGGGAAAGACAGTGAGGGGGGGAAAAAAAGAAAAAATAAATATTGATGTGAGAGAAACACATCGACTGGCTGCCTCCTGCAGGAGCTCTGACCAGAGCCCAGGCCAGGGAGGAGCCTGCAACTGAGGTCCGTGCCCTTGACCAGAATCGAACCTGGGACCCTTCAGTCTGCAGGCTGACCCTACCCACTGAGCCGAACCAGCGAGGGCAACACTTTATAATATTTCTAGTGAAATGTTTTACATTCTTTTTTCCATACCAAGCCTTGAAAATGTGATGTGTATTTTACATTTACATTTCAGTTCAGACCAGCCACACACATTTCAAATGGTCAACAGTCCCATGTGGTCAGCGAAGGCTACTAGACAGCACAAGTACATTGTAATCCCAGGTCTGCCATTTATATCACTCAGTCAAATCTCTTAATCTTTCTGTTTCAGTTTCCTCATCTGGATGGAGATAATGAGCCCAGCTTATTGTGAGAATTGTGAAATAGTGCCTGCACATGGATGCAGTATTTGTTAATACTAAATTGAGCGTGGATTGTGTGTCAGGCACTATTCTAAGCAGTATGCCTCTACTCACTTAACCATCACAGTTGTTATTTGAACCTAGAAAATGAGGTTACTAATACTTCCCCAATCATGACCCTACAGTGAAGTACTGATTTTTAAAAAAAATCAGAATACATTTCTCAAAGTCCCTCCTCTCCTTCAAAGCACTTCTCTCATAAAAAAAAAAAAAAATTCCTCAAGAGTCCTTCCTTCTACCACCGATCAAGAGGGTTTTAAGCCTGCTCTGTGCCAGGTGCTGCAGGAGACACCAGGGAATGATGAAGTGAACAAAGACAGCACAGAGCCTACCCTCAGACAGGAAACACGGACTCGTGTCCATGGCACTTAGTGGAAGGGGAGGAAGACAGGAGGGTCGGTGGCAGGCCTGGAGTGGTCACCCCAGACGTGGGACTCCTTCTAAGGGGGCCAGGTTGGGCCATACAGCCTGAGGGGCGGGGCAGGATCCAACTTCTCCAAAACCCCTCATTTCTCTCTTTTCGGAATTCCCACCACCAGTGGGAAAGCTCCCCAGCCCTGCCCTGTTGCCAAGATTCCCCAGCGTCCCCCAGTCCTCAGTTCACTCCCAGGTTCCCAGCCCCAGCTTTTGTGTTCAGAGTTTGGGAACCCCTGGCCCTCCTCCTTCCTGAAGACGCGAAGCAGGCAGTTGGTGTTCCACACTGTCCGTCATCTGACTCTGATGTGAGTCCCTTCGATCTTATCTTCTTTACCATCTGTCTCCTTTCTTCCTCTCCAACGGAACCCCCTGCTCTCTCATCTTTGGCCGTTTAATTGCAAAAGCCAGGCCGTTTGTGGAAGACCACAAAGCAGCGACCCCTTTCATGTACTGGGGATGGGGTGGGGGTGGGGGCGGGATGGGGGAGGCAGGCTGCAATTAGGGTGACAACCTTACCGGGCTCTAGCAATCACAGCCTATAGTATAGTCACATCTTCGAGCCTTCTGGGCTTCCTTCCCTGTCCCAGGATATCCTAAAAGCTTTGAAAGCATTTCTACTGGGCCGCCGCTGCTCAGGAGCTCCTGTGCCTTTAGAGAGGCTCAGTGGCTTCCCTCCGGTCACCCGGCAGCAGTCGTCCAGGATGCCAGGCACGAGGGACCGCACAGAGGGGACAGCTAGCATTCTCTCTGCAGGACTGTGGCGCCGGGGTGAAGTGTGAAGTGGAGACCCCGAGCCCCAGCCCTGGGAGCCCTCTGCTGCACCCTGGGGGTGGAGCAATAGGTGCGGTGGGAGAGGGACAGAGGCAGAGAGAGACGGCGCTTGTATTGGGGGCTCTCCAAACGCAGGAGAAAGCCTTGCTCACACCTCCCTGCGGAGGGGATAGGATGAGGGAAGGCGGGAGCAGCGCCCTAATCCTGCGGGATGACATCTGCGCTCTCGCGCCGGTTCTTTAAACGCCCGGATCCTGAGCTAAGCGCGCGAGCGAGGGCGGGGTTGGACCAAGGTCTGGTCACATGACCTAGCCAGAGGGGCTGAAGGCCCCTACCCCACCGGTAGGTGTCCCCCACAACGCGTGGTCGACCCTCATTGGCCAGTGGTGCGGCCAATAGAAATCGGCCATCTGGGAACCCAGCGTTCCGAGGCACAGCCTAACATGCTGAACTGAGGAGGACCCAATGGAAAGTCAGAACTGTGGCTCCTGACCAATGAAAAGGCATGAGGGGCGGGCTAGGAGGGAGGGCCGTGTTGGTTTGAAGGGCGGTCGTGTATAAAAACGCACGGCCAGCGGCAGCGTCTGTCCGTGCTGCAGAGCTGCTTTTGGAGAGGTGACTTAAAGGGCCCGCTGAGCGCCGCCGCCCCCTCGGCCCGCCATGCTGCTACCCGTGCCGCTGTTGCTCGGCCTTCTCGGCCTGGTCGCTGCCGAGCCCACCGTCTACTTCAAGGAGCAGTTTTTGGACGGAGGTAACGCCTGCCCCCACCTCGCGGCCGCTCCGACGACGCGACCGGCCCCCCAGCCCAGATCTGCGTTGTCGCCTGTAATTACTGCTCCGGGGGCCAACCCGGGGGCCCCGGGGACTTGAGCCGCAGGCGATACTTCTTTTCCGCGTCCCTGGGGAGCATGGAGGGCGCGGCGGCCTCCCGCAGCGGGAGTTGGGGTTCGTCCGAAGATACCTTAGCCTACAGGAAGGAGGTGTCAAACTGGAGGTGGGGGTCGGGCGCTCGGGGCATTTCCCCCCTTGTCTGCAGCAGTTTGTAGCTCCGGTAGATACGTTTGGGCGGCCGCGGCGGGGCTGGGGGGCGGGGAGGAACCAGCACAGCCGCACTGACCTGCTCCTCTGATACTGTAGACGGGTGGACCGACCGCTGGACCGAGTCCAAACACAAGTCGGATTTTGGCAAATTCGTCCTCAGTGCCGGCAAGTTCTATGGTGACCTGGACAAGGATAAAGGTAAGAGCCTGGAGCTGGGTGCTGAGATTCAGGAGGACTTCCTGGAGGAAGCCTAGTCACTGACGGCCAGGGTATCCCCAGGAGCACGGCAGGCAGGGGAAGAGGAATGGCTGTCTGTATCTTTGATTCTTAGGGACCCTGGGGGTTGGGGCCAGTTGTGACCTCACTACTGTCCTCTGCTAGGGCTGCAGACGAGCCAGGATGCCCGCTTTTACGCCTTGTCTGCCAGATTTGAGCCTTTCAGCAACAAGGACCAGACATTGGTGGTGCAGTTTACCGTGAAACATGAGCAGAACATCGACTGCGGGGGCGGCTATGTGAAGCTATTTCCAGATAGTTTGGACCAGACTGACATGCACGGAGACTCTGAATACAACATCATGTTCGGTGAGGAGCCCCGCCCTGTTGCTGACCTCTGACTAGAGAGAGACAGACCAATCCATGGGTTCCTTGTAGCCTATGAAAAGTAGTCCTGAGAGCCTAGGAAATATGTTGTCAGAGTTTCCTTTGAAGAGGAAACTGAGGGGGTAGTCACAGCAGCAAATTGTTGCATTGTTATTGTGATCTAAGGCTGTTAATTTGTGAGATCTTATGTAGGTGTTTTCCAGTTTTACAAGTGAGAATACCGAGTTCTAGAGTGGGATTTTTTGTTGTTGTTTTTCAGTACTCCATTCATTGACCCTTAGAGATAGTCAAGGTCTCAATATTTTGAGTTTTAATAAATCTGAGATTAAGAGTCAAGCTTTCCTTTTGTACAGAAGGGTGAGAGGCCTGGCAATGGTGGGCCGCCTCTGACCCTTAACTGGGCCTACTTCTCACCTAGGCCCTGACATCTGTGGCCCTGGGACCAAGAAGGTTCATGTTATTTTCAACTACAAGGGCAAGAACGTGCTCATCAACAAGGACATCCGTTGCAAGGTGTGCCTGGGGGTGGTATCAAATGCCTGCCTGGGGTAGGCTCAGAGGCCAGTCCAGTGGGCAGGGCCACTCAACCCCTGTCTTCTCCAGGATGATGAATTCACACACCTGTATACACTGATTGTACGGCCCGATAACACCTACGAGGTAAAAATTGACAATAGCCAGGTGGAGTCTGGCTCTCTGGAGGATGATTGGGACTTCCTGCCACCCAAGAAGATAAAGGATCCTGATGCTTCAAAGCCTGAAGACTGGGATGAGCGGGCCAAGATTGATGACCCTACAGACTCCAAACCTGAGGTTGGTGCTTGGGCAGTGGCTTCCCACCATAGCGGGTGGTGGATAGCTGGGCTGTCTTTGACCTCTTCATGTACTCTTAGGACTGGGACAAGCCCGAGCACATCCCTGACCCCGATGCTAAGAAGCCTGAGGACTGGGATGAAGAGATGGATGGAGAGTGGGAACCACCAGTGATTCAGAACCCAGAATATAAGGTGGTCTTGGGGCTCCAAGCAGAGCGGGTACATAGTGGGGAGCATACTGACTTCCACTCACCTTCCAGTTTCCTTCTCCCTTCTACAGGGCGAGTGGAAGCCCCGGCAGATTGACAACCCAGATTACAAGGGCACTTGGATTCATCCAGAGATTGACAACCCTGAGTATTCTCCTGATAGCAGTATCTATGCTTATGAAAACTTCGCCGTTCTGGGCCTAGACCTTTGGCAGGTGCGATACGGAGGGAACAGGAGGATCCCTAGGGGACCTCAAGTACTCAGAATCACCCAGGAGGAAAGGGACAAGGGTGGGATTCATTCCTAGGCAGGTATGAGCCTAAAATGGTGCTTTTTCTGGAGAATTTCCTGGTCTATATCATAGGACCTCCCCCATCCCCCTTCCCACACACAAACCTTTTTGAGGTTCTGTATACTTTGTGCTAGGCACTTCTTCAAGAAATTTTAAACCAACTCATTATCTGCCTCAATGACCTAAAAAGTGGTTAGATAGTCCCATTAAGAAATTAGCTTCAGCGGGACCACATTTTTTCTTTTTGTTCAATGATGTTCTCCTTCTGTGCCTAGAACCTGACAGATGGTAGGTGCTAGAAAAATAATATGCAAAAAGGGGTGAGACCCCATTATATAGATGAAGATACTAAAATTTGAAGAATTCATCAGTCCAAGGTCATATAGGTTTTGAACCCAGTTTTTTTTTTTTTTAATTGCAATGTTAGGCTGTGGCAACGTGCAGTGGTTATGGAACCTGAGGCCAGGACCACAGAGTGTCCCCACTCTGACCATCCTTCCATCCATCATCCTTCTCCCCAGGTCAAGTCTGGTACCATCTTTGACAACTTTCTCATCACCAATGATGAAGCGTATGCCGAAGAGTTTGGCAACGAGACGTGGGGAGTCACAAAGGTGGGACAGGTGTCCACTCCTGGGTCAAGGGGTGGGCAGGGCAGGCAGGTGGGGGGCCAGGCCTTGAGTTTTTGTGGTCTGCGTGCAGGCAGCAGAAAAGCAAATGAAGGACAAGCAGGATGAGGAGCAGAGACTGAAGGAGGAGGAGGAGGACAAGAAGCGCAAAGAGGAGGAGGAGGCAGACAAAGACGATGATGAGGACAAAGATGAAGATGAGGAGGACGAGGACGATAAGGATGAGGATGAGGAGGAAGATGCTGCTGCTGGCCAGGCCAAGGATGAGCTGTAGGGGCCACACCATCGCTTCCAGGGCTGGACTGAGGCCTGAGCGCTCCCGTCACAGAGCTGGCCGCGCCAAATAATGTCTCTATGAGACTGGAGAACTTTCCTTTTTTCCAGGCGGGTTCCAATTTGGGGTAGATTTTGGTATTGTTCCCGCCCTCCCCCCTTTTTTTATTGGTGTTTTGTCTCTGATTCTCTGTCGGCCCCCATCTTTTTTGACATCTTTGCCTTCTGTCCCCTTCTCCCCTTTAGATCTCTTAGTTCCCCTTCCAACCTTGGGGCGTGTGGGGTGTGGAATAGCCCCGGGCCAAGATTTTATCTGTTCTCCTTCCTGGAGCCCAGAGGGGGGCAGGAGAAGAGGATGGATCCCTCAGCCCCCCAGCACTGAGGAAGATTTGGACTCCTAGGGCTTGAGCTCTGATATCCCCACCAGCTCCCTTTCTTCCCTGCCTCCATTACTGGGCCACTTGGTGGGGCAGTGGGTTCTAGCTCAGCTCACACTGAGAATGTAAGAACTACAAACAAAATTTCTATTAAATTAAGTTTTGTGTCTTCCTCCTGTGTCTCCTTCTGGGAGAAGACAGACATCAGGGACGTGAAGGGATGGCCTTTTCTTAGTGACTTCGATAAGGTTAGTTTTTCAGCACCAAAACAGAGTGTCCCATAAAGTTACAAGGGTCTTTGTTTATCCCCACAAAGCACTGGGAGAAGGGGGACTAAATGCCATTACAAATACTGCAGCTATTAAGTCATAACTCACTGAATGCACCAAACCGGTGAGTTTTTATTCTAGTACCAGTTCAGTTTGGGGAGACTGGTGCAGAATATAAGAGGTGGGGCAGGGATTTAAACCCACACCTTACATACTACCTTTTACCATCTATATTAACAATTTATGTACTTTTTACCCACCATGGAGCAAGACTACATTAGAGCAATTGGATAGTGATAAAAGTTATTCCTTTTACAATCAGTTCAGAGGAGGTATTTATTTAGTGGGCAGGTTGAGGTTTAAACTTCTTGGAGAGGTGGCCTCAAGGGAGGGTACAGAGGTTGAATTGATGCAGAAATGGTGACAGGAGGGTCTTGGCTCCTGAGGCTGGCCTAGGCCTGCTGTGTTCGGGTTCACAAGGCTGCTGCTGAAGTCCTGGCCTGCTTTGTGGAAGCTTCTAGGCTCAGGTTGTGTAGTAAAGGGAGAAGCTGCAGGACCTGGTTACAGTTGGACAGTGAGTAAGGTTGGGTGAGTGCGTGGATGGGAACCCTGAGAAGAGCAGGTTCAAAGGGAAGTAAACTTGGAGATAGACCTAGCCTCACTTCCATCCAGTCCCCCAAAACACCCAACCATCTTTGGGTTGGCCTCTTAAGTTTACTTCCTGTGTCCTGGGGCTGAGCCCCAGTCCCTTGGGGAGCCTCCAGGATTGGTATGTCCAGGGCAAGTTTATGGAGAGACTTCTGTAGTCAATGTAAGGGGCCTTGAAAGTTAACTTCTTAAATACTTCTGGGGTCAGACTGGGGATAGTGGGATGAGCCAAGTAGTTGGGAAAGGAGCAGCAGATGTGGGAGACCCCAAAACTTGAAAGTATAGGGGCATTACAAAAAAATTCAGCTCTCAAGAATGAATAAATAAGGTGACAAAAATGGCTCTGCTTCCACAGCCAAATGCATTTCTTTTTTTATTTTCACTTGTTTAATTGGTGACCTTTCAAGTATCCTTTCCTGTCTTAAGTTATACTTTCAGGGCCCAACAGGGCTCTTGTCAGGGTAGCCAAACTAGAATAAAACTAAATTGGAAAGTGCAAAAATGATTAAGACTATCAATGGAGAAATACAAGCATCTACAAGTTCATGAACATTTTTGTTAAATGTCATAAACAAGGGTTAAAGTAGGGACGCTGGAGCCATTTTGTGGTCGCATGACGTCACTGCTAACGGTCATGACGTCACTGCGCGAAGCCACGTGACACGCCTGCACGCTTAGCCAGGAACATCCATCTCCCGCAGCGCAGAATTAGTGTGCGCATGCCTGGCCCGAGGGTCCTCTTACACGCGTGCTCAAGAGAGCCCAAGGGGGGAGGAGGGGCGGGGGAGATGAGAAAGGGAAGAGAGCGTGCGCGCGCGGGTCACGTGCTCTGATTGTCGGCGCGCGCAGCACCTGCCCCGGAAGCGGTCGGCAAGCGGTGCGGCTGGGCACTAAGATGGCGGCGGCGTGAGTTGCATGTTGTGTGAGGGTCCCGGGGCCGCCGCGTCGCTCGGGCCCCGCCATGGCCGTCACCATCACGCTCAAGACGCTGCAGCAGCAGACTTTTAAGATCCGCATGGAGCCTGACGAGACGGTGCGAGCCAGGCTGGAGCCTGGGATGGGAGTGACGGGTTCAGAGGGCGGTATGGGGGCGGGGAGGCAGAGATCCCGGCGAGAGGGCAGGGAGGATGGCGCGGTCCGGGCCCGGTTCATTCCTTCCAACCTGCTTGACTCTCCCGGACCATTCTGCCCCGCTTCCCAATGGCCTCCCGCCTAGCCCCTGGTGGCTGGGGCGGCGCTCACAGCCCGGTCTCCGGACCAGGCTCCGCCCCCGGGGCGCCTGCCAGGCCCCGGGTCTAATGTCAGCGCTCTCGCGGGGCGCGGGAGACCGGCTGGGCTGCGCTCCCCGAGACGGGGGCTCTGAGTTCTCAGCTTTGCAGGCGTCTCCTCGGGACCTTGGTGGCCGAATCTGGGAGTAGCGGCCAGTAGATGCCCACTGATGATGGCAACGATGATGATAACGATTAGAAGTGGTCTGAGTTTCAGTGGTCGTTTATCGGCCGTTTGTTCTTTGCTAGTCGCTGAGTTTTTACTGTTACTATCTTACTAAATCTGCAAAACATGCCTGTCATTTGGGGACTCTTGACTCCTTACTTTACAGAGCCAGAAACCTAAGAGTAAAGGAACTTTGGCCATAGTTTCATACAGTGAGTAATGGCAGAGCTAGGTAGGATTCAGATTCGGTTCTGCCTTATGTCAGAGCCCACATTCTAGGCATTATTCTGCTTTTTTAGCTGAAAAGGGAATTTAGGATCCAACAAACATATGGACTGTTTATGTATTTGGCACTTTTTGTACAACTGCCCCAAGAAGGAGACATTGACATCCACTATTTGCAGAAAAGGAAACACAAGTTTGTTTGTTTATCTGCTCAACTCTTTGACTTTGGGAGAAATGACTTAATTTCTCTGTGCCTCCATTTTCTTAAATATGAAATGAGGGTATAATTGTTGTGAGGCTCTAAAAATGTGGCACATACACATTTATGATAGATTAACTTATGCTCTCAGTAAGAACTGAGCACTGTCTGCAGTGTGGAACGAGGAACCCTCTTAACTCCCAAATTGTTTTGTTTTTCACCACACGTTTCATCATCTGAAATACATACTTGCTTTTTTCCTCTTCCCCACATGAGTGTCATCTCTATGAGAACAGGGACTTGTGTTTTGTTTCCTGCTGTGTCTTCAGTGTCTGAAGCAGCACGTGGTACGTTATAAGTGTTCTGTAAACACTCTGTTGAATGTTGCAATGATCAAATAACTCAAATCTAACATGCTTGACTTTGAAGCTTAGCTTCTCTGTCATCAAGGCTTTCAGGCTCTTCTCCCCAAACTAGAAGAGAAAATCTTGCCATTTGCAATGACTGCATCCCTTCCTACAGGTGAAGGTGCTAAAGGAGAAGATAGAAGCTGAAAAGGGTCGTGATGCCTTTCCTGTGGCTGGACAGAAACTTATCTATGCTGGCAAGATCCTGAGTGATGATGTCCCCATCAGGGACTATCGAATAGATGAGAAGAACTTTGTGGTTGTCATGGTGACCAAGGTGTGTGAAATATGTTGGTTGTGAAGGTTACATGGATTAGCTGGGGAGCTGGCTAGAGCCTGTGTGCCTATGAGAGATTAGCCGTGAATAGGGTGGGGCCTGGATGTGGCTGAATGTTAAGGCTTGATAGGGATACTGATGCCTGCTCCCTTTTTCTGGGTATGACAGGCCAAAAACAGCTCAGGCACCTCAGTACCCCCAGAGGCCTCATCCACTGCTGCCCCTGAGTCCTCCACATCCTTCCCGCTGGCCCCTGCCTCAGGCATGTCCCATACCCCACCTACCGTCAGAGAGGACAGGAGTCCATCGGAGGAATCAGTCCCTACGGCATCCCCGGAGTCTGTGTCAGGGTAAGGCAGGGAGCAGCAGCCCCAATTTGGGCCCTGTCTTCCCAGCACATTCCATTGCCCACATATGTGGTCTTACACACACAGGGGGAGGGCAGACCTCCAGAAGCCAGGGTCCGATTTCTCTCTCTTGAATTTGCAGCTCTGTTCCTTCTTCAGGTAGCAGCGGGAGAGAGGAAGACGCAGCCTCCACACTAGGTGGGTGGGCAGTCCCTGGGGGCAGAAGTGACCTGGGTGTTCCAGCCATCACTTGGGTCTTGTGTGGGTTCAGTAGGGTCTGGGAGCTCTCCTTCCCTTTCCCTAGTGACCCAGACCTCACTGCTCCCTCCACAGTGACTGGCTCTGAATATGAGACGATGCTGACAGAGATCATGTCCATGGGCTATGAGCGGGAACGGGTCGTGGCCGCCCTGAGAGCCAGCTACAACAACCCCCACCGAGCCGTGGAGTATCTACTCACGGTGAGGTGGGGTACAGCCTCTTGGGGAGGCTTCTATGGAGTACATGGGCTTCAGTGCCTTGATGGGTGGTCAGGGAGGCAAACCCGCCCCCAAAAGCCTTCTAGCCAGGAAAGGCTTTCTACAAAAGACTGGATGGGTGGGTCTCACCTGTCTCCTGCCAGGGCTGAGCGTGCAGGAGGGAGGCAGCGGGTGTTCTGTGCTTTAGAACTAAATAGGACCCCTGACAGGGAATTCCTGGGAGTCCCGAGCCAGAACATGGTTCTGTCCAGGAGAGCCAAGTGTCTGAGCAGTCTGCCACAGAACCAGGTGAGTGTTTTGGGAGGTATGCATGTGGGGTGTCTGCTGTGAAGGCATCAGACTTCTCCCTCCCCAACCCTCATGCTTCTGGGAGCCCAGCCTGGGGTCTGACTACATGCCTTCCTCCTGCCAGCTGGAGAGAACCCCCTGGAGTTCCTGCGGGACCAGCCTCAGTTCCAGAATATGCGGCAGGTGATTCAGCAGAACCCAGCGCTTCTGCCTGCCCTGCTTCAGCAGCTGGGCCAGGAAAACCCACAGCTTCTGCAGGTGCGGCCCTGGGGGCTCAGAGGGAGCCAGTGTGGCCAACACCTCTCCCTCTCGTCTCTGTGGGAACCAAAGCCTGAAAGAATGAGCCTGGTCCAGTACCTTTGTAGGCATTCCTCTCTATACTTGGAAAATTGGACTGACAGCAGTCCCCTGGTGCTCCCTTTGACCCATGTTTTATATAATCCTCCCAATCACCATGTGAGGCTGTGGATACTATCATCATTGCCCTTATGGAAGAAGACTCCAGAGGCTTGGAGCAGCGGGCAGCTGGTGGAATGTCTGCCTCCAGCTTCTGGCTCTTGTGCTCTGTCTTCTAGGTCTTGTGACTCTGACTGTGTCTCAGCTGCACATACAGCTGGTACTTCATACATGTCATGTCAGTAAGGTTTCATCGCAGCACGCAGGACCACTGTCCTAATTGACTCTGGGTCCTCCATGAATGCCTGCCTCTCCCAGTTCAGGATCAGTAGTCTACTGCTTCTCTTTCTCACTTCTGTCTTCTTATGCTGGTTCCTTCTGTTCACCTCCTCCAGCTGCTGGAGAGCCCAGGCTGCACACCTGTTCTTTATATGCACTCAGTCCTCCCCATGTATCCTCCTGGGGCCTTCGGTCTGTGGTGACCCCCAAATCTGTGTAATCAGGCCAGACCTCTGGCTGCTATGCTTTTCCATGGCTGACCTAATGCCTCCATGAAAGTGTTTTCCAAATGTCTTAAGTTTTCAGAACAGACCCTCTTCCCATCCCTTTCCCCACACGGACCAACCTGGTGGGGTTGTCTATCACCTGGCATGTCTGCTCTACTTCCTGAACATCAGTCAGTCCAGCCTTGCACTCTAGCTCTTTGGCTGATACTGCACCTCCTGCCTGGTAGCCAAGCCTGTTTTTACACAGCCCTCATAGCCCATTCTCCATTAGGAGCCAGAGTCTTGAAAAAGCACTTCATTCAAATGAAAATTTTCATATGTACATAAAAGTTGACAGTCTTATCAGAACTCCCAGATAGGCAACATCCAGATGAATTAATGTTTTTAAAAATGTACACAGATTTACTCATCACCACTATGGTGTCCCATTACACTAGAAGGCCATAGAAGAAAGCAGGTCTGGTCCCTGCTTTCTTCTCTAATCTCACTTTCTGTTCTTCACTCTCCTCTTGTTTACTTGGTTTAGCCAAATGGATCTTGTTTCTGGAACTTGTCAAATGCATCCCCACCCTTTGGCCTTTGCATTGCAACATGTTCTACCTGGAGGCAACTACTTTCTCTACTGGCCCAAAATGTCTTTCCTAACCCAGTGTCTGCTCTACTGTATGCCAAGCCCAATATTTACATTTTAAATAATTATCCACTTATTTGCTTGTTTATAGCCTATCCCACCACCCTGGAACATCAGGTCCACCAGGGCAGGGTCTGTTCACCACTGTTGCTATTTGGCTAGAATAGGGACCTTCAACATACTTTACTAAGTGAATGAAAAACAAGGGCTCTAATAACACACTTGGGGAGGTAGGCCAACGGTCTTGGGTCATCATCCCCTGCCCTTTGTCACTCAACAGCAAATCAGCCGGCACCAGGAACAGTTCATCCAGATGCTGAACGAGCCCCCTGGGGAGCTGGCGGACATCTCTGACATTGAGGGTGAGGTGGGTGCCATAGGCGAGGAGGCCCCACAGATGAATTACATCCAGGTGACGCCACAGGAGAAGGAAGCTATAGAGAGGGTAAGAGGCCTGGCTGAGGGGCAACCCTACTGGTGGGCAGGTCCCCTCAACCCCTGCTCATACCTGCCAATCTTCCCACAGTTGAAGGCCTTGGGCTTCCCAGAGAGCCTGGTGATTCAGGCCTACTTCGCCTGTGAAAAAAACGAGAACTTGGCTGCCAACTTCCTCCTGAGTCAGAACTTTGATGATGAGTGATGCCAGGAAGCCAGGCTGCCTATTGCCCCACCCTACCCCCAAATCTACAAACGTTTTATAAAAGAAAAAAATATATATATATTCATGTTTATTTAAGAAGTGGAAAAAAGTAAGAAAATCTTAAAAAAAAACACAACAACCCAACTTCCCAGCCTTCTGAAATGGCTCCTATTCCCATCTTAGCCTGAGACGACCTAGGCTAGACAGCTGTCCCCCCATCCCCTCCCTTAGCTCAGCCTGCTCCTGCTCCAAGGAGCTGGCAGGACTAGGGGTGACAGATGGGCCCCTCTTGGCCTCTGTCCCAGCTCCCTGCAGCCAGATGGAGAAGCGGCTGCTTGCTTGCCCATCCCCTGAAGAGCCCCTAAGACCACCTCACCCTGGAAGAGTGAGGGGAAGCTGGAGCCCCAAACTTTGATCCTCTGTTGGAATGGCCCAAATCTTCCCATCTGGGGTGAGCACATTTTGGCCTTGGCCTCCAGCCTGCATCACTTCAATGGGAGGAAGTGGCTAGGCTTCTGTCCGGGGAAGGGATAATGTCAGAGCTGCTCTGGAGGTCAAGGCCACCCCAGAACAGAACCCTGTCTCTGCTAAAGGTTTTGAAGTGAATAAAGTTTTAAAAGCCCATCTGTGGTCTGTGCCTGCTGGGGCTTCCCACTCCAGCTTTGTCTAGCTCTGGGGGTTATTTGGGCACAGGCAATTTGGGAATGCTAAGAAGGGACAGAGAGGCCTGTCAGCTCCTGCAGATTGGGGTTCCCAGTGTATCCCCCCTCAGAAGCTGTCTCATTCTCTATAGTGGGCCCCAGTCCCATCTTGGTCTTGAAAGGGCTTGTTTCTTCCTACTCCCACCCCCCATCATCACCAGTCTGTTTTGGCTAAACTACCCCCCTGGTAATTACTGGAGATTAATGTTGGTAAACAGAAGCCTTCTCCTCTGCCATCTGCTCCTACATTATTTCCCTCATTGCATCCCCTGTTCTCTCCTGAAACATGGTCTAGCGTCCCCCAGTGAGCAGTGCCAGGAGAGAATGGGGGATTCCCTAGCCTCAGACATTGGGGAGGAGTTCATTGAGAGAGGACACAGCTCTCCAAGAGTGAGGCTGTGGGCAGCAGGTTTTATTGAGAAAGAAAAGCTCAGGAGCTGGGTGCCATGGAGGCTGCTGGGTCCTGGTCTGCAGTGGCAGCCATTGCAGCAATTCTTGCCTCCTTCTTCTGTCTTTGTTTTTCCTCCTTGAGGCGTTTGCGCTGCTGCTTCTCCAGGTCCTGCAGCAGCTCCTGGAAACGGGTACTCCTTGGGTCCACGTGGTAGCCCAGGCGCTCCTGGGCTTCAGCCTGCAGCCGGGCTCGCCGCTCCTTGTCTGCCTTCTCCTTCTCCCTGGCCTCCTGCTGCTGCTTCCGCCAGTTCTCAATCATCTGGGGCATCTTGGCCATGCTCTCTGCAATGAGCTGCTCCCTATAGGGGAAGGAGGGTGGGAGGTGAGGAAAGTGACACCGAATCAGAGAAGCACACATCTACCCATATCCTACCCTCCAGTCTGCCCACATCTTGCTTCCCAACTCCTCCATGGAGTTGAAAAACTGGGAAGATTTACCTTGGCCATTACCTAGTGAACAGGCAGTAGAGATTAATTTATGTATGACCTAGAGCATGAGAGGGTAAAGCCCCAATAACCCCCAGGAGCAGACCCCAAATTAACATTTCACCAAGCTGTCTAGTGAGCCATCTGTGTCACACACCATGCCGAGCCATTCCCAGGGACATCACTGACCACCTACTGTAAGCCAGGCCCAGTTCTAGGCAAAGAATAAAGATAAGAAATGGATTGGACCTTTCCATCCAATCCTGAGTATGTACGTGCCAGTTATAGCCCCATTTTAAGGATTAGAAATATGAAGCAGAAATAAAGCCTCATGATGGTTATTTAGCTGGGGTGGGGCAGAGAGGAGAGAGGTTCCCGTCCTATATCCATTGTTCAGTGCCTGCGTGACTGGACTGGTGACTCTCAGGCCTCAGTTTCTTCATTTCTAAAACGAGGGTGGTCCTCCCTCTTAGAGCTGTTGTGCAAATAAGAACATTAAATACTGAAACACAAATGCCCTGCCCCACCTTGCCTGCTTTGGCTGGCTCCTCACTCCACAAAATGGCGCAACCCTCATGCCCCTGGTCTTGCCTCTATACTTGGTTAAGTCTAATCCTTTAGACCTACTTATGAATCTGACCTTTGCTCTTGATTCCAGACCTCATCACTTTCCAATGATGGCCTGGCTGTTTCTGAAAGCACGTTCCTACCTCAAGGCCTTAGCTCTTCCCTCTACCCAGAATATTTCCTTGTGTGGTCATTCAGATCTTTGCTTAAACATCAGGTGTAAGTCCCAAACCAAAGACGCCCTCTGACTGCACTCTTCACCAAATTTTATCTTCCTAATAGCTCTGTTGTCATCTGAAATAATTTGTTCCCTGCTGTGTCGTCCTCCGCACCTCGGACAGGCCTTGCACACAGTAAGCGCCTGAACAGTTACTCAGAAGTCTGCTTTGCTGCCGAAACCGGTTTGGTTCGGTGGCTAGAGCGACTGCCTGCGGACAGGTTCAATTCTGGTCAAGGGCATGCATCTTGGTTGCGGGCACATCCCCAGTAGGGGGCGTGCAGGGGGTGGCTGATCGGGGTGGCTGATCGATGTTGCTCTCATTGATGTTTCTAGCTCTCTTTCTCTCTCCCTTCCTCTCTGTAAAAAATCAATAAAATATATTAAAAAAAAGATTTATCATAAAGAAGTCTGCTTTGCAGCACGTAAATCTACAGCAAGATAAGGGCCCGTTAGGGTACAATTCACGCATTGGGCAGCGAAGGGCGCGACCCGCAGCCCCGCACGCACGCACCTGGCCTTACGCTTCTGCTCCTCTGCCAGCTGCTGCACCCGCAATGACTCTTGCATGGCCGCCAGGCTCGGGTACCACTCGCTCTCCTCAGCCTCCAGCTCGCGCAGCTGTTCCTGCGACGGCCACAGCGAACCGGGGTCCACCCCGGAGGCTGCGCCGTGCCGCGCGAACTGCTTGGCCGCGTAGCGCGGCCCCAGCTGCCATGGCGGCGTCAGTAGATCATCCGGATCTGGCCACCAGGGCCCTGGCGAACGGCGCGGGGGCGGGGGCGCCCGGTAGGTACGGAGGCCTGGACCCAGTGTTGTCGCTAGCCGGAGCAGGCTGCGAGACCGCCGCACGGGCGCCGCCATCTTGTCTGTGTGGGGTCCTCGCTGGGCGGCGGGCTGGCCACAGTGCTGCCTGAGCGCAAGATCACAGGGGACCTGATGGAAGAAGTGTTCTTGTTTGTTCAGGGCAGTGGGAAGAATAGGTGTAAAAAATTTTTATACATCTTCAAGTCTATTTTTTTAAAATAGATTTTAGCCGAAACCGGTTTGGCTCAGTGAATAGAGCGTCGGCCTGCGGACTGAAGGGTCCCGGGTTCGATTCCGGTCAAGGGCAGCTGATGGATGTTTCTAGCTTTCTGTCCCTCTCCTTTCCTCTCTGAAAAATCAATAAAATGTATTTTAAACTTTTAAAAATATATATTTTATTGATTTTTTTTACAGAGAGGAAGGGAGAGGGATAGAGAGTAATACCGGTGAGAGAGAGACATGGATCAGCTGCCTCCTGCACGCCCCCCACCGGGGATGTGCCCGCGACCAAGTACATGCCCTTGACCGGAATCGAACCTGGGTCCTTTCAGTCCGTAGGCAGACACTCTATCCACTGAGCCAAACCGGTTTCAGTTTCAAGTTTAATTCTATCTACTGAGCCAAACTGGTTTAAGCTTTAAGTTTAATTTAAAATGCTATTTTAGCAATTACTTATTAAGATGGTATTTAAATTTTATATATTTAAAATAGAACTTAGCCGAAACCGGTTTGGCTCAGTGGATAGAGTGTCCGCCTGCGGACTGAAAGGTCCCAGGTTCGATTCCGGTAAGGGCATGTATCCTGGTTGCCGGCACATCCCCAATGGGGACGTGCAGTAGGTGGCTGATCGATGTCTCTCATCGATGTTTCTGACTCTCTATCCCTCTCCCTTCCTCTCTGTAAAAAATCAATTAAAAAAATATTAAAATAGAACTTAAATTATTTCCACATAAGCAATTTTTATTACCATTTGTGTAATGTTTTAAAATATGTTTTTATTTCAGAGGAAGGATAGGGAGAAAGAGAAACATCAATGATGAGAGAGAGAAAATCACTGATTGATTGGCTGCCTCCTGCATGTCCCTCTCCCCGCCTCTCCCCCCCGCCCCCCGCCCCCAACTGGAGATGGAGCTTCAACCTGGCATGTGCCCTGACTGGGAATCCAATGGTGACCTGGTTCATAGGTCAAGGCTCAAATACTGAGCAACACCAGTTGGGCTGGAGACATTTTGATAATAGCAATTAAGACTGATGTGAGGTGGTCTGTGCACTCCCTAGTGCTGTGTATTTAAGTGAATCCCAAGAAACAGCCCAGGGAACCAAGGAATCTGGAAAATGGGTGACCTCTTCCAGCACCATGGTTTGTTTGTTTCTTTTTGTTCATTTATAGGCTCGTTTTATTTTTAAAAAATCTTTATTGTTGAAAGTATTACATATGTCCCCTTTTCGCCCCATTCACTCCCTCCAGCCCACCTTCACCCCCAACCCCCACCTCAGGCCTTCACCACCCTATTGCCTATGTCCATGATAAAGGTTCATTTTAAAAAATGTATTTTTATTGACTTCAGAGAGGAATGGAGAGGGGGAGAGAAATAGAAACATCAGTAATGAGAGAAAATCATTGATTGGCTGCCTCCTGCCCACCCCTATTGGGGATTGAGGCTATAACCAGGGTATGTGCCCTGACCAGGAATCAAACCTGACCTCCTGGTTCATAGGTTGATGCTCAACTACTGCACCATATTGATCGAACCCAATCACTATTTTAGAAAGAGGATTTTAGCCTTAAAAAGGAAGGGAATTTTGACATACTACAATGTGAATGAACCTGGAAGACCTTATACTAAGTGAAATAAGCCAGTCACAAAAGGACATGTGTTGTATTATTCCATTCACAGGAGGTCCCTAGAGGAGTTAAGAGTTATGATGGGTGCCAGGGGCTGGGGAGGAGGATGGGGAGTTAGTGTTTAATGGGGACAGAGTTTTAGTTTGGGAAGATGACCAAGTTCTGGCGATGGATGGTGGTGATGGTTGCAAAACATTGTGAATTAATGTGCTTAATGCCACTTAAAAATGGTTAAAATGGTAAATATATTTTATTACCAAAAAGAAGAAAGGAAGAATTGCAGTTTGCTCAATGAGCCAGGAAGCCTGGACAAGAATATTTGTAGGTCACAGCAGTTCTGTATATATCCCAAGCTGGATTCCATCCTATGGATTCTCAGTCATTTCACCCCCATTTATCTGCAGTAGAAGGGATACCTAAAAATGTTTCAGCAAACAGGATACTATATAAGAATGCAAGAGCAGAAATTACAACTGCTCACAGCAATTTAGATGTCTCATAGACCTCATATGCAACAAAGGAGGCAGGACTAAATTCCTTTTCATTCTATAAGTCAGATGGGACACCTGTGGTGGAGATGAGAGGGCATCTAGGTGGTCACATGGAGGGGGGTTGACTTGAAACAGGTCATTGAGTTGGGCAACCTGTTCTGTTTGCTTTTCTCTGTGGACTATATTCCATATTATTTCTTGATCTGGGCTACCGTGATACCTTAGTTATAATTATTCTTTAAGCTGTAAATAACTATGTGTGTGGGTTTCCCACTTTCCTGTAGACTTATATCTCACAATTTAAAAATGAAAATACAAGCAACAAAAAGGATTATAGCAAGTAGTCTTACTCCTACCTGCTCCCCATCTTCCTCTTCCTCATCTGAGCACTCCTTAACTTGTTTTCGTTTCTTATGTATCCTAGAGAGTTGCTGTATATATTATTTACAGTGTTAATAAATTATTTCATAAGAACAGAAAGTACAGTGACTTATGTCATTACTCAGGTTTAATAAATACAGGGTGATACAAAATAAAAAGTAGATTTACAGTTATTTGTATGGAGAATAATACAAGAACCTATAATAATAAAAGCATAATATGCTAATTAGACAGACATCCTTCTGGACGAAGCTGGGGCTGCTAGGGAAGCCCGGGTCCCAGTTGCCAGAGGGAAGCTGGTTCTGACAGCCGGAGGAAGGAAAGCCTATTCTTGTATGAAATTTGTGCATCGGGCCTCTAGTTCATAAATAACAATGCAAGATCCCTAGCCAGTGTGTTCAGTGGTTAGAGTGTCAGCCCGAACACCAAAGGGTTTGTGGGTTCAATTCCTGGTCAAGGGCAGGTACCTGGATTGTGGTTTGCTCCCTGCCCCTGGTCAGGATGGGTTCTGGAGACAACCTATTGATGTGTCTCATATCGATCTCTGTCTCTCTATTTTTCTCTCTGTCTCCCTCCCTTCCTCCTTATCTTCCACTCTTTCTGAAAAGCAATGGAAAAAATAATAATAAGTAAATAGCCGAAACCGGTTTGGCTCAGTGGATAGAGCGTTGGTCTGTGGACTGAAAGGTCCCAGGTTCAATTCCGGTCAAGGGCATGTACCTTGGTTGCAGGCACATCCCTTGGTTGCAAGAGGCAGCTGATCGGTGTCTCTCTCTCATCGATGTTTCTAACTCTCTATCCCTCTCCCTTCCTCTCTGTAAAAAATCAATAAAATATATTTTTTTAAAAGTAAATAAATAAATAATACAAGAAAAAACTCTATTTTATGTACTCACAACTGTAAACCTACTTTTATCCTACCCTGTATTTACACTTTGACTTGATTACTTTAGACCATTTAAAACAATTTTTTTAAATAAAACTTGTCCCCTCTCATGAAAGCCTCCAATGACAATAATATCTCCATCTACAAATGCCACCCATTTTCCTCCCTGCCCTTTTAAGGATTAACAATTATTTTGAAATTAGTTTATTCTTCCAGGACCAGTCTTTATGCTTCACTACTCATCTGGAGTCTGTGGAAACTATGTACAATCTATATTTTTAAACAGTGCACATAACTGGTATCCTGAAGGTATTTGCAACTTTTCTCTCTTATACTTTCCAGATGTTTCCATGTGGATCCCTGTAGACTTATTGTACATGTTATATAGCTGTGTTTTTTACATTGTGAGTCAGGGGGCCCATTATTGATTCAGGAAACTAATGAGGTAGGTTACAACCAGCACCTATTTATTTATAGGTTTAAAATTAAGAGAAGAATAATTTATAAACATATTTTAATTTAAAAAATTTTAATTGTGACAATATTTTTTTTGCTTTTTTCAAATATAGTTTAATTGCATTTACATATATTTCTATAAAGTATATTCTTATATTAGTTTTCAACTCTAAAAATTGTCACAAGGTATACATTTATTTTCTTTTTAAAAAATTTTTAAAATTAATTTTTATTAATTTTTATACATATCTCCCCATTGCCCCCCCTCCCTCCCAGGCACACCCCAACCCCCCAGTGTCTGTGATCATTGGTTATGCTTATATGCATGCATACAAGTCCTTTGATTGATCACTTATCTACCTCACCTAACTTTAATCTTTCTGCTGTAATTTCACAGTCTGTTTGATGCTTTATGATTTTTGAAATTGTGACAAAATATTTATAAAGCTTACCATTGTAACCACTTTTAAGCCTATTACTCAGTGACATTAAGCACATCCACATCATTGTGTAATCACCACCACTATCTATCTCCAGGACTCTGTCATCTTTTTTTTTTAATTTAAATTCTTTGTTTAAAGTATTACACACTAGTATGTCTTCATTGACATCTCCCCGGCCACGCCCACCCCCAACACATGCCCTCACCCCCCTACTATCTGTGTCCATGGGTTATGCTTGTATGAATGCATACAAGTTGATATCTTACCACACCCCTCCCCCAACTCCCGATTTCCTTCTGAGGTTTGGCGGTCTGTTTGCTGCTTCTATGTCTCTGGATCTATTCTTATTCATCAGTTTATGTTGTTCATTATGGACTACAAATGAGTGATATTTATCTTTCTCTGACTGGCTTATTTAGTTTAGTATGATGCTCTCCAGGTTCATCCGTCCTGATACAAATGATAAGATTCCTTCCTTCTTTTTTACAGCAGCATAGTATTTCATTATGTTGCCATATCACAGTTTTTAAATATATATTTTTTTATTGATTTCAGAGAGGAAGGGAGAAAGAGAGAGAGAGAGAGAAACATCAACAATGAGAGAGAATCATTGATTGGTTGCCTCCTGCATGCCCCACACTGGGGACTGACTGAGCCTACAACCAGGGATGTGCCCTTGATTGGAATCAAACCTGGGACCCTTAATTCGCAGGCCGACACTCTATCCACTGAGCCAAACCAGCTAGGTCTATACCACAGTTTTTTAATCCACTCTTCTGCTAATGGGCACTTAGGCTGTTTCCAAATCTTAACTATTATAGATTGTGCTGCTATGAACATAGGGGTGCATTTATTTCTGATTGGTGTTTCTGATTTCTTGGGGCTTTTAATTTTTCTTTTCTTTATTTTATTTTATTTTATTTTATTTTTTAATTAATTTTAATTAATTTTTTATACATATCTCCCCATTGCCCCCCCTCCCTCCCAGGCGTACCCCGACCCCCCAGTGTCTGTGATCATTGGTTATGTTTATAAGCATGCATACAAGTCCTTTGATTGATCACTTAGTTACCTCACCTAACTTTAATCTTTCTGCTGTAATTTCACAGTCTGTTTGATGCTTTATGATTTTTGTCCTCCTGAGAATTATCAGTCTACTCCCTTTCTGTGCTCCTGATTCTATTATATTCACCAGTTTATTCTGTTGATCAGATTTTTAATTCACTTAATTTTTAGATTCACTTGTTGACAGATGTGTATTTGTTGTTCATAATTTTTTGTCTTTTACCTTTTTCTTCTTCCTCTTCTAAAAGGGTACCTTTCAGCATTTCATATAATACTGGTTTGGAGTTGATGAACTCCTTTAGCTTTTTCTTCTCTGTGAAGGTCTTTATCTGCCCTTCAATTCTGAATGATAGCTTTGCTGGATAGATTATTCTTGGTTGTAGGTTCTTGTTGTTCATCACGTTGAATATTTCTTGCCACTCCCGTCTGGCCTGCATCGTTTCTGTTGAGAAATCAACTGACAGTCGTATGGGTGCTCCCTTGTAGGTAATAAACTGTTTTTCTCTTGCTGCTTTTAATATTCTCTCTTTCTCTTTTGCTCTTGGCATTTTAATTATGATGTGTCTTGGTGTAGTCCTCTTTGGGTTCCTTTTCTTTGGGGTTCTGTGTGCTTCCTCGACTTGTAAGTCTATTTCTTTTACCAGATGTGGGAAGTTTTCAGTCATTATTTCTTTAAACAGGTTTTCAGTATCTTGCTCTCTCTCTTCTTCTGGCACCCCTACAATTCTGATGTTGGTACGCTTGAAGCTGTCCCAGAGACTCCTTACGTTATCTTCACATTTTTGGATTCTTTTCTCTTCTTGCTTTTCCAGTTGAATGTTTTCTGCTTCTTTATATTTCAAATTTTTGACTTGATCCTTGACTTTCTCTAGTCTGCTGTTAGTACTCTGCATAATAGTTTTCATTTCAGTCAGTGTATTTATCATCTTCTCTTGGGTCTCACTAAATTTATCCATCTTTTCTAGCATATTCTTGCAAAACCTTATAAGCGTGGTTTTGAACTCTATATCCAGTCATTTTTTTTCCTCCATTTCTTTTGCTTGTAATCCCTTCCCTTGTCTTGGCATTTTCACTGTGCCGGGGAAACTTCTGTGCTGGATTCAGCCGCAGAAGCCTCTGTTGAGCTTGGGATGGGTGGAGTGTCAGGGCTTAAGGGACCGCCTTGCCTTCCAGTCGGCCCCGCCCTCCACGGCCCCTGATTCTCACGTGACTGGGTAATGGCTGGAGCGGTCCCTGTGCGCGCGCACCCGCAGCGCCTCTAACCGCTGCCTTTCCCGCTCCCCTGCGAACCAGGACCACACGAGTCTAGGTCCCCAGGGTTTCGCCCAAAACAGGGGCTCAGTGGACTCAGAAGTGGCACAGTTGGGAGGGTCTGTCTCCCGCCCACTCGCGAAAGCCAGCGGCACAATCAGCAATCCGTCCTCCGCGTGGTGCCGTGCGCGACCAGACCTCCGATCCTTTGCAACTCCCCTAAATTTCCGTGCACCTCTCCCTTTTCACAGTCCAAACTCCCCCCGTATGAGTTTCGCTGGATCTGGGGTTTAGTGTCGTAAGATAAGGGGTTCAAAGCCGTTGGGAGTCTCCGTCTCCCTCCCGCCAGAGAAAGCCAGCCAGGTTCTCCGGCACCCGCTCTCTCCTCACGCGCGTCTCCGTACCTCAGCTTTTTGCAGCTCCTCTGGGTCTCCGTGAGCCCCTCTCTTTCCTTCTAGCTGTAGAACTTCCACTCAGCCAGCTTTCCTGTGGTTCTGGATGATGTCCGTTCTGTCTTTTAGTTGTAGTTTTGAAATTGTTGTGCGAGGCAGCAGTTTACGTGTTTACCTATGCCGCCATCTTGGATTTCTCGGGGCTTTTAATTTTTCGAGGAAACTCCATATTGTTTTTTACAGTAGTTGCACCAGTCTGCATTCCCACCAGGACTTTGTCATCTTACAAAACAGAAACTCTGTCCCCATTAAACACTAACTCCCCATTCTCCCTTTCCTTAGCCCCTGACACCCACCATTCTACTTTGGTCTCTATGAATTTAACTCCTCTAGGGATCTCATATAAGTGTAATCATACAATATTCGTTCATCTATGACTGGCTTATTGCACTTAGCATGATGTCCTCAAGTTTATCCACATTATAGTATGTTTCAGAATGTCCTTTCTTTTTAAGGGTGAATAATATTATATTTACTACATTTTATTCATTCATTCACTGATGTACATTTGAGCTGCTTCCACTTTCTTTTGGTGATTATGAATAATGCTGCTATGAACAGGGGTGATTATATAATGGAAAAATTGAATAAAAATATCAGATTGTATCACATGTAGTAAGAGTAAGTATTGTGGCCGAGACCGGTTTGGCTCAGTGGATAGAGCATCAGCCTGCAGACTGAAAAGTCCCAGGTTCGATTCCGGTCAAGGGCATGTACCTTGGTTGCAGGCACATCTCCAGTATGTGGCGTACAGGAGGCAGCTGATGGATGTCTCTCTCTCATCGATGTTTCTAACTCTCTATCCCTCTCCCTCTCTGTAAAAAAATCTATAAAAGTATATTAAAAAAAGAGTAAGTATTGTTTGGTAAAACTTTTATTTCTGTCATATATACATGGATGTATATAATAGTATTCCAGGTGCAATTATATGCTAACCTTCCCTACATAACCATTTTTTATTATGCTCATGAATTACGTAGATCAGGAATTTAGGCAGGCACAGCAGGGATGGTTTATCTCTGCTCCATGCTGTATGTAGCCCCAGCTGGGAAGAATTTAAAGTTGAGTGTCTAGAGGCCAGTCCTCCGGAATCATCAGAAGGAATCTTCGTTCATTCATGTCTCATGATTGGTGCTGGCTGGAGCCTCAGGCAGGCTATCAGCCTGGGCCAGTTTGAACTTCTCACCACATGGCAGTGGGGTCCCAGATGAACAAGGCTAAAAAGCAGGCATGTTAGAAGTCACATGACATAATTAAAAAAATATATATATATATATATTTTATTGACTTTTTTTACAGAGAGGAAGAGAGAGAGATAGTCAGAAACATCGATGAGAGAGATACATCAATCAGCTGCCTCCTGCGCGCCCCCCACCGGGAATGTGCCCACAACCAAGGCACATGCCCTTGACCGGAATCGAACCTGGGACCTTCAGTCCGCAGACCGACACTCTATGCACTGAGGCAAACCGGTTTCGGCACATGACATAATTTTTATTGTTTCTATTGGTCAAGCCAGTCACAAAGGTTGTCTTAGTTCAAGGGGAGGGGTCAAGGTCTTTGTCAAGACCTGTAAATACAATGTATTTCTTACTGTGCTTAGTGGTGGGGGGAAACGGTTTGAAAAAAAAACCACAAAAAACAACAACCTCTGCTTGATATTGCCTGTGGTATGAATAAACTATAATTATTCATTCCATCAGGATGTTTTGATGGACATTTGTTTCCAAATTGTTTTGATTGCAGAAATGATGCTGCGGTGAGCTTCATTGTTTGTGTCCCCAAGTACCCATGGGAAAATTTCCCTAGAGTTCTCAAGAAATCTAAGTCTTTCCCCGGGGTTTACTGAGGGACACATGTGGCTGAGATCTGTGGTTTCGGGCCAGTGAATGAAGCAAAATGAGGGTGGGGGACAGGTAAAGTGCATCAGGCAGGGGCCAGCCATGCAGGCAATTAGAGGACATGATGAGGGTTTCTACTTTTATTCTAAGGACGATGGGGAGCCATGGGAGGGCTTTGAGAAGAGGAATAATGGATGTGATTTATGATTCTCCTCTGGTTGCTGAACCGAAAAGACATTGGGTGGGTCAACATGTAGAAACAGGAAGACCCAATAGGAAATGGAAGGGGCATGTCACCATGTGGTCCCTGACCTGCAGAGACTTTGCATTAATTACCTTTGCTATTACCAGGCCTAGACTTTTCTCCCAGGATCTTTATTGGTGAGCTTTTTCTTGTCATTCCAGTTTCACTGGGTGATCACCTCCTGTAATTTTTGGATCTTGGGAGATGCAGGAAATGAGGTAGAGATGGTCCCTCATCTCAAACAGCTCACAGATTTTGGGTGAGATATACAAGTAATTATAGTGGAGGTGAAAAAGGAAGCAAGTGCCTGGAATGGGAGCGATGGACAGTCAGGGGTGGGACTTCTGAACTGCAGATTCCTCCCAGATCAGTAAATTTGGGATCACGCTGAGAAACACCAGCCTAGGAGAAGGCACTCTGAGGTCAAACCAGCCTGGACTGAGTTTTAGCTGCTGGCCAGTGATGGGCACATAGCTGGTACCAAATGGTCATGGGAGAGGAGCTTCTGAGGGCAACCCTTAAAGTGAAGTAAACTTCACACAACATAAAATAGTCATTTTAGCCCGGCCAGTGTTGCTCAGTGGTTGAGCATCAACTTGTGAATTAAAAGGTCATGGTTCAATTCCCAGTCAGGGCACATGCCTGGTTGCGGGGGTGAGGAAAGAGAAAGTAACATCAATGATGAGAATCATTGATTGGCTGCCTTCTGCATGATCCCCAGTGGGATCAATAATTCTCATCATCTCTCTCTCTCTCTCTCTTTCTCTCTCTCTCTCTCTCTCCTCCTTCCTCTCTGAAATCAATAAAAATTAAAAATATATTTAAAATTTAATCATTTCAGAGTGAAAACTTCAGTGGAATTTAGTACATTCACAATATTGTGCCACCACTACTTCTATCTAATTCTGGAACATTTTCATCACCCCAAAAGGAAACTATATAGCCATTAGCAGTCACTCCATTTCTCCCCTCCCTTTAGTCCTTGGCAACCACTAATCTACTTTCCATTTCTATGGATTTGCCTATTTTGGACGTTTCATATAAATGGAGTCATACGATGTGTGACTGTTTGTGTCTAGATTTTTTTACTTAGCGTGTTTTTGAGGTTCATCCATATGGTAACTAACATACATCAGTACTTGTTATGAACTGAATTGTATCTCCTCAAAATTCATGTGTTAAAGTGCTAACTCTCAGTGTTAACCTCAGTATATGACCATATTTAGAAATAGGGCCTTTAAAGGAGCAGTTGAATTAAAACGAGGTTATTAGGGTGCAAAGATACAGGGAGAAGATGGCCATCTACAAGCCAAGGAGAGAGGCCTCAGAGGAAACCAACCTTGCTGACACCTTGGTCTTGCACGTCTAGCCTCCAGAGCCATGAGACAATACATTTCTGTTGATAAAGCCCCCTTGGTACTTAATTATGGCAGCCCTAGTAAATTAATATAGTACTTCATTGATTTTCATAGCTGAATGATGTTCCATTATAGGGAATTGTTTTTCTTGTAACCAAAGATGGAAAAGAACCTAAATGTCCAAGAATAGAGGACTTGTTAAAGAAATGACTGAGTATCATAGGATGGAATACTATGCAGATGTTAAAGAATAAGCGCAGAGACCAGTTTGGCTCAGTGGATAGAGCGTCGGCTTGCGGACTGAAAGGTCCCGGGTTCGATTCCGGTTGGGGGCATGTACCTTGCTTGCGGGCACATCTCCACAGTGGGGTGTGCAGGAGGCGGCCGATCGAAGTCTCTCTCTCATCGATGTTTCTGACTTTCTATCTATCTCTCTCCCTTCCTCTCTGTAAAAAAATCAATAAAATACATTTTTAAAAAATTAAAAAAAAGAGCAAGGGGCAGAATAAAGGCATGAATTGCTTTCATTTATGCTTTTCGACCCTGTCCACCCTTTTTTTTTGTTAATCCTCATTGGAAGATATTTTTTCCATTGCTTTTTAGAGCGAATGGAAGAGGGAGAGAGGGAACACAGAGAGCAAGGACAAAGAAACATCGATGTGACCCATATCCTTGACTGGGAATCAAACTAAAAACCCTTTGGTGCATGAGCCAACACACTAACCACTGAGCAATCAGCTAGGGCTTTTTTCTTTCTCTTTAAAGAAAATATATATATTTCAGAGAGGAAGGGAGAGAGAAACATCAATGATGAGAGACTCATTGATCAGTTGTCTCCTGCATGCCCCCACCAGGGATCAACCCAGGCATGTGCCCCAGCGGGAATCCCTAACCTGGAATCCCTTCTGGTTCATAGGTCCATGCTCAACCACTGAGCCACACCAGCTGGGCTTTCCCTTTTTCAAAGTTTCTTTTCATTTTTTGTTGTTGTTAATCCTCATCCAAGGATATTCTTCCATTGATTTTCAGGGAGAGTAGAAGAGAGACAGAAATATAGAGAGAAACCTTGATGTGAGAGAAACACATCGATTGGTTGCCTCCTGCACACTAAAGTTTCTTGGTTGCCAAAGTTTCTTTTAATGGTTAAAACAATATTTAAACTCTAAAGTGAAGTTTCCCTCCTCAGCCCCTCTTCTCACCCACTCATTTTCATGTCCTTCCCGAACAAGAAAATCCTGCTGTTTTTTTCAGTATTTAAATACAAGTAAAGCGTTGCTGTAAAGTCTTTTTAAAATATATATATTTTACTGATTTTTTTTTACAGAGAGAGGAAGGGAGAAGGGTAGAAAATCAGAAACATCGATGAGAGAAACATCAATCAGCTGCCTCCTGCACACTCCTTACTGTATATGTGCCCGAAACCAAGGTACATGCCCTTGACCAGAATGGAACCTGGGACCCTTGAGCCCGTAGGCTCATACTCTATCCACTGAGCCAAACCGGCTAGGGCTGTAGCTGTAAAGTCTTATCACTCTTCGCCAAAAGGTTAGGGCATAACATAGACCCTTCTGACATTTTTTTAAAAACTTCATTTCCATGTTGAAACTATAAGAGCTTGCGCAGTTATGTACAGATGTGCAATATTATGAATTTATGAAAACAGCGAGTGGATTGAGGCGGGAGAGACGAGGGTGGGGAGGTTATGAGAGAAGATAGTGCGATGGGCTGCAGTGAGAACTTTAGCTGTTACTCCGGGTGAGGTGGGGAGCCTTGGAGGGTTCTGAGTAGAAGAGGGACTTGCCTGGACTTAGGGCACCCCCTGGCAGTAGTGGTGGGGGTACAGGCTTTGGAGGTGGGACCTGGGGGACCAGGGTGAAGGGACTGTAATGGGCCAGGAGGGAGATAACAAGGGCGGTGTCCATATGGGGGACCAAGGAGGGAGTGAGGAGTGGGTGGATCCTGGGTAGATTTTGAAGCAGACAGGACTTGCTGTCATATCATATTAGGGAGGGGGTGGGGTCAGAGAAAGTAAGGGATCAAGGATGCTCCAAAGTTTAGGGCCTTAGGTCCTAGCAGGATGGAGCTGGGTCTAGACGCAGCGGTCGCCAACCGGTGGTCTGCCGATTACTGGTGGTCCGTGAGGTCGCAAGATTGGCGACCGCTGGTCTAGAGGACAGCAGTAGGATTGATTGGTTGGGGACCGCTCAGGAGCTCGGATGTAGAGGGAGGCAAGTCCCAAGATCTGGGCTGCAGTCCCAAGAGCTGCCGCCAGAGGGCGAGCCGGCCCCATCTCCTGCGCACACCTTGGGTCGCGGGAAGGACCCGCGCTGCTGCTTCCCACGGCCCCCGCAACCTGCAGTGCCTCACCTGGGTGCGAGATGTGGGCCTCGGAAGTGCCAGGGCCCTGCTGAGAACCCCCGGAGCTCTCGGCGCCCCAAAGCCTGGGACTCCCAGTCCTCTGTGCTTCAAGTACTCCAGCTTCCACTCCCCACCAGGCTGTTTGCTTTGCCTGTGACACTATGTCAGGGCTCTGCAAAAATGTCACCTCTTCAAGAAGGCCTTCCCTGAGCACCCTGGGGGAAGAAGCCCCTCCCCCCTTCTTCAAGGGACAGCTCTTTTAAGAACATTATATATATATATTATATATATATATATATGTATGTATATGTATTGTTTCAGAGAAAGGAAGGGAGAGAGGGGAAAGAGAAACATCAATGATGAAAGAAAATCATCGATAGGCTGCCTCTGGGCATGTGCCCTGACTGGGAATTGAACCTTGACCTTCTGGTTCATAGGTCCATGCTCAACCACTGAGCTACACCGGCTGGGCAAGATACATCCCTTTTTAATATTTTCTTAATATTTAAGACTGACATAATCCTATTTGTATTGTCTGTTTTCTGCATTACAATGTAAGGCAGGGAGGACCCATTTTCTGTTTTGTCCACCTATATCCCCAGGGCTCAGAATTATGCTTGTCCTCTAACAAGTGCTAAAGGAAAACCAACAGCAATAATGTTAATCATAGCTCAGTCATGGTGCTACTGTGTACCAGCTTCTATTTTAAACTTTTTACATAAATTATCTCCTTCAGTCCTCAGAACAGCCCTACCAGGTAAGGATGGTTATTATCTCCACATTTCAGAAGAGGAAGCTGAGACCCAGCGTGGTTAAGGGACTTGACTAAGGCTGCACAGCTAGGAAGTTGCAATGTGGTGATTGAAACCTGAATAGCTTAACTGCAAAGTCTGGTTTTGCTAAATGGATGAATGGGGCCTGGAAGGGTACAGAGCCCTCAGGGACTCTGGCATTGTGCCCCAAGCCCATCAAGACTTGCCTTTCCTGGTCCCCAGACCACACGCCAGCAGTCCCAGCCCCTAAGTCCCATGCTGGGGGGAGGGGTGGGAACCTAGCAGGTCTAGGTTTACTCTGGAGTTTGCAGAGGCACCTCCCAGGCTGCCCAGGTGGGCGGGGGAGGCCATTAAAAGTGGATCTGGTGGGTACAGACTTCACTCACCAGACAGCAGGGTCAACAGCCCGGGACCCTGAGCCCAGTCCCAGACAGACAGACAGATGCTCCTCAGCCAGCTGACCACAGTTCTGAGCCTGCTCAGTGGAGCCTGCCTACCCACAGGCTGGGGGAGGCCTGGACCCCAGGGTTCCCCACCCCAGCCCTGGGCTGCTACAAATCAGACCCCATCCCTGGACCAACGGTCCCAGGCCTCCCCAGTGCCATCTTCTGCTCTCAGCAGCTGGAAGGCCTTCTTGGACCTGCAGAAAACCAGGCGTATGGGGAGAGGTGGGCTGCAGCATGAGCAGGAAGAGGCCACCGCGTCTCTCCCACTGGACCCGCAGGAAGTAGCCCGGGAGAGGTGTAAGGCTGTGCCCTTCACTCAGGTGGGTATGTGGTGGGAGAAGAGGAGGCTGGGTCTCAGCATTGACGGAGAGCATGACTGTGGTGCCAGATTAGGAACCAAACCCTGTATCCTTTCCCTGTCTCTGATCCTCAGTTTCCTCCCTTATAAAATGGGGGTTGCCCCTCTGCCAGCGTCTGCAATCACCACCCTGTCCCCCAAATCTATTTCTCCAGTTAATGGCCAGAGGCACCTGTGAACTTCTGAATCAGGTCATGTCCCTTCTCTACTCAAAACCCTCTATGGCTCCCACTTCACCCAGAGCAAAAGCCCAAGTTTTTCCCACAGCCCACAAGGCCCTGCTCTCTTTACCTGTCCTCTCTCTGCTCTCACCTCCTCCCATTCCCCTTGCCCACTTTACTCCTGCCACACCTGCCTCCTTTCCCTCAGACACAACAATATATACCACTGGCTGCTCCTTTGCCTCTAGCACTTACCCCGACTCTGACATTCTCCTTCTTTCACCTCCTTCAGATTTTTACTCAAACCTTATTTAAAAATGCAGCAGCCAGGCTGGTATGGCTCAGTGGTTGAGCATGGACCTATGAACCAGAAAGTCAGGGTTGGATTGCAAGTCAGGGCACATGCCTGGTTGCGGATTTGATCCCCGGTAAGGGGGTGCAGGAGGCAGCCAATCAACAATTCTCTCTCACCATTGATGTTTCTATCTCTCCCTTTCTCTCTGAAATCAATTAAAAAATATTTTTTTAAAAATGCAGTGCCTCCCACCCCATTTCCCTCTTTCCCGCTTTATTTCTCGCTGTCGTACGCATCATCACTGAAAAAGTGAAATTGATTCTGTAATTGCATTTATTATCTGTCTTCCTCCACAGAATGTCTATTCCACCAGGGCAGGGTTTTTTATGCCTTATTCTCATCCCTAAGCTTTAGTGCAGAGCCAGGCACACAGCAGCAGCTGTGTTTGTTAAAGGACAGACAATACAGTACCTGCCCGCTAAGCACTTTTGGGCAGCTGACTGAGAGGGGTATGGGCAGCACTCCCACAGTGCATTCAGTTGGTGCTCCATAATGGCTGCAGGCATCCATGCCCTGTGTGGTTTATTGCTCAGGCTCTGAAGCCAGGTATACCAAGTTCTGCCTTAACTGATGATTTCTTTGTAACGCTGAGCACGAGGTGGGGTCTCTGGGACAGAGTGAGGGGAAAGGTGGGAAGATGAAGTTGCAAGGAGAGGGGCAGAGGTGGGAGTGCAGGGTTTAAACAGAGAAGGGCCATGAACAGGGGGTGAATTGATAGTTGAAGGGGATCATAGGAAGAACTAACATTTATTGAGCACTGACTGTGTGCCAGGTTATAGGCTAAAGGCTTTCTGTGTAACACGCCCTCCCCCGCCCCAGGCCCCTGTAATGCCACCTCTTCCTGCTATTCCTCAGCCTTTCTCTCTATTAATCCTCTCTGTTGAAAGGCCTAGAGTAGTTTCTTTTTTTTCCTGGTTGAACTTTGATGATTTCATAGATGAAGAAACTGAGGCCCAGAGAGATTGAGTAATTTACCTCAAGTCACACAGCAAGCAATAGCAGAGACAGGATTTGAGCCCAGGCATCCATGCTTCTCAAGGTGGGGTGGAAGTGGATTGGGGATTATTCTCATTACTCTGGCCTCAGGCTCCACCACCCTTGACCTGTCTCCCTGCCTCTGACCCAGGTGCTCTCCCAGCCGGGATGCATGGCTATTCACCTCCGTAATCACCTCTGCTTTGGCCACTGCTCCTCGCTCTACGTCCCTGGTGTGGACCTTGCCCCGTTCGTCCTCTGCAACGGCTGTGTGCCCGCTCGAAAGCACTGGATACCCGTGTTCCTGTGGTGTCGGGTGGGCAGCCCAGCCTCTCGTCGGCGGGTGAAGACATACACAGTGCTGGTCGAGAGGTGTCAGTGCAGCCCGAAGGCATGAGCTGAGCATCACGGACTGACACACAGACGCACACACCTTGGAGAGGTGTGGAAGTCAGAAAGACGCCGACCTGGGTTATGTGCACTGGGCCAAAGACACCAGGGATTCAGGGAAAGCCAGATGGGCCTCCTGAGTCCTCACCCTGCTCCCATGAGTACCAGACAGCCGCAGCCAATGCGGTGGGCCCTCACAGTCCCAGCACTCACTACCGAGCACTCACTGGTGGCCAGGCCCCGCCCTAAGCATCTGCCACGTACTTACTTGAGTCATCCTCAGAGCTGCCCAATAGATTAGCAACGTGGTCGGCAAAGTGCAGCTTGCGAGCCACATACGGCTTTTTGGTCCCTTGAGTGTGGCTCTTCCACAAAATACCACGGCCTGGGCGAGTCTATTTTGAAGAAGTGGCGTTAGAAGAAGTTTAACTTTAAAAAATGTGGCTCTCAAAAGAAATTTCAATCTTTGGACTGTTGATATTTGCTCTGCTGACTAATGAGTTTACCTACCACTGGCATAGGGATATCACCCCACTTTACAGGGAAGGAAACTGAGGCCCCAAGAGGCAAGATACTTGCTCAAGGTCCCACAACAGTATGTGGCAGAGCCAGCATTTGAACTCCAGGCAGTGTGGGGCCAGCTTTTAACCACCAGGCTGGACCGCCTCTCACCGAATAAGTCAAAAACACACTCCCAACTGCAGGGAGAACCGATGACTCCACCCAGGAGACACAGTGACGACCCTGTCCTAGGGACCAAAAAAAAACAAGGCAGGAAAGCAGAGGTAGCCACGAGGGGAAACCTGGGTTCCCCACGTCAGAGGCAGAACCCACAAACTCCAGCTGCCCCTCCCAATCTCCACCAGCCCCAGGCCCGGTGTAGCATTCCACAGGACCATAAAGGTTGACAGAGCCCAGCGTGTATGTGTGTGTGTGTGTGTATGTATGTGTATTTGTCCTTCCAACTGGAGTTCCCTGGAAGTGGGTGGCCCTGTGGAATGTGGGCATGAGGGGTGCTCCCTCCTCAGTTGGGCACAGGGTCTGCAGTGGATGAGGGTGGCCGGGCTTTGGGCGTCTGGAACCGGGGCCCTAGCAGATGGGCCCGTCTGGCACAGACGCAGGGACATGTGGTGCTGTCAGGGTTGCCTCCAAATGCTCCCCAGAGTGCAGGGCGGTGGGGGGGTCAACCGGGGGCCCCCTCAGCCCTCTTCCTGCCTCAGGAAGGAAGGCTCCAGGTGAGGGGAGCAGGAGGAGGGGACCTGAGGAAACAGATGGGCCAGTGGGGCGTGGGAGCCCATGACCTCTGACCTCACAGGCCAGCACAGAGGGGTGGGAACAGGCCAGGCAGGCAGCTCCCAAGGCCCTGCTCCAAGGGCCCGAAATGGGGGAGGGTCATGAGTGGCCCATGGGGGAGGGGTGTGCTCTCCCACCTCCCTCCAGGGTTCTGTGCCAAACCTCAGGCAGCGTCCGAGTGGGTAGCTCAGCCTTGGCATCATGGACACCCCTCTGGCAGGCATATGAGGCGCCTGCTTCCATCCCCTTTCAGCTGTGCTCACCTCCTGCCAGCCGGGGAGCCAGCTGGGAACCTTGGTGCCAGGGGGGCCCCAGAATCCCTGCCCCCTCCTGGGCAGTGCCAAACAGCCCCCACCCCCATCCCCAGGACCATTAATGGGTGGGTAATGAGTGCTGGGGGAGCGGGGGAGGGGCGAGGATGCAGGTGCCACAGGCGCTGGCACAGGGGCTGCTAATCAGGTTTGCCAACGCCATCTGTCACTGCGCGAGCATCTGGGGCTCAAGGTGACCCTGTCACCCTCAGTTACAATTATGATTTTGGCATCTGTATTAAAGCCCGCCAGCCGGCCAAGAGGGGGAGGGATGGGGTGGGCATGGGGGTGCACAGCGAGCCCTGTCCCGGGGGTCCTGTTCCCAGGGGCTGTATGGCTGCCAAGGCATGGAGCTTCTCTCTGCTTAGGGAAGTGTGTGTGTGTGTGTGTGTGTGTGTGTGTGTGTACATGCGCACCAGCCTGCACAATCCTTTGAGCATGTCTGGGGGTAGGATTGGGAGTCTGGGTTTTGTGCATCTCTGGGTGTGGTGGCTATGCATCTGAGTTTGGTGGGATGGCTGGCGATGGGGTCATCTCTGAGATCGTGTGGGTACACAGATGAATGAGTGTCCATGTGCTGGGAGAGGAGTGAATGGTGGGTCCAGGTGTCTTTGGGTGATGGTGTGTGTCAGGGTGTATGTGTGATGTTGTATGTGTGTGCATCTGAGTGTGTGGTGCTCTACATCTGATGGTCAGAGGCTGGCTCTATGTTTGGGCATGGGGGTCTGTATGTAAGATTTGGTTGAAGTATGTCTGTGCATGTGAGTGCATGTGTGCTGGTGAGGGCAGCGGCTGGCAGAGGCTCTGTGTGGTCACTGCAGGGCCCCTCTCCTGCCACTTTTACCTGTCCTGTCCTCACCAACCGCTGCTGCCCCACTCTAATCTGGGGGCTTGGGGAAGGCAGGGCAGGATTCTAGGCTTCCGGTTGTTGTGTCTGGATTCAGGGTTCTTGGATTCTAGATTCTGAGACAGGGTCCCTACTTTGGGATTTTGGATTCTGGGCATTTGGACCTGGATTTTAGATTCTAGGTCCCCAGTTCTTGGTATCTGAGAATTTAGATTCAGATTCTGGAATCTGGATTCCAGGCTCTGAATTCTGGCTTCCAGACCTTGCTTCCCGTGTCTGGGCTCTGGGTGCTGAGCAGGGGTGGGGAAGACTGTCTCTCTGCCCTTCTATTCACATTAGGCCACTGGGCTGTCTGCCATCCCCCACACCCTCACCCAATGGGTGCAGAGACCACACATGGCCACCAGGGGACACCCTTGGTTCAGATTTGGGCCCAGATGACCCAGACACGGAGGAGTTGGGGACCGCCCTGGCCTGGCTGGACCCAACCCTTTGTGGGAAGGGAGAGGGCCTTCACCTTCCTTCCTTCCCCTTCCCATCTGGACTGGTGACTGATGTCTGTCAAACATGGAGAACTGGACCCAGCATCTTCCCAGCCCCCTCAATCTGGGCTGGGGGCCAGGATGCCAAGTCTCTGGGTCAAATGCAGGGAGGAAAGAAAGCACAGGTCATGGGACACTGCAGGTGTGAGGGTGCACCATGTGCCTGGGTTAGCCACATATGGCAGTGTTCTGTGGAGTGTGAGCCTGTGTGGTGTGTGGCCATGTGTGATTGGGACCATGTGTCTGGCAGAGCCCTAATGTGACAGTGCTTCTATAGGGCTGTATCTATAGCTTTGTCATTGTGGTGTGGGGTAGGAGTCCCTGTCACATGGGTGTGTCTGACTGACCCTAACTGTGCCCCTGGGTGTCTGTGGGTGTATCTGCACGTGCCACTGGGTCCCTGATAGCGCCTCAGAGCACCTAGGGCAGTGTCCCCAAGACTAGGTCCTTGTGTTGATGGTGTCTTGTCAGTGGGTGTGTGAAGGTGTGTAGGACAGGGGTGTGTCTTCCAAGAGTGTCAAATTGGAGGAGGCATGTTGTCCAAAGGCGAGTGGAGGAAGGACCCTCGGTTCCATTCTCTTCCTGGTATCTCTGACCCTCCATCTTGCTGGGTCTCTATTGCTGGGTCTCCTCCCATCTCTCAGTTCTCTGACTTTGTGTGGGAGACCTGGTCCCCTGCCGAGTCCTGCTACCAGCATAGCGCAAGGCACAGTGGGCTCCGTGGCTATTGGTTGGCCCCAACCTCAGACCTTTGTCTTCCATCTCAATCCCTGGCCCTGCCTCTCATAGGTTCTGTCCCTCTGTCCCTCTGTGGGTCCTTCCTCATTGGTGCATTTCTCTCCATCTCCCAGGTCTCTTCCATCTCTTTGTCTCTCTCTCTCTGTCTCTGTTTCTCCCCCTTGGTTCCTAAGTGTCTTTCTTTACCCATCTGCAGCTCTGTCTGTCTCCATCTCTGTCTGTCTCTCCCTTCCTCTGACGGTGGATGGGTCCGGGTGGGTCCAGGACAGCCAGGCCAGGGCGCTGGGCGCCTGGGCGAACAATACCCCATTCACGCGGGCCTCCGGTGCCATGGCAACGCGCCCGTCCCGCCCTCCCCACCCCGGCCACGCGTGCCAAGAGGATGCCATGGTTACGTCAGGCGCGTGCCCGCCTCCCCGCGCGCTCTTGGAAGGCCCAGGCCGGCAGGGGGCGCCCAGCTGCAGCCTCTGCCTTGAGTCAGGAGGGGCATCCTCCTTCCAGGGGCTTTCAGCCACCCAGTGCCTCGGTTTCCCCTTCTGTAACGGTCAGGCACGGGCAGAGTGAGATCGTAGTGTGTGTGGTGGTGGGTGAAGGTGCTCTTTAAGGTGGTTATGTGTGAGTACATTGAGAGAGAGTGGGACTGTGTGCCAAGTTGTGGGTCAGTGTTTGCATACGTGTGTGGGTGTTTTACAAAAAGTAGTTGGTTCTAGCTTGGGGGTGACTGTATGTCCATGTGTTTAGAAATGTGTGTGTATATGTGGTAGTGTGCTTGTGAGTTCATGTGACTGTGTCTGTTTGCATGGCTGAAGGGAGGGTATGAGAGAGACGAGAGAGAGAGGGGGAGAGAGAGAGGGGTGATGGGTGTCTGTGGTTTGGGTGTGATTATATGTTTGTGATTTTGATTGTGTGCATGTGTTTGCATGCTGTGTGTGTGTGTGTGTGTGTGTGTGTGTGTGTGTGTAGAGATGGTGGATGGCTGTGTTTTGGGGTGTAGGTCTGAGTTTTTGTAACTGTCGTTTTTGTGTCTGGGGGGGGGTCTGTGTTCACAAACTCGTGTGTGCTTATGTGTAGGGCTGGGAGTGGGTTCTGAGGACTCCTGGGGCCTGGCTGAGCCCCCTCCCTCACTTGGCACAGAAGGGGGTGCCCAGCTGCCTGGGACCTCCAACTCCCCACAGGTTCAGGAGAGCCTCATCTGATGAATATTCATGAGGTGGGGGCTGGCACCCACTGCTGACAGCTGCACATCCATTAGCCCCCCCTGCTCTCCATGCACTGACTGCAGCAGGGAGGGGTGTCAGCCTGGGCCTATCCCTGTTTCTACAACTGGGGGGCTGGGGTGTCCTAGTGACTATCATGGAGTCCATTTAGCATGCCTGGCTGCCTGTTGGGACAACTAAGGGGCTGTCTCAATGTTGTGACAAGCGCTGGGGAGAGCGCCTGTTGTATGACAGGATGTACTTGTAGCGGTGGTGTGGCTGTCACCCATTGTTTCTTTGTCGCTCTGTCCGGGCCTACGGGTGTTGTGTGGCAGGGTGAGATGTGTGCCTGTCACGTGCACAGTGATGCCCTGAGCATGTGTCGCCAGGGCATCTGTGAGCAGTTCTATCATGGCCTTACCTCTGGCTGTGGGCTTTGTGGCACCATGACAGTGAGGGTGTGCTGTGTTATTGGAGCGACTGGTTTGGTTCAAATATGGATCTAGGGACAGCTGTGCGCCACACCATGGAGATGAAGTGATCAGACCTGCTTCCCCTCCTTGTGACAGAGTATGTCAGGGTGCCTCTGCTGGTCAGTGTGACCCTGATAGAGTGGAAGGGGCAGCATGTCAGGCTAACGGTGAAGACGTGTGAAACCATGAGGCTGAAGGTGTGTGTGACCAAATTGTTGAGGGCATGCCAGTATTGCTGTGTATGACACCGCGTGGCTGAGGGGGTGACAGTGTCACTGGTTGAAGGTGTGACAGTGTGGCTGTGTGTAACAGCAGGTATGACAGTGTGGTTGTGTGTGACAGTGTGACTGAGGAGGAGACAGTGGCTGTGGGCATGGCTGTGTGTGTGGCAGTGAGTGTGTGTGCTGACCTGAGCCAAGGGGCTATGAGTGCCCGCCCCCACCTCAGGCTGCACAGGGAGGCTGGCCACACTCTCACACACACCACACTGTCTCCTCACCGCGTCCTCCGCACACAGCCGTGCTGCCGTGTGTTCGTGCTGGACCCAGAGGCCTGGCGGCAGGGGAGGGCAGCTGCCCATCTTGCGGAAGCACTTGGGCCTTAGACACGGAGGCCTGGATACCCAACCCCAGCGGGGACATGGCCCTGCCCTCTGGGTGCTCTGCGCAGCTTGGGTTTGGGGATTGGCCTCCAGAGGTGGTGAGGGTGGGGGGGGGGGAGGGGTTACTCTGTGCTGGGGGACTCCAGCCTGAGCCCTGGCCTGTGGCTGGGTGGCCCTGAGGCTTGGCTGGGGACATGGTGCAACTGGATCACCCCCAACCCCCATATTCTCTCCCTGGGCTGGCTGGGCGGTGGCAGCGTACAGAGGCCCCATTCAGGAGCCAGGGCCAGGTTTCCAGGGCGGGTGGGGTGGGTCTCCTGCCTGCTGCAAATGAAAGGTTTCCCCAACTCCTTCCCTTTGCCTCCAGATGAGCGCCAGCCACAAGGCCCTGCTGCCCTCCTGTCGTCCATTCTGGCCAGGTCGCGCCTCTGTGGGACCTTGCATGCAGCTGCAGGCTAGCCTGAGTTCCCATTTGTGACTTGGGGATGCTTGCATGTGTCTTTGGGTGTCATGTGACCAACTGTCCGATTGCGACTGTAACTGTGAGTGATATGTGTATCATCTGCATAACTGCATGATTTTGTGTGTGCCACAGCAAGGGATGATTTTGAGCACCTGTGAGTGTGACCCAATGGGTCTGTCCTGTGTGAGATTTGGTGTCCCTAGGTGACTGTGTGTGGTCTTGTGTATATCTGTGTAACTATTGCCTTTGGGAGCCCATGTAACTGCCTGTAGTCTGCATGTATCTCTGCCAGTCAGTGTATATCTGGGGGTCTATGTGATGGTGAGGTCTAGTGTGTGACCAGGGTGCTATTGGTATCACTCTGTGGGTGACTCTGGGTAGGTCTGTGTGGGTCTGTGTGTGTAGGTGTGCTATTTTTGGAAGGGCGTGTGATAGCATCTTTGGGTGATCCAGTGTCTGTGTGTGATTATGGTATTTTAAATGACATCCCCCGGCAAAGGAAGGTCTTGTATGTATGTGCGTACACCTGTGGTCTTTGAGATTTCGTGTGTGTGTGACAGGGTCAGTTCCTGGGTGCCCGGCTAGGTGTGCCTTGGGAGTGAGGACTATAACTCCTCTGGCTCAGATCCCACTAGGGACTCCCAGGGTTGGGGCAGCGAGACAAAGGCTACCTAGGATCCCAGACCGGACCTGGGCACAGACCATGCCTGCCAGTTTGGTCAGGAGAGGCGTGGGGCCCTCTTAGGGAGTGGAGATCCCAGTGCTGCCAGGAGGGCCCTAGAGCACCTGTCTCCCCATCATCCCTCCACCCTCCTTCCCAGGCAGCACTCACAGCCTGGCTCTTCAATTACTGTGTCCCAGCTGTTTGCCACCGCCCCTGAGGCCTGCCCAGTTGACCCAGACACTGCAATGCCTGACCCCCCACTTTCAGTGGCCCAGGACATTGGCTGCCAGAACTCAGATGTTTCTGTGCCTCCCATCCCCCGCATCCTGGCCAGGGAGTGCCATAGGCTGATTCTTGCCCCCCTCTTTCCTCCTCCCCCCACACACCTGCATTGGAAGACACACCTGCTGCCAGCCTAGCCAGGTGGGCAGCCCTGCATGGAGGAATGTGGGGGATCCTAGCTGTGACATCCCAACGTGCGCCACACATGGCAGTGCCCTCCTCCCCCATGATTTCTCAAGACCCAGGTGTGTTCTAAGACCTGGGCTCTGGGGGGGAAGGGGATGGAGGGGCATGGGTATCCTCCAGAGCAGCCCCTCTGCCTCCTTGTAAAAATTCTCCCTAGTGGCAGCTGTGGAGGGGGGAGCAGAGCAGATGTGTGTGGGGGGAGTGTTGTGGGTATAGAGGGGGGTCTGAGTGTATGGAGAGAATTCTGAGTGCAGATATGTGAATGAACATGGACAAGTATTTTGTTTGTGTTTATATGGATGGATGTGGTATGTGAGGAAGAGTGTGTATGTGTGCACACAGGGAGGGTTTTGTGGTGTGAAGCTGTGTGTGAAAGAAAGGATGGGGGTTGTCTATGAATGGAAGGATGGATGGCCTGTGTGTGTGTGCATGTTGTATGAGATTCTTAAAGGAGGAATGGATGTTTTTTTTTGTGTGTGTGTGTGTGTGTGTGTACCTGTCTATTGGAATGGAAAATAAATGTCTTATGTGTGTATAGATGCTGTGTGTGTATGTATGAAAGGAAGGATGGGTGTCCTATATGTGTATTGGATGTTGTATGAGTGTGTATGTGTCTAAATGGAAGAATGGGTGTTGTGTGTATCTGTTAGAATGTAAATATGGGTATCTTGTGTATGTATATGTGTATGTGTATGTATGTATGTTGTGAGTGGAAGGATGGGTGTCCTGTGTGTCTATGAATAGAGGGTTGAATATTGTGGTATGAAGGAGTGTGTGTGTGTGTGTGTGTGTGTATGCAAGTGGAAGTGTGGTATGAGTGTGTGAAGTGGGAATGGGATGTGGGTTTAAGCAGAGCCCATGTTTGGGGCCAGTTGCAGGTTTGGGAGGATGATAAAGGCAGACCTCAGGGTCTGGCATGGCTAGTGGGCAGGGCTGAGAGGACAGGAAGGCAGGTGGAGCAAGGACTGGGCCCAAGGTGGGGGTCTTCAGAGCCCTGTGCCTGCTTAGTGGCTGTTTGCAGGGGACCAAGGAAGGCTGGTCTGGCTTGGGATCTACACCTAAGCCCCCAACAACATTAAAGTCCCAGACACCCCAAAAGCTTCCATTCCCCCCGCCCCACGCGGCCACACTGTCTCCCATCAAGTCCCCAATAGGTCCACACTGCTCCAGTGTCCCTTTCACACAGACCCCATAACCATCACAAACCTATCTCTGCCTCTTCCCTGGGCCATCCAAGTCCCTCCTTGGGTCCCCAAATCCCTTCTGGGCTCACATATCCCCAGCACCTTCCCCCAGACATTCCAGCTTGTCTTGGGCCTCTTCAAAGGCTCCAGACCCTTTTATACCCATCCCCTACCCTTCCCTGCTCTCTTCCCCTCCCCCCTCACCTAGCCTATCCCCTACCCAGCCTCTTTCCGGAGACATCCAGATCCCCACACTCCTTAATCCCCAAACCCCTCCCCTCAGCCCCTCAGTCTCCAGTGCCCTGCCTGCACCCTTCCCCTGCCTTGCATGTAGCCCTGCCCCTTCCCCTCAGTGCCCCCCTCCACCCGCCTGTGCCCCCTCCCCCTCGCTCTCCTCCCGCAGCAGCAGCAGTGGTGGCCCTGAAACTTTAAACGGTGTTAAAAGTTTCTGTTTACTAGAAGCCCTTGAATTTTTAAGGACATATCGATTCCCTCCGCCAAGGCCTGCATCAGTGGCGCAGGACGGGAGGCCAGAGTCGGACCATGGGATCCAGGAAAGAGCTCCTCAAGCGCGGAATGACAGACACACACATACCCAGATACCCCAGGCACACAGAGACCCCTTCCTGCCGTACAAGCACACACACACCAATACAGGCTGTACACAGACTGACTCCCTGACAAAGACACGGAGCCGGTCTCCCTGACACACACAAGCCTGTGTCCACACAGATCCCCATCACTGCCCCAGACCCACAGGGAACACCCCCACAGAGACACTTCTAGTGACCCACAGACACTTTCTGCCCCACAGTCCCTGAACACAGACAGATACACTGCGACCCTCGCACACTTACTTGCCCCCTTGGCCACATACACTCTAGGACACACGGAGACCCCCTCTGCCCCCAACACACACAGGCTTGTCACACACACTGCCACCTTCTGACAGAAAGACCCTCAGAGCTGACACACACAGTGGTCAGCTTGCAACACACATGCTCACCAGGGTGCCCCCATCCCCAGGCCTCCCTGTCAAACCCAGACCCCGGCGACACTAGAATGTCAGCCTCCCAGGGACAGGTCTTTTGTTTTGGTCCTCACTGTGTCCCCAATGCTTGGCACAGGGCCTGACAGATGCTCACCATCTCTGACTCACAGACATCTCCCAGGCACACAGCCAGACCCACATCACCACAACACAACACTGGTCCACACAAAGGGACTCCTAAACGTCCACTGACCGGCGTCTCTGTCCCCCAGAGGACCCCCAGACCCACCCAGACACCTGAGGACACTATAGCCACCTGGCCTCAATGGTCTCAGGTGACCAGGAGCACTCCCCCTCAGGGACATTTTTACACACACACACCCGCACCCCACACACCTGGGCACCAACACCCCTCCGACAGACAATGCATAGTTGAGCATTGCTACAGCTTTTTGGCCCAGGAGGGCAAGAAGGTGCTAGCTGCACCTGGCAGCAGGAGGGAGCTTTGTCTCGGCAGGAGCTGCCTGGGGGCTGTGGCACCACTTTCCCGCCTACCACGGGGGTCACCCAAGGGCTCCCCATGCACCCATGCCAAGGCCCTCAGCACCATATGACCCCAGGTCATTTCTACCTTGGAAATGGGGGGTCAGGGGCCTACATGAGGGACTACAGCCTCACCAAGGAGGGTGTGCACATGTACCTGAGGCCTCCATGCCTTTGTATACTCCTGGAGGTTGGGCTGTGCAGCCTCTGCTAGATCTGTGTATGTCCATGATCAGAGCCAAGGATGAGTGCATGTGCTGTATGTGGGAGGGACCTGGGTGCATGTGTGTGGCACTTGTGTGCATGGCTTGGTGATACCATGAGGGGCATTACTAGTTGACTGGGTATCGAAATGGTTGTTCCATATGCCCGAGGCCCAGGGCATATCTGGGTTCCAGGTGTGTGGTGTGTGTGTGTTGCTGTGACTGCCAGTGTCACTTTGTATCTCTGTGCTCTCCTGGTGTTGTTTGGATGTCTGTCCAGGTATCTGTGTGCTTGTGTGAGGTGTGTTCGTGCATCTCCCTTTTATGAGTGTCATTCTGTGCGCCTGGGTGTGTCCTCTGTGTCACCACCACTACCAAGATATTTTGGTGCGGCTTTGTGTTTGTGTTCTGTCCATGTGTAGGAGTTGAATGTCTGGAGCATGTCAAGGTGTGGTTCTGTGATCATGCCTGTGTCGGTGTATCAGTGTGAATCTGTACATGCCAGCAGGCCCTGTTGTGTGTATGCCTTAGTGTGTAGCAGTGTGAGGCCCATGTTGGTGTGTATCTGTCTGTATCTCAGTGTCTAAACATGGTTCCTTGTTGGAATGTGTGGGTGCCTATCATCATGTGATGGAGGTCCTGTGTGCATATCAGCATGTGGATCATGGATTGGTTTTCTAATCTGCTGTGTGTGTGTGTGTGTATGTGTGTGTGCGCGCGCGCGTGCACACACATGTAAGTATGGAATGTGTGCCCGGGTATGTGCCCATGCTGTGTGTGCGTAGGTGTCTGTCTGTGTGTGCTTTGTTGTCCGAACGTGAAACGTGTGGCAATGTGTTCTGTACGTGACATGTGTGGTGGGGTCCGAGCCCCGCTGTGTGCCAGCGTGTGTCTGCGTTGGAACGCGGGCCAGCACGTGTCGGGGTGGCCGTGACGGTGTGCGCCCCCACGCGTGTGCATGCGTGCATGTGTGCGTTAGTGTGTGTGTGGGTGTATGTGAGCGCCTGCCGCCGCTCCCGCCGCCTGCCCCTCCCCGCGCCCCTCCTCCCGCCCGCCCGCCCGCTCCCTCTCCCCGGAGTGCGCCGCTTCCAAACTTTGTCTAAACTTTCACTTTCACAGCGCGGCGGCGGCAGCGGCGGCGGCAGCGGGCGAGGGTGACCGGCCGAGCGGCGGCGGCATGGAGTAGGCGCGCGGCGGCAGCGGCGGCGGACGCGAGAGGCAGCGGCAAACGCGGCGGCGGCCCCGGAGCCGGCGGGGCCGAGCCTGCGAGCGGCGAGCGCGGGGCCG
>JAAGEH010000343.1:1466933-1613709 GCA_011751065.1 Lasiurus cinereus
CCCGGAGCCGGCGGGGCCGAGCCTGCGAGCGGCGAGCGCGGGGCCGCGGGCCGGGCGGGCGCCGCGCGGCGGAGGCCGGAGGAGCCGAGTCGGAGCCCGAGCGCGGCCGCCGCCTGCCGGGCCTCCCCTCGCCGCGGCCAGCCGCCGCGCTCTCGCCCGGGCGCTCAGCTATGTACTCCCCGTACTGCCTCACCCAGGTACCGGCCGCCGCCCCGCGCGACCGGGGAGGGAGCGGGCGCAGGAGGCTGGCCGGCGGCGCAGGCGGGGCGAGCGGGCGGAGGGGCGCGCGGCAGCCGGGGGAGTGAGCCCGCGGGCGGCGGAGGGGCGCAAGTCGTGTTTTGGGGAATCCGGGATCGCGTGCTGGCGCCGCCGTGAGCATACGACCCCGGCCGCTGGCGGACCCCTGCTGGGGTCTCCGAGGTGGCCGGCTGCGTGCGTGGCGCTGCCCGGCGCGGGAGTGCGTGTGAGAGTGTGTGTGTGCGCGCGCGCGCGCTCGGCTGGGGTGCGGTGGGCAGCGGGACTCCCGGCGACCTGTGGGCCACTGTGGTCGCACCCGAGCGGCGTGGCCTCTGGCAGTGTTTGTGGGGGGTGAAAGAGTGGCAGAGGGCGACCCCGAGGGCGCAGGACCGGGACTGGGTCCGGTGTTGCTCCCAGGAGCGGGCGCAGCGTTTCCGAGGGTGGCAGCGGCCGGCGTGCGTGGCAGCGGCCCCTGTGTGCCGCCGGGGTGCCCGGGGCGGGCCGAGCGGCCCGGGCGTCTCCCCAAAGTCTTTGTTCAGGCCTCACATGGGAGCGGGGCTAAGAAAATGGCGGGGCTCCCAAATTTCGGAGGGGCAGAGGAGGGAAGAGGAGGGGAGGGAGGGATGGGCCTGCTGCCAGCCTGGGCCGCGCCTCTCCACCGACCCTGGACGACGACGCTGCGGGCCCCCCTCCAAACTTTCCTCGGCGCAAACTTTCCGGTCCCCGCTTCCCGGGCTGCCGCGTGTTGGACCAGGCGGGCCGGGGGAATACCGTCCCACCACCGAGAGGCCGGAGGGCGGGAGGCAGCCGTGGACACCCGACAGTGCTGCTACCGTGCGTCGGGCCAACTGCGAGCAAAACAGCGCCGACCTTGGCGCGCTGCTGAGCGCGTCCCGCCTGCAACGAAGTTCCCTGAGCAGCGCTTGGCGGAGGCAAGGGCTCCTGGGTGCCTGCCCCGCTACCCCACCCTAGGCTAGCAGAGGGCACAGGAGCTGACCAGAGTCCCGCAGCGGCCTTGGCAACGCTGCCTGTAGGGCCAGGCCTAGGCTGGCAACACAGATTCTGCAGAGGGGACACCTGGGGGCTGCCTAGCGGTGCCTATCAGCAGGACCTGTGTATGCGGGGAATCTAGCTAGAGGCCAGGCCTGGGGTCCCAAATGTTCCCTCTGCCAGTCTGTCTGAGCCTTGTCAGCTATGTACCAAGTGTGCCCACAGCTGGGAGTGGGAGTCCACATGAATATGGCTGATAGTTGGCCTGGTGTGTGGCAAGGGGCAAAAGGGTATGTCTGGGATGAGTGTCAGCCATGGCCACCCCACTCTCTTGTATCAACCGGTGCAAGTGTGTGTGTGTGTGTGTGTGTGTGTATGTGAGAGAGAGAGAGAGACTCAATTGATCTTGGAGTCTGTGTGTGGCTCCAGTGGGTTGGCCATTGGCAGGCCTGTGTGGCATGGATGTGAGTGTGGGCCCAGGGAGCAGGTTTTCCTGTACAGGTGTGAGTATGTATTAGTGAAGTGCATGTTTACACCTGTATCGCAGTGTGAGTGCAAATGTGAGCAGACACTCTGACCACTGTATCAACTTGGGGATCCCACATCTGTGCCTCTGACTGGTCACCCCATCGTGGGCTTCCACATGACGTTCCTGTCCATCTAGCTGGGTTTGAGCCATGGGGCTATGCTTGGGTGGCCTTGCGTGGCTGGTGTTTAGGGCTGGTGGGACCAAGACGCCATGCTGGAGCAGCCCCTTGCCCACCTGCTGCCAGCCCAGCTTCCTGGCCTGCCCCCTGAGGCCTGGGTGAGATTCTAGGCCCTCAGATTTCACAGTACCCTGGGAAAGAAAATGCCAGCAGGTTTACTCGTGACAAGACTAGAAAGGGGCTGGGGCAGCCCCCAAGCTCAGGGTGATGGCCAGGGCTGCACTCTGTGATACTCCAGAAGGGAGCAAGGACTCGGCTCCGTCACAGGCCCAGGCTGTGAGTGTGCCAGGGTAGGTGAGTGGGTGGCTGCAGTCTGTGGGTCAGCAGTCTGTCCTTCCCGACAGCTACATCTCTTAAATCCAGAGTCTGTTTTTACAAAATTTTCTGGTTCCATAGTTTGCTCTGACAGCCACCCCCTTCCCCCCATTCTCTCTCTCATTCTCTCTTCCTCTTTGTCTCTGTCCCTGTCTCTATCCTTTTATATCTTTGACTATCTCTGTCTCTCCCTGTCTGTCTCTGATTCTGGCCCCATCCCTGCTTCCCCCTCCTCCACACATCTCGGACTCTCTCTGTCTCTCTCTGGCCTCCATCTCTCCCTCTCTCCCTTTTCTTTTTTCAAACCAGAATTGGCTTCGATTTTAAAGTCAATAAATGATTGAGCAGGAAAGAGCTTGGAGCAGCGGGGCCCTGGCGGGGGGAAAGGCACTGTGGGCGAGGGGGAAGGCGGTGGTGGTAGTGGGGAATCTCCTTCTGGAAAAAGCATTGAAATCCAGGGCGGCTGGGCGGGGCGCTTGCTGGAGCTGCTTGAGCCCACTACAGCTGCAGACCTGAGTCCTCAGTGGAGGGGGGCAGATGGATAGGACTCCCCCTCCAAATAAACAGACGTACACCAGAATGTGGACACACATACATTGCCACCGCCACTAAGATGGGGATATAAATGACCTGCTCACGTTGATGTCCAGACACACTGCCATTGGTAAACCGATGGACACAGGAGATGGTGGACCTGTATTCCCTCCCTGCCCAACACACGTAAACACACACACATCCTTCAGAATGGGACGTGTGTATTGATATCGGCTCACGGATACACGGCAATACTTCCCAGTCATGCTTGGATATAAACTGACTCACGTATGTTTTTACCCCCACACTTGCTCACACAGACTCAAGGACGGATGGACGGATGGATGGATAGAGGTACAGTTTTCCACAAATGCTGTTGGCTCACCCAGGTGTGTACACAGATATGCACATACTCTCAGACATGCACGCTTGCCAACATTCCCTGCCACTTGGCCACACGAGCAACGGGATGTTTTTGTACCCTTATTTCTATGAAGCCATGCGCTCATTCCAGGGGAGAAGGATGGGGTCTCCCTCAGTTCTTTCCTTGGGTCACTGTGGCCACCTTTCTGTCCCCATGAAGCTATTGCTCCCCGTGCCGAACCCGCATGGAGCCTCCATTATATGCACATTTTCTCTTGGCTGTGGCCCTGCCTGCTTAATACCCACAGCTGGGGTGAGAGGTGTGTGCAGCACGAACTGGGATGGGATAGGCCACTCCTGGAACCTGAGTTGGGCTCCATGAGATGTTTTGAGGCTGGGCCGAGCTTGGAGCTGAGGGCTCTGCTGGAGTAATGTAGTGGGTAGGGTGCTCCCCTCTCCCTCGGAGCTGGAGCCGGGGGTCCTGGTCCGGCTAGGAATGTCTTGTATAGACTCAAGGGTTCCCAGATGGGAGATGGAGCAGAGGTTGAGCCCTGGGCTGTACTGTAAGAGCACAGGGTTTGAGCTCCAGTCTACCTTCTAATGCAGTGACCTGAAGCACAGGATTTCCTGGTCTATAAACTGGACGATAATAGTGCCTGCATTCAGGCTGTGATTAGGCTCAGACACATAGCATATGCTCAAGGAACAGGATGACTTGTGGCCATTTGTTTACCAAGAAGAGGGCTGCAGGGGTCCAAGGTAGGGGTGGTGGGGAGCAGGGGCCAGGAGAGAAGAGACAAGGCTTGTAGGGACCAGATACCTTTCTTGGGGGTGGAGGGTCTGATTGCCTTCGCCCTCTCCCTAATCTTGACTCGTCATCATCAGGTCCACTTTGTGTCTGGTTTCTTGGGCCTTGGGCGGGAGTGTGCAGGAGTGTGTATGCACACAAATATGAATGGGGCAGAGAGCCCGGAGATGAGGGTGGGTCCCGATGGTGGCTTCAGGGACACCTTTGTGGCTCCAGCGTCCTTTCTGCATCTGCATCTGGGTACACCATGGGTTCAGGATGCACGTGTGGGTCCCCATGTGAGCACTTGTCAGGGTTCAGTGAGTATCCTGGACGTGCGGCCGTGGTTGTGGCAGAACCGCCCTGGTGCTCAGTGTTTGACCGCTCGCCTGCACCGGGAGCCCAGCCTTTCATCTGCTTGGTCCCTGCCCACTGCTCTTGATGCATGAAGAATGTGGGGTCTTGCATTTTCCTCCTGCTGGACCAAGAGAGGAGAGGAGTCTGGGATGTCTGTGCTTCCCTCCAACTCAGTGCCGAGGACAGGGCCCCAGCTGGGTGGGCGAAGAGGGGTGCCTTCACTTTCCTGCTCCCAGGGCTCTGCCCGTGGAGGCTGTGAGTGGCTACCTGGTTCTCCAGGATCTGAGCGTGTTCGTCGGCATCTTGGGCCTCAGAGCCACCATTTTCTCGTGGACAGCCATGTGGCCGCGTGTGTCTGTGTAGGTCCCCTTTGCAAGTGTCTCTGTGTCTCTTGAGTGTCTATCCCTGGGTGCTGCCTGTCTGAGGGTCACCCTCTCTATGTATTTAGGTGACAGGGGTGTGTGTCGGGTGCCTGATGTGGTCTTTGTGCGACAGTGCCCCTGTGGTGTGTCCCTGTACCACTCACATCCTCCGGGTGTCTGGCCATCACAGGGAGGGCAGGGTCCGTGTGCTTTACCATGCCGGTCGATCTGTCTGTGTCAATCTGTATGGCACATGTGTCGTTGCGGTGCCTATGAGTCTCCCCCCCACCCCCCCGGCACTGTGCATCCTGGGCTTTGTCCCTGTGACCATCGATGTGTGTCGCACCACATGAGTTCCTCTCCCTGGCCTCTCTCCGCCTCTCATCATAGTGTGAAATGCCCAGTGTGGCGTCAGGCCAGCGGCCGGGAGCATGCCGGCCTTCCCATTGCTTCCCATGAGGTTGGGCAGCCGTGGTGGCCCCGCTGTGGGCCCTGCCCGTGCCCCTGGCCTGTCATGGACAGAAGCCCGTTGTGTGGTGAGGTGCGGGTATGTGTTTGGGCCGCCCACAGGCCTCCCTCTGTCTGCCCAGTGTGCATTGATCTTGGCTTCTGCCTATGACTGTCCTGGCCTGGCCAGTTGGGGTGTTGGGCTGTCTCTATGGGCCTGAGCCCATCACCCCCAGAGCCAGGTCTGCCCTGGGTCCCACATCCCGGGGCTGTCCCTCCACGGCTCAGAGAGCATGGATTTGGAAACTGAGGCCCCCTCTTTCCCTCCCCCCGTCTCTTTCCTCCCTCTCTTCTCCCCTCCTCCCGCTCCCTCTCTCCCTCGCTCCTGCCAAACGCGTCTTGGCTCCGTCTGAATATCTCTCCTCCTCGATTTTTGGCTCCAGCTCTGGGCGCGTTCACTAAAAGAAGAAGGACTAGCTCTCCCTCTCCCTGCCCCCCCCTGCTGCCTCCCCCTTTCTGAAGAGCTCCTCTGAGGGCGGGAATGGCCATGTGCAGAGGCCTGAGCCCCCCCTGAGTGGGCTTGGCCAAGGGGGCATAGGCCTGGTGGGTGAGGGGGTAGGGGGACTGGGCCTGGCAGCCTGAGGGTGCAGCAGCCAGGGTGACTGTGCTGCCCGGCTGGGCAGGCGGGTGGATGGGTGGGGAGGGGTCGGGGGCACGGAGCTGGGGTGTCTGGCTTCTGGTGGGGCTGGCAGGCCTCTGTGAGGCGCAGCTGTGCCCAGAACTCTGAGCTGCGCTTGCCACCACTACCAATGTGGCTGCGCCAGCCGGGGAGGGGGAGGCGGGTGGCGGGCACTGCGGCGCTCCGTAGCCAATCAGAAGCCAGAGTTGCACTGGGGAGCTCTCCCCCCACTGGGCTTCACCCTGAAGGGAGCCAGGGTGGTAGCCAGCAGTGGGCAGGGGGCAGTGCCACGACCACTACTGAGGACCCTGCTTCCTTGGCTGGCGGTTTGGTGCCAGCCTTCCTGGCACAGATCGGGCAAAGGGCGGGGGTCTATCCCCACCTGAATTGGAGGGAGCCAAGCCAGAGGCAGGGACAGCACAGCCCACCTCCTTGGCTTCAGGAGGCAGCGGGAGCTGGGGGTAGGGGCCAAATCATCCAGGAGGGTCTGTCCAAATACGAGCTTCAGTCAAGTCACCTCGGGGCTTTATTTCAGGTCCATTCACACCAAGTCCCCCTCTCTCACTGGCACACGCGGGCACAAAGAACCAGGCTGTCACACACAGGCACAGCACACCCGCACACAACACTCCTCCCTAAATCAGGCACACACTGGAGTCCCCACACAAAGATGCTCGTTTTCACACAGACACCTAGAGACACCGCCACACCTGAACACATCGGGCTCAGGAACACACTTGTGGGGGAAGACAGGCACACATGGTTAGACAATAACATGCCGTGAGACACACAGTACAGACACACTGTTACTGCCAAACATGCAGGAGTGCACGGACCCAAAGACACTCAGTGAGAGCACACCGCATGAGCATGCAGTCATGCTGTCAGACCCCCAGACACACACACAGGAGCGCCGATCCAGCCCCACTACCATCAGACACCATGAGCCCATGCACGCATGCACGTATGCATGCAGTAATACACGGAGGCACTCGGTGAGATGCACACACTTGGCAGTGTCTGGAAACATTTTTGGTTGTCACACTTGGAGGGGGTATGCCCACTGGCACCTAGTGGGTGGAGGCCAGAAATGCTGCCCAACACCCTGCAGTGCACAGGATACCACAGCACAGAAAAGGATCAGCCCCAAATGTCAACAGTGCCCAAGTGGAGAAGGTCAGCCCTCATGTATTGTCAGACAGATAGTAACACACACACACTCAGGCCCTGCTCACTCCTGACACTCGTCTCTCTCACACACACAGGAGGCCAGCGGGCACAGTGTCTCACCCAGTCTTGCTCACCAGGACCCAGGTGTTGACACAAACGCAATTCCCCACCCCACTCTCTAGATCCAGGCACAAATGGTGTGGCATGGACACCGTCCTGCATTGCCCCAGCACACAGGGACAGGTCACACCCACACACACATTCACCTCGGGGTCACAATTGGTCTTGCTTGGAAATGGTGCCTGAGAGAGACCTGCCCTCCTCATACCATCCTTCTGCCTGCTGGCCCCCTGGCTGTCTCAACCACCAAGCAGCAGATTCAACCACCCCAATCTCTTCTGGTGGAATTTGAAGCTCTCAATCTCTGCGCTGGGGTTTGTCGCAGCGTGCGAGGCCACATGGCACCCCTGCTCAGGACTCTCCGAGCTTTCTGAGCTCAGCGGTGGGGCCAGAGGTAGACCCGGTGGCCCAGGGCCCCACTCTCACTGTCCTGCTCCTGGCATCCTTCAAAACAGTCCGGGGTGGAGACAAGGCTAACTTCTGAGACTTGTCCTGCACAAGGACCGTCTCACTAATCCTCTGGCCTCTGCCTCCTTATTTCTGACTCTGGAGAAAGAGCAAAGAAAGACAGCTGGCAGAATCATACGGGGAGAGAGCTTTCGCAGGATAACAGTGAAATGAGTGTTTATCCTAAGAATCGGAGTGATGGCTCCAGGGTGCTGCGTGCTCACTGTGTTGCCCCCTGTGCTAAGAGCCTTCCCAGCTTGGCTTCCTGGGTCCCTCCACGTGAGGCAGGTGTGGCAGGGGTTAGCTGTGACCCTGTGCGCGTCTGACAGTCGGGCAGGGTTTCTCACGTTAGCATTGTTGACATTTGGGACATTTGCACATTATTTCGAGAGTGGGACCTCTCAGCCAACTTCCCGGGTATGAATCCTGGCTTTGCTGTTCACTAGCTGTGTGACCTTGGGCAAGTCACTCAACCTCTCTGGGCCTCAGGTTCTTCTCACAGGGCTGTGGTAAGGATTAGAGAAGTTGATTTACAGAATGTGTTTTACAACAATGCCTGCTATAAAGTAAGTGCTTGATTTTATAGATGAAAAACAACTCGGAAAAGAGCATCCAGTGCCAGGGACAAGGGTTAGGAGGTGATGGAGCCTGGGCCTCATTTCTAATCACCATCATCTAATTCCTACCGATGGGAAAGAATTGCAACTTATTCTCCGACCTTTTCCACATTTCAGAGAGATCCTATATGTCCCCATTCCCCCATTTGAAACTTGCCTGTGCTGTCAGCCCTTGAACCTTCTTTACCACTCTGTCCTTCAGATCTTCTTCTGTCCAAGGCTCAGAATGAGAGTGGATGGGTGTCCACCTCCTTTTCACCCCCACTGGCTAGACTCGCCCTCACTCCAGGGGGGGCCCAACACCCTCTCTCACACCTTGCTGGGCACCCAGCCGGAGCTTATGTGCTGGGGGTGCAGGCAGGGGCCTGTGCATTCCTTCGGCAAATATTTACTAAGCACTTCCTGGGTGCCAGGCTCTGTTCTGGGCCCCGGGGGCTCAGTAGGGAGCAAAATCAACCAAGGTGCCAGCTCTGGTGGGAGGGCAGACAATGAACCCGATCAATGAGAGGGTGTCCAGTACTGGAGATGGTGCTGATGGGGGGAGCAGAACAGGCAGGGCCTGCTGAAGTGCTAGGCAGCTGCATTTTAGCAGAGGTGCTCTGTGAGGCTGACTCTCCACTCAACACTGCTCTGCCACAGAGGGCAAGTGCAGGCCCCTTTCTTTCTCAAAGGGGCAGTCTGGAGGTGAAGGGCTTAGCACGGTCCCTCCACCGTCTTCCTGGAACACATGGCCTGTTTTTGCTGCAGCCCGAGGTCACCCATTATCCTCCGAACTGTGAATAAAACCTATGCTGCCCTCTCAGGACTTGGGGACAAGATGGCCGGGGCCCCTCCTGTGCAGAAACCGGGCCTCGATGGGCACTGGGCATTCTCAACCCTGCCACTCTGCACTTGGGGGTGGGGTGGGGCAGCTGGTGGCCCAGAGTGGCACTTCCACCTGGGCCCCTTGATTTAGCTTCCCCGGGGCGGGCCAGTTTATTTTTACCAAAGCCCGTCACCCTGGCAGTGCCAGGCAGCGCCATCTTTGTAGGGTCTTGGGGATCTGCCCACAGGCTTGGGGAGACCTGGTTTTGCCTGCTGGACCCCCGGTTCCCGCTAGACCCCCATCTTTCTCCACCCTCACAGCTCCAGGCATAAGGGCTCTGGACTGGGGCTGGTGGGGTCGACATTGTGGGCTGGCAACCACCATGCCCAGGCTGGTGGCATTTGGTTTGGCACGCTGCCTGCCCGCCAACCCCCACCCCATGCCCGGGCAGAGCCGAGCGGCTGCTGCTGCCAGTCTCCATTTCGAAGCTTGGGGTGGGGGAGGGGAAGTGCTGGGTGCCTCCTGGCCCTTGTGTCCTGTGCCACCTGGGGCTTGTCCCCCATGCCTGCTCCCTGGAAGGGCCCCGGCTGCTTTTCTTGTTGCCCTTTTGTAGCCTGGAGCTTGGTGACTACGCCTGCCTGGCTCCCATCTTCCTGCTCGCTTCCTCCCCCTTCTCCTTCTTCCCTGTAATGGCTCACCATTTTGGCATCTCCTCCCCTGCCCCCTCCCATAGGCGCCAATTTCACTTTCAAACCTTCCACCATTGCCACTGCTGGCTCTCCAGCCTTGTCTCCTGCCTGGGAGCGAGAGCTTCGGGGGCCAGGCAGGGGGGCACCAAGGGCTTCTGGGTGCTTCTGTGTGTGTTTAGAGGACACATGCTCCAGGCTAACTTGTGCCGCCTGCCCAGAGGCTGGCAGAGTGGGGCTGCAGAAAAGGGTGGCAGAGAAAATGTGGGACCCCCCCCCATTTCTGATGGGCTCTCACAGCCAGCTGGCTGTGTCAGCCTCTGGGCCACCAGGAGACCAGGGTGGGCATTTCTGCCCCAGCCCCGAGCCTGCACTTTCCAAAGGGAGGCTACATCTGTGGGATGCCCCATCCCCTCTCGCTCAAGTTCCCACCAAGGCTTCAAGATTCCCGCTCTCCTCCCTAGAGCCAGGGTGGGAAACCAAGCTCCACGTTGGGCACTCGTGCCCCCAGAGGGCCAAGGGACTTCGGAGGAACCGGTTTATTGCCCCCCCCCACCCCCCAGCCTGCTGCCCGCGCCTCTCTCGGCACTAAACAAAGTTTGCTAAGTAACTTCAAATGTTATTTGAGGACGGCCTGGCCTCAGCCCAAGACGGCCCTGTGGAAACTTGCTTTTCGCTGCCGAGGCTGCAAGTATCAAAGACACACTTTCGGGGGGAGGGTGTGCTTTGACGCTTCTCCCCCCTCAGTGGCAGGGGCTGGCCCTGAATGGGCACACAGACACACACAGGCTGCCCCGACTGAGGGACACACAGAGCCACACGACAGCTGTGGGCCACAGCACACACCCTAACACACACAACACACATATTGACACAGCGAGGGGAGGGCGGGGTTCGCGGGCTGCTGCCCCCCGGCCCCTGGGCCTTGGGATTTTTTTCCAGCTGGTGAGGTTCCTCAGAGCCTGCAGACCTATATTCTTAGGTCTTCTGGGCAGGAGTGGGTCCTCAGAAGAGTCCCCTCCTTCTCCTCATCTCAGTTTCTCCAGTTGTAGAAGGAAGTTGTGGGCCTGAGTGGTGTGCAAAGTGGAATCCCACACCGATGAGGACAGCGATTTTCAACCTTTTTCATCTCCTGCCACACAAACGAATTACTGAAATTCCGCAGCACACCCAAAAATAAGTTTTTTGCTGATCTGACCAAAAAACACACACAAAACCAAGGTATGATTTTGATTCATTCACACTGGATGGCTGTTGTCATTTTTTACACGACAGCCTAAGGGAAAAGAGGTCAGTGCCCCTGGCCTAATAGGCATTGCCTGTTCTAAAAATCGTGCGGCACACCAGTGTGTGTGGCACACTGGCTGAAAATTGCTGGATTAGGAGGATGCCTACTTTTTCCTCATCCCTCTGCCAGGACTGACTTGAGTGAGTCCCTGAAACTGCACAGGGTCTGAGCATGGGGCCTGTACAAGCAGGGTGGGCAGTGCTGCCCGGCCACCAGTCCTACCCTTACAACCTGATGCCATCTTCCTGACTGGAGGCCCTGACCCTGACCCGCTCTGGGTTCTCCAGAGAATCAGGGAAATGGCTTTTCTCACCTTCTCTCTCCACCTCTCTCCCAGCTTTTCTTGCTTTCCCCAGATCCCACCTTTTCCTGGTCTCACCAGCCCTGCCAGGCCTGAGGCTCAGGGAGAAGTGTGGGAGACAGGTTCCGGGTGTGTGTCCCTCATCAAAGCCAGCTGGCCTGGGGCCCAGGGTGCCCAGAGGTCACAGATGACCCTCCTGGGACCCCACCAACCCAGGCACCTGAGCTGATGCAGCAGGGGTAGGTGAGGCTCTATCATAGGGTCCCTCTGACCTGTCACCATCCGAGGCTTGCAAGCAGATGGGGTCCTGATGAACACAGTGGAGAGGTGAAGGCCCCAGGGACACTGGACTGCTCCCCAGTCCCCAAGAACCTCCCTGTCTCACTGTCAGCCAGACCCTCACCCAGGTCGTTTTGTGGGGGGACCCCGTCCCAGCCCCACATACCACCTCATCTCCACTCACAGTCGGTACTTGCAACACCCCGCCACCCGCAGTCTGTCATACAGTGACAGCCTGTCACAGGCACTGCTGCACACCGGCACAATCTGTCGTCCACGCACAGTCTCACACACAACCTGTCACACACGCACACACACACACAGTGGCACAGTCGCACACACAGCCAGCCTCACACGATCACACCAAGCGTCACAGCTTGTCACAGCCATAGACTCCTCACAATAAAAATAACAGCTACCAACTCTGGAGCAATTATGCCAGGGCAGCGGGCGGGCGCACGAGACCTCCTGTAACCATCCCAATATGAGGCAGGTATGAGTAATCTGTTTTACAGATGAGGGAACAGAGGCCTCAGGGTCAAGTGCCAAGGTCACGGGGCTAGAAGTGAGGTGGTAGGAATGACTAGCCAGGCCCCCAGGGGCAAGCAAGACTCAAATAGGTCATCCCGCTTTTCCACTCACTCCTGTCCCTCTCCTGGTCCTCCCCGTGGGCATTCTCTTCCCATTCCCCAGATGGGAAGACTGAGGTTCTAAGCAGCCCAGCCAAAACATGTGGGAAGGGGCCTCAAGGCCGAGGAAATCTGAGCCATGCCCTCCACCCCAAATACTGCTGGGCTTCTTGTAGCCCCAGTGACTGTGTTGGAGCCCATTGGCTGGGGCCAGGGTCCCAGGAGGCAGAGAAGTTCTGGGTCTTCAAAAGCTCTGTACCACGGAGGAATAGGGTGTGAGTAGGGTGAGTGGCAGCCATGGGTTCCCAGGCAAGTCTTTAGTCCCGAGCCTGGAGCCTCTGGTGCCCTGCACCCCTACTCCCTACAGCCCTCTGCATTCCAGGGTGCTTCCTCCTCTTCCTTCTCCTCCTCTCCCTCCTCCTCCTCTGTTGTACGCCTTCCCTCACTTTTTCCTTCTTTGTTCCTCCCCCGCCTGCTCCTCGGGGCTTCCCCCAGTAGAGCTGCCAGGGCCAAAACCAACACGGGCTCCAACGATATCCTTCCCAACCATATCCTCCCTGAGGCCCCGAGGCCCGACAGGCCCTGCCCCCTGACCCGCTCAGGGGCTAGATCTAGACTGGGGCCCAGCCACTGGGGTGGCTCTGTGCACGTGGCCGCCTCTGGGACACTTGCAAGCATATGCACACAGCTCTGCGTGGCGGCCTCCGTGGGCACCTGGGGTCACGCGTGCCCATGTCTGACACTCCAGCGGGCCCTCCTTCTGGCATAAGCACACACTTGTACAGCGGCACCGACAGGGGTCTCGAGCATGCCCTTGGCCAGTGCCCCAGACGGGGATCCCAGGAACTGCCTGCTTATATGCACACCCGGGCCTGACAGCCCAATGGGACTGCTGAGGAGCACCCACGCCCATAAACACTTCCTTGCCCCACATCAGATGGGGTCCCAAGCACACGAGAGAGCTCTCTCTACCCCCATGCCATGTTCAGAATGCGGGTTCTGCCCTATCCCCTCACGGGGGTCCCAGGCTCAGGTGGGGCAGTGAGCCCACAGGAGCTTCTGATGCCCACACACGTGGCTCCAGGCCCACGTGAGTCTGCCCCTGCCTGCGCATGCATGTGCTTCACGTGAGTCGCACACTTGCCAGGCCGCCCTGGGCACCTGGCTCCAAAGCCACATCAGGTTGTTGGGGTGGAGACTGGGATGGGAAGGCCTGATCCCGCCCCCCATTTCTCTTAGAACACCCGTCTTCCCAGATGCCCCTGGGTGCAGGTGAGCTGTCCCCTGCCTGGGAGCGCCCCTGCATGTGCTATATTTATATTGGAAATTTGTACCTTAATGTACATATATTTATATGTAAGAACCACCCCCCTTCCCGCTTCTCATCTGTACTTGGGTTTTTACCACCCCTACTCGGCTTTCTCCCAAACCTGCAAAACCCATTTCACCATGCAGAGACTCGGGGCCAGGCGGCAGGAGTAGCTTTTCCCCTCTGGCTGCGGACACTCCACGTCCTTAAGGCCAGGGACCCTCTCCCGTGAAAGGCTGAGCCACACCGCTGAGTCCCGCAGCCCTCCCGGAAACACAATCGCGGGGGTGGGTGCTGGCCGCCCGACCCGCTTTTTGGTGTGTGTTTGCTGTTGCTTAAATTAATCCTGAGTGACGGCCTCAATTCCTCTCCACAAAGGGACCATTTAATGCCCTCCCTTCTAGAGTGAAACTTCCATTTGCCCCCTGAGTCCAGGTTGGCAGCTCAGGCTCCCAGCTCCCAGCTCTCCTGGCCTTCCCCTCAGGTGCGCCCAGTCCTGTGCACACATGGACCTCAGGAGCACGTGTGGGTGGGTTTTGAAGGGGTGTGAGATACCTTAAAATAGAAACACATTGCTGAGCAGAGGCGGGGGAGTGAGAGGGGGGTGTTCCAGGATTCCCTAGATGGCCCCACTGCCCAACCGTAGTAGCTCTTGGTTGCCCCAGCCTGGCTGAAGAAAAGTTAGATGGTCTTCCCGCACCTCCCTTCTCAGCCCCTTTAACCGGCCCCAAGCTTTTCCAGGCCACTTGTGCACCATGTGTATCTCTGTGCAAACCCCAGCAGAGAGGTACCACCTATGCCCTGTATGCAGGCCCCCCTGTGTGTATTCACCGACAGGTGCTCACTGCCTGTGGGCTCCTTTCACCACAGGGTGTTTTTGTGTGTGTGCATGGCATTTCCCAGACCCCTTGCAATTGACCCATGCCTGTCGGGGGGGGGGGGGGACAAGGGCGGGTGGGGGTGGCGAGGAAACTTCTGGGCTCAGGCAGTGGGAGGACTGTGTGCTTTCCACCCTGCAGAACATGGTGCTGACCATCGGTCACTTGCACTGTGTACCACAGGGTGGGAGGTGACAGCACAGTCTCCAGGGTGTGGATGGTGGGACTCTGGGGCTCTAGAGTGCCCTGGGCCACCCACGGGCTCTGTGCAGAGTGGGGAGTGCGGGAGAAGAGGTCAAAAGGTGGGAAGTGGCGCCCGCAGGCCTCTCCTTTGGGAAGTGCGTGTGGCGCGCTGAGCTGATTGGGTCGGTTCAGGAATGAGGACCACAGAACACGGTCGTCGCTCTGTAGACTGGGGGACTCCCGCACTGTGCAGGCACCGCTCTTATCCACCGAACCGGGTCCGCACACCTTACAGCGACCCCAAAAGTGACTCCAGTAGGCCTTGAGGACTGGCTTGGTTCCAAAGGTAGGGTGTTAGCCTTTTGCCACATCAAAGGCCGCCGCCAGGAAGGGCTCAAATGGAGGTGCGCGCGTTTGGCCTCTAAGGCCGGCTCCGTCGGTCCCCAGTCGTGCGAGGGGCGCCTTTGCCCCAGTTTCACGCCTCCTGTGCTCACCCTGACCTCCGACGGGATCAGGCAGGAAAGGGCTTTGGAAACGAAATGGGTGTTGATGAACCTTGTTATTTGGTGGCTGTTTTAAGTGCCCCAGAACCTGAGGGCAACTTGGGGGTGTCAGTCTGGAGAGGGGGCCTCCTCTGGCGGCATTGTGTCCATCTCGCCTCCAGATCGAAGGCCTAGAAGGAGCCTCTTTCCATGTATCCCCAAGCAGCCTCGATTTGGGGAATCAGGGCGGGGAAACTTACCACGGGAGATTTTTGTTTGTTTTGAGGGTTGGCTGGGTTTGGGGGCGTTTGGCCTCCATGGAGCATGGGGAAGAAATGTGACTAAGTGGCAGAAAATGCGCTTTCCCTTTCCCTCTCCTCTGCCTTCAGGCCGCAGGGGTTGCACCGCTTCCAAGAAACTTAAAAAAAAAAAAATTCCCCAGATCCCCTCTGGTCCGCACGGTCTTCCCTCTCAGGGCGGACTTCTTCTGGAGGCGCTAAGGCCTCCCCACCCATTGCTACCAGCTATTTTGCCGCAAGTCCTGGGCAGGCCTGGGGACCGGGTAGAAAAGTGGAAAAAGAGCGTGTGTTCGCTCAGTGGGCCCGACTTAACCTGTTGGAGGAGGAGGCTAGGGTCCCGCCGATGCTCTCCAAGCCTCCCCCGAGCTCCAGCAGCCCCCGGACTTGCAGAGAAAGTGTGGTGGGGGAGCTCCCACCAGAGCCTTGGGAACCAGTGATAAACCAATTTCTCCTCATGCGAATCACTTAAATTCGAGTTGGTGGTTTTAGGTCCTTTACCTTTTCCACGTACAGATGACTCATCCCGCTCCAGTTGGGTGGAAGAAGGTGACCCCCCAGAGTGCAGGCTCTCACCTGGGACCCAGAGGCAGCCCAGCCCTCCAGCATCTCCCCTGACCCCACCAAATGCCCAGACCACACTTAGCTCCTCCCCCCTTTTTATTTAGGGTAATCGTTCCCCTCTTCTTCAAATCAACATTTTAAAGGAGTTTTGTTATTTTTACAAAAAGGCGTGAGACAGAGGCTGAATGATGGAAACAGGCTGTTTAAAAAAAAAAAAGGAAAGAAAGAAAGAAAGGAAAATACGTGCCTGTGGCACTCCGTGGAGCTGGTGAGCGTTTCCTGCCTCTCTACTGAGCTCTTTCGCTGGTTCCCCCGCTAGAGCCGGGCGGGCGCGGGGCACCTGGGATCTCCGCTGCCAAAAAGGCACGGTAGAATTGCAAGGATTCTTAGGATTTTAATAAAATTGTGTCTCATTTAAGGAGTGCGTTTTTCTGCGCTGCCTCTCCTCGGAGCCCGGGTTTGTCACGGCAAATCTGTAATCAGAGAAAAATACCAGCTTTGTTGAGGGTTATAGAATATAACATTGGTTAATGTGTGTGGGTTTTTTTTTAAAATAATGTTAAGCATTGGAATAATTAAAGAGTGAGAAATCACTTGTCTTTCCTCTCCCTTCGGCATTGTCTTATTTAGGAGTAGGGAAGCGTGCTTTTAGGCAGCACTGGCTAGTTCTAACGCGAGCTTCTTTCTCACCAGCCTTTCCCTCTGCTCCGGTCTGATTTGAAAACCCCCTCACTGGCACCAGCCAGGAAACTTGCAGCAGCGGCGGCGGTGGTGGCGGCGGCAGCGGCGGCGGGCAGCCGTTCCCTTCTGGAGTTGGAGCCTCGCTTTCTTTTTTTACCCTCTTTCAGAGACAACCCTCTCCGCTTCCCTCCCCGCCTCTGGGCCCTGACCCACTGCCTAGTTTGCGCTAGAGCGATTTAAAAAAGAAAGAAAGGAAGAAAGGAGTCGGGCTCTGGTACCCCCGTGCCAGCCGAGGGCACGTTTCCCAGGCAGTGGGCTGGTGGGAGAGTCAAACTAGTGTGTGTGTGTGTGTGTGTGTGTGTGTGTGTGTGAGTCTGCACGCCTATTCTGCACCTCACCACCACCCCTCCTCAGTAGGATTAAGTAATCAAGTGTTTCTAAAGATCAGAGAGCTCAGATTCTGTCATATTTTTAAAAAAATATTTTTTATTAATTTCAAAGAAGAAGGGAGAGGGAGAGAGAGAGAGAGAGAGAAACATCAGTGATGAGAGAGAACCATTGCCCCTGCACGCCCCACACAAGGGATTGAGCCCGAAATCCGGGTGCATGCCCTGACTGGGAATCAAACTGTGACCTCCTGGGTCATGTAGGTTGACATTCAACCACTGGGCCCAGCATATCTTTAATTAAGCTGACCATTTTTTCCTTCCAGCCCCCTGCGACGTAGGTAAAGAAAATGCCTTCCTCAAGAGCCCTCCTTGGCAGGGGGAGAGCTACGCACTGGGGATGGGCCTGGCGAGTTCAGCCCCGGGACAGTGCCACCACCCCAGGGTCTAGATTTGGAGGAAGAGAGCAGGGCCCAGGGCCTTCCGTGGGCACGGCCCGCCTGGAGAGAAGTGGAAAACAGAGGGACTGTCTGTCAGGGTGGCACGGGTTTGCTCCAGGCTACTGGGAGGCTAAAAGGCTGCCCTAGGCTCCCCCCCCGCCCACCTCCCGCCCCAGTGTGGGGCTGCCATAGTGCTTGGGGGAAGACCGGCTGCACAATGAGAGAGAGAAAGTGGGTAAAAGATGGGGGTCAGGGCTGGTGCCCAGTGCTCCAGTGGCTGTGCAATGCCTTGGCCTTGCAGAGGGAGATAGTTATTTGCTTCAGGTGTTTTTAATTAAATGTGTTTCTCTTTTTTCCTTGTTATTCGGTGTCTGGGCTTTTTAGTGATCCTTTGCATTTGTCTTTTTACATAAGCAACCCCCCCCCGCCCCAAGAGATATTGTGGGAGGTATTTTGCCTTCAAGTGCTTTCTCTTTCCTGCTTTTTTTTTTTAAGGAAACTTAATTTTAAAATTATAAAGTAAATTTAGTGCCAGTGAAAGTGAAGGGGGGAGCCAGCTGGGGCTGGAGCCAGGGAAGGGGGTGGAAGATGCCACGCGGGCTGGGCCTCCCTCCCTCCTGGCAGCCCCAGCCCAGGACTCCCTCACTCTCTAGGTCCCCTTCTCACCACTGCCACCCCCTTCCTCTCCGTGCAAGGCTTTGAGGGACTGGGCTGAGGGCAGCCTTCCCTGACGGGTTCTCACTCAGGAATCCCTGGCTCTGCAGAGCCCTTTTCCCCCTCCATCCAAGTGTATGTGTGCCATCGGTAGTTTGGTTTTTCAGCTTGGTGGCCCCTGTTTGTTCCTCCCCCCCAACACACACAAATCTGCTAACACTGCTGCTCAGGGGGTTCTCCTGTTGATGGGGTAAGAGTTGGGCAGGCACAAGGAGGCATGGAAACCCCTCTGCAGCAGTGAGGAGGCCAGGCGCTCCTTTCTATCACTCTTCCTTGTCATCCTATGAGCCGAGCGGTGCTAATACACGATGGACGGACGTAAGTGCTCCCATTGGAACCCACTGGTGCGGGCAGGAGCTGTTTCTAAGGCGTTCACATTGTGAGAGCTCGGTAGCTTAGGAACTCAAGGCCCACTCGGCGCGCCGAAATGCTTTACTTTTTTAACCTGGGTGGGGTGACTCAGGTGTGTTCACTTAGTGAAAATGTCTTGTGCGGCCGACTTAGACCGGTGTACTCTTCCTTATGTGGGCCCCACTTCAGTTAAAAAGTTTATTTTTGAAAAAAAAAGAAAGAAAGAAAAGAGGGTCGATGGAGAGGCCCAGCCTCAAAAGTGAAGGCTGTGTGTTAGAAAGCAATAATAATTATGAAAATAAAGAATGTCCTCCAGGTTGCTTTGCTCAGGCCTCCCTCCCTGCTAAGGGATGGGTGGAAGGGCTTGTAAAAATTAGCGGGCTGATAATAAAGCTTGCCCGCGTGAGGCCCACGAGGCTTCCAGACCCATCCATGTGTGCCGAGTGCCCGGGGACTAGCTGCAGACTCAGGTCTAGCGGTAGGATTTGAACATCTCAGAACCAAAGGATTAAAAAGTGGTAAGGAGGAAATTTCTTGCCAATTACATTCTGCTGTCAACATCTGGAAAGCAAAATTGCAGCTGTTCTGCTGCCTCCCCCCCGCCCCATTACCACCTCCTTTTTTCCTGCACACTTAAATTTTTTTGTATGCGTGCCATCCATACTTCGGTTTTCTGCACTGTTAAAACATTTTCACGGCTCCACTCAAATCGAGTTGCTGGGTTTGGACTTAAAAAATATACATATATATGTGTGTCTTCTGGTTGACTATAGCTTTTGTAGCAATGCGCTTGAACAGGCCTGCAAATCAATTGATAATCCCTTCCCTTTTCTTCCCCCGCATCTTGGCCTTCCCAACACAGCGGTTCAGAGGCGGGGGAGGACGTCTGCTGCCGCCCTCCTCTGCTCCTCAGGCAGGCAGGTACTGACAGCTTCGCCCTCCCCGGCCCTTCTGCCGTGTTTTTGTTTTCCCTTCGCCCCCCAAAAATATTTGAACCAAAAAGCCTCTTTTTTTCCCTCCACCCACAGCAAACTGAAAGGGCTAGTGAACCGTGATTCAACAGAGCGAGGGCGCCTCTTTTCTTCCTTAGCATTAATTAACTCAAGTTCGTTAGGACGTCGGGTCTGTCGCCCACAGTTTTCTCTTGTGTGTGCTGAATCGGGTCATAGAAGGAGACTTCCCGTGCAAACAGTTTGTGTTGGAGCTGGAGGACACAGAGGGGGAGAGAGGGGGAGAAAGAAAGGGAGCCGGGGAGCCGAGGATTGTGGCGGGAGAGGTAGGCACAGTCCCGAGAGCCCGGGTGCCAGCCTCCGCAGGGGCCAGACACCGGGGAATGAGGATTCTCCGGTTTCCCTGGCAATGAGCCTGATCATAAAATAGTTGTGGGAGCAATACGTTTTGAGGGGTTGAAAAATGTCTTCCTTCCAACTTTTAAAATTGTACGTTTTGGGGAGGCCATTTACCCAGAAAGAACCCGCCCTGCTCCCCTGAGCCCTGGAGCAGTAAACGCACCCCCTACCCCCCACCCCCGGCGGCTGTTCCCATCCCGGTTCCCATCCCGACCACCCAGCACTCCCCCTGGGGCTCTGGGCACTGCACGTTGCCGAAGCAACTGCAAGAAAGAGGCTCTCTCAGCCAAGGGCATTGGAGTGCAGACGGGGCGATGGCAAGGGGGCTGAGAGAAACTCCCCTTTCTCACCCAGGCCTTCTCTCTGGCGGGGGCGGCCGGAGGAATACACCCAGCAGAGCAACTGGGGTGTCACAGCAGGTCCTGGTGGAGCTCTGGCAGGGCCTGGAGAGGTTGCAGGGGGAGTTTCAGAGGATCAGGGCTGGGGAGTGGTGCGGGGGAGAGGAACATCTTCCCTGGGTAGTCCCTACGCCTTTTCTGGGGTCTGCAGTTGCCAGCTTCCGGGAGTTTTCAACATTTTGCCTTTTGCTCTGGCCTTCTTTCTTGCCGCAGATATTAACACGCCGCCGCTGTCGCCGCCGCCGTGCTGGGCACAGACCTCACCTCCGTGCGCTGATCTCCCCTTCCTGAGCCTTTGGTCAGGTTTTCAGTTTTGCTTAGAGAAACTTGTAAAGCTAGACTGTGGGGCTCTTCCTTCTCCCCGGTCTTGGGCCACCATGGACTGAGTCTTCCCAGGTCCAAGAGGTGGGCGAGGCTCAGGCTGGACAGGGCCCTTGACTGGGGCAGCCCGTGGCTGTCATCTGTCCTGTGTGTTCTTAGCTCTGGGAGGACCCATCCCCGTGGAGCGCCCCCCTCCTCAGGAGAGGGTTCTGGCCTTCCCAGCTTTTCTATGTGGTGACACAAGGAAGTTTCAAGCTAAATAATGAATTAAAGACTAGGGTTTTTGTTTCCTATTCCCTGTAGAGGATGAAAGTAAACAATTTCCAGTTGCCCTAGAGAGAATAGACTGTCTCCCTCAGTCCCCCTGTTCCTACCCTATTTCATTCGGTGCCAGGAGGGTGAGGGGAGATGTGCCTGGAGTAGGGTAGTGTTTAGAGCCAGAACGAGGCTGCCTGTTGGCCAGATCCCAGACCACCGCTCCCGGTTTGTAGTCAGGAGGAGAAAGGGAAGGGAAAAGGGCGGGAGGGGGGGTGGTTATAGGAGAGGAGTGTGCAACCTAGTTCTGAGGCAGCCCCTGTCCTAGACCCAGCACTGGGGTGTGGGGCAAATCCTTTCAGCCAGCGTGAGGGCGCTGGAAAAGCCGTGCTGGGCCCGCCTTTCCCGAGCAGAGAAAAACAGGCCCAAGGCAGCCAAAAACCCGCTTTGTCCAAATTCTCGGAGCCTCCTCGCAATGTGCATTTCTGGTTTCCATGCCTGGCTTTTCCGGACTCTAGGAAGATTTTGCCCTGGCTGACGAGTCCCTTCCAGCCTGCACTCCCCCACCCCCACCCCAGAGGAGGCCCCACCCCCATCTAGGACAAGCAGCCGGGCACCCCTTCCTTTTTCTGTCTTTTTCTCCATCTCTGTCCCCGAGTCTGAGTCTGGCCACAGCCTTCTTGCATCCCTTCTGCAGAGGAACAAGATGGGAGATCGCAGCGATACAGAGTCTGCTTTTTCGGTGGGGCCAAGGCTGAATTATAAAATGCCAGGAATTGGGCAAAACTAATCGGGGCTCTGTTTGTGGCCTTTTAACATTTCCTGCCGTCCCTTTTCACCCAGCCTGCCGATATGTGATATGCGGCAGCAAAAGGGATACTGAAATATCTGGTAGTTTCTATGTGAGCTTTGTCAGTTATTTGCACTAACTGTGTAGAGTTATCCAAATTAGCATGGATATATATATATAATTAGCATGTGTCCAGGGTCTAAAAAAATAAATCTAGGCCTTAAGGCAATCAGGATGTGGATGCATAGGATTTTTTTAAAGCTAAAGAGTCCTCTAAACCAGTGGCCCTGCCTTTAAAGATATAATTTCTTGTGCTTCTAGAGGTCTCACCCACCATTGGCGGGGATGGGCCAGTCAAGAAGCCTATCTCAGACCGGGAAAATTATTTTGTTTCCTCCAAGACATTTGAATCCTGTATATGTGAGTGAGGTTCTGTATGTCTTTTTTCTGTTTTCCTTTAAATAATCCACAAGGCCTCATTTGTTTTGTGGAGTTTTGGAAAACCACATGTTTCACTTTCTTGAGACAGAAGCAGTCATTTTTCTCAGCGAGTTTTTTTTTTTTTCCTTCCCTTATCCCAGAGCCCTTGTCTTTTCTCCTTGCTCATTTCCCCCTCCATCTTCATCCTTCTCTCTCTTTGCAGTTTTGGGCCCAGCCCCCCCCTCTCTCCCTCCCTTCCTCCTTTCCTCCCTCCCTCTCTCTCTCCCTCTCTCTTTGCTTGGTTTCCTTGGCCTGCTCCGTCCTCTTTTCTCCGGGCACATTTCTCCTAGGGATGGCTGAAACCAGCATGGGTATTATTTGAGAAATGTTTTACTGAGACCGTTGCTGGTTTTTTTTTTTTAAATTACATTCTCTACACTGGACAATAACAAGAGAGGCCTTTCTCTCACAAAGGCAGAAAAATTGCTTTCCGCAACCAAAGCCCATGTGGATGTTTAAAGTCTCACCTCTGGCTTCCCGGTTTTTTTTCTTTTAAATGGGGAGAATACCCCCAAGTAACCCTGCTTTTCCTTCATATTCTCCACTTGCCGTGGTGAATTTTATTTTTGTGTGTGCACTACTCTCACCAGCATCACTGGCTTCCTATCCCCTCGGCTTTAGGTGGTTTTTCTCTCATTCCATCCCCCTTCCCCTCTCCTCCTCCAAGGTCTGGCTGTTCCCTGGCTCCCTCCATCCCCTGAACCCTTGAACTCCTGGAGAAGCCTGGAATCTTCGGAGGCTTTTTTTTTTTTGGTCTTGGCTCAGGTGGGGGTACTGAGAGTCTGAGCTCCATGCTGGGGGAAGGGGCTGCAGGAGGGGAACGGGGAAGGAGTCTGGGTCTGGGACAGGTAATCTTCCAACAGGAGCCTCCACTCTCTTACCAAAAGGGGGACAGTCCCCTTTTGTCTGGCGCTCCTAAGGGGCATGTCCAGGGCCCAAAGAGACCACCAGTGGCATGCAGGGGCGGGGGGCTGCAGCAGTAGAGGGAGGGGTGTGCCCAGTGCTTCTCATGGAACCCGTGTGAGACCCTTCCCTGTGTGTGCCCACAGGAGAGAGAGGGAGCCCTCCTGCCCTCCCCCGCTAAGCGTCAGGGATACCCTGGCGGCTCTTCCACACGGGGGAACAGGGTGAGGGAAGAGCACTGCCTGGGAATCCTCTCTGCCCACCTTCAAGGTTAAGGCCACTGGCAGAAGGACAATTGACGATTGTTCTCCCTCCGTGTTACTTCCCTGGGAAGGGCCTGCTGCTGCTCCGGTTAAGGAGCCTTGAAGGGGCGTGTGGGCTTTGTGTGGGTCCCTGAGGCTCCGCTGGGACATCCACTGGCCCTCCCCAGCCACTTCTATGTCCAATCCCTCCATCCACCTTTGACCCCTCCCTCCATCCAGGAGCGAATCACGGATCTCCTCCCCAACTTCTATGTGGATCCTTCCATCTGCCATCTCCCTACCACCTACCCAGTTGTACCACCAGATTCAGAAACAACCATGTTCCGCGTGTCTCTTCCACCCGGCACTGTGGTCTGTGAGACTGAACATGCCAGAATTCTCCAGGAGGCTCACGTTGGCCATTTTCTGTCTAGTGCCTAATATTTAGTGTAAATCAAAATATCAGAAAACACCCCTATGACAAACATAAACTTACTCTCGTAGTTTCTACCATCTCATCTTGACTTTAGAACATAAGATTGCTTCTCTTGAGATAGAGAGTATCTTATGTCACTCAGCTCACATCTTTGGCTAATTGGACCAGCGCTGGTTATTAACAGGACGTGAATTATTGAATGCCAACCCCCGGGGCCTTTTGGCAATGACACCTGCCTCCTGCCCTCTCACCTCTTACTGTCTGCCGGGGTCAGCCACGCAGAGCTCCTGTCGCACCATTCAGGGCCCAGACTGGGGTTGCAGGTGCTGGGCGGCACCTTTCCCATGGTCAGGGTTCAGCGTAAGTCTAGGGGCTACTTTGTCCCCTCCCCCCGCCCTGCTCTTCTTTTCGCAGACAGGCAGCAGCGGCCTTTCAGATGGGGAGGAGAAGGGTATGAGAGAGCAGTGACCCTTCTTTTCCGTTGCCAGCTGAGGGCTGAGCCTCACCTGGGGAGAGGGCAGCCATGGGAACGGTGTAGAGCAGGGACACTCTCTCCCTCCCTGTGTTTTCCTTCTCTGCTCTTCCCTTAATAACGGTCTCCTCCTGACTGCTTTTCCGAGGCCTACCGGCCTACCGAGGCGCAGCTGCTCCATCATCCCTCCCAGGGAGCCTCTGACTCCCTCGTGCTGACCTCCCTGCCTGGGAGGAAAGCCCAGGGACAGGAGCTCCCTATGAGCCTCTTCTCCGTGACTCGGTTTCTCCAGTGTCGTCTCACTTTTCCTGCCAAAGCCCCATTCCTTACTGGGCTGTTGTTTCCCCTGTTAGCTCTCTCCCTGTCTTGTGGATTTCTCATTTTATGCGCCTGCACCTTGCTCCATGTGACTCGGGCCCTTTCGTGTAAACTGAATTGGGGGACAGGTAAATGACCCCCTCCTCCAACCCAGAAACACTACAGGGGGGTCTAGTGGCGGGGACAGAGCTGGAAAAGCAAAGAATTAAGCATCTGGGTAGTGTGTGGGGGGAGGTGTCAGTAGAACTCCGTGACCCTGTTGGGAAGTAGTGTCCATCTTCCTGCCTTTGTCACTGCTCTGGGGTTGGCTGTGGTGGTTGTGGCTGCATGCAGTGCTTGTCAGCGGAGTGGAGCTCGGTGACAGGAGGCTATTTTCATAAACCGTTGCCGTTCTCCAGCCGAGCTGCATTGCGTTGGCATCCCTTGCCACCGTTAATGGAGCTTGCGTGGCTGGGTGTGGGCCCAGGGAGGCAGCCCACTTCGCTGGGGGCTGGGGAGGGGGGGCTCAGGGTGCTGGGGGCCGCCTGGTCTGGGAGTGCTACTGAGAGCCGCAGCCCTGGACGGAGGGGTGGCCCGGATGGCGGCACCCTGGACGGCAGGTCCCTGCCCTGGAAGTGCTGCTGGCATGGACACTTTCCGAGCTCCCTTTCTTCGTCTCTTTCTATTCATAGCACCGCTCGCGTGTAGGGCCAAGGAGGAAAACTTCCACTCGCCCCTGTGCTCTCCATAAATAAAAAAGAAATAGGACCAGAAAAAGAGAGAGTATGCCGGCGAGAGAGACTGAAACCAAAACACAGAGAGAAGGCGCAGCTGCTTTCCCCAAGGCCTTCTGGGGCTCCCGCCCGCCCGCTTGCCTGCCCGCCAGCCTGCTCAGAGTCAAGCCTTTATTTATTTATTTTTCTGGCTTAAAAAAAAAAAAGGGAAAAAAATCCGAGTCTTCCTTGATCCTAGCCCACTCCCCACCCCATCCCCTCCAAATTTGCTGGGTGGCCACTGCCAAATGGACCCGAGTGGGAGCCTGGAATGAAAAATTCATAACTGCTGGACTTTGCTTGTTCATTAGACGTGAACTTGTCGATTGGGCAAATTGTTTTTGGTCTCCAACTGCCGGGGGCTCTCCCCACCCTCCCAGCTCGCTCGGTTCCCTCCTCCCCTTGGACGCAGCCATTGGCTGCTCGAGGGTGTCTCATTGCCAAATAGGTGGATCCCTCCCTCCCTCTCTCTCTCTCTCTCTCTCTCTCTCTCTCTCCCCCTTTCCCTCTCTCTCTCTTCCTCCTCCCCCCACTTTTACTGGCTTTGGCAAGAGCAAATGGATGGGGATTGAGCATGAAAGGGGAGAGAGAGGGAGTTTGAGAGAGGAAGAGAAAGAAAGCAAAAAAAAAAAATCCAAAACCCAACACACACACACACACACACACACACACACACACACACACCACACACACGCGCGCTCGCGAGCCGGCGCGCGCGCGCGCACACACACACACACACACGGCCCCATCCCGTTTCCATCTCCCTTGCTCTCTCCCTCTTTCTCTCCTTCCCTCCCTCCCTCGCTCCCTCTCTTTTTTGCATCCGTCTGCCAGCAGCCACGGTCTGCAGCCGGTCCGAACTCGTCCCCTTCCCCGGGAATCTGCAGCTCCCCCTTCGCCTGCGATCAGGCTCAGAGGCGGAGGGAAGCAGCTCCAAGTTTACACCCTGTGCGGCTGCCAAAGCCGAAAGCCTTTTTCTTCAGCTGCTGCTTTTCCCTCTCCTGGTTTTTGTTTTTGTTTTGTTTTGCACGGGGGTGGGGTAGGGTGTGTTATGGGATGGTGGGGGTGAGGGGATGGTGGGAAGTAGGGTTTGATTTTTTAAATCTGCATATTTTTCTCTTTTTTAAAAAACTGGAATGGGATGCACACGGGGTGAAATTGAAAAAAGAATTTTTTTTTTGTTGGCTTTTGTTTACCTGCTGTGTGTGGCAACCGGCTTGCTCCCTCTCTCTGCTTGCTATCCCTGACCTTTCTTTCTTTTTGCTCCTTTTCAAAAAAAATATTAATTTTCCCCTTCTGTGCAATGGAGCGTGGGGTGGAGGGGGGAGGGTTTGAGAATCCACCCAAGCCCGGCCCCTATTCCCCAGAACACCAATAATAACCCCCTTTAAAACATTTACCTTCCTCCCCTGCTCCTCCTCCTCCCCCCTCCCCCCACCCGCCCCCAACTCACAACTCTGTTGAGTCCAGAAGCTCAGAATCGGGCGTTGGGCTTTGCCGGGTGCTTCAGATCAATGGTAATTATTTAATTTTTTCCAGTTTTATTTTTGTAAACAGATATCAATTATTATTTAAACTTCAAACAAGCAAACAAGCAAAAAAGAAAAAAAAAAACCCAAAGCGAGAGCCCGGCCCTCTGTCACCTGACTAAGTGGGAAAGAGGGTGAAGGGGTCAGCAGGGACGGGGCACAGGACGCCCCGCGTAGCTTTTAACCCTAATGTGGCCGAGACAACCACCTTGTTTGTGCTAACAAGAAGTGTTTTGTTCCTTATTACTGTGATTAACATTGGTATTGGTGTCGATGACAAAGCTGGGATCACATATTTAGGACTGAGATCTGATTTTTTAAAATGCTGGGGTGGATGTTCCAATTGGAGCAGGAGAAGAGAGAATGAAAACAAGCTGGGGAGGGGGAAGCCAGATCCGTCTCCTCACTCGCTCGCTGGTGGATGTCATGTTCTCTCTGCTTGGGGGTGGCCAAAAGCCGGCTGGTGTTGGGGGCGAGGCGGCACCCACACTCCCCGAGTGTGCGTCCACAGGCGTCCGTGCAGACGGGACACCGTGTCGGGGCGAGCCGACACGAGTTCCAGGCTGCGGTAGAACATGGAGATGTCATGGGCGCGACAGAGCCTGGCGGGGATACCAGCAGCGTGTGTGTGTGGACCGCAACGTTGTCTGTGCGCGCGTGTGTGTGAGTGAGCGAGGGGGAGAGAGAGAGAATAGGTGTGTGCTCAGGATCCCCGTGCCTCTGTCTGGCTGCTGAGGCTGAGATGGGAGCAGGCGGCTGGCTAGGCTGGCGGTGCCTCCAGACTACACTTTCGTAGAACAATCGCAAGAGGAAATTGCCGTGGGTGGGAGGAGGAGGAGGAGGAGAAGGGGATTTCTTCTGTGTCCCTTCTAACGCTGTTCTCCCGTTCTCTTTCCCCCTCACCCCGTCTTCCCCTCCTCCCGTCCTCCCTCGCCCCGCATGCTCCCGGCTTGCCGCCTGCAGGATGAGTTCCACCCCTTCATCGAGGCGCTGCTGCCTCACGTCCGCGCGTTCTCCTACACCTGGTTCAACCTGCAGGCGCGGAAGCGCAAGTACTTCAAGAAGCACGAGAAGCGGATGTCGAAGGACGAGGAGCGAGCGGTGAAGGACGAGCTGCTGGGCGAGAAGCCCGAGATCAAGCAGAAGTGGGCATCCCGGCTGCTGGCCAAGCTGCGCAAAGACATCCGGCCCGAGTTCCGAGAGGACTTCGTGCTGACCATCACCGGCAAGAAGCCCCCGTGCTGCGTGCTCTCCAACCCCGACCAGAAGGGCAAGATCCGGCGGATTGACTGCCTGCGCCAGGCCGACAAGGTGTGGCGGCTGGACCTGGTCATGGTGATTTTGTTTAAGGGGATCCCCCTGGAAAGTACTGATGGGGAGCGGCTCTACAAGTCGCCCCAGTGCTCGAACCCCGGCCTGTGCGTCCAGCCACATCACATTGGAGTCACAATCAAAGAACTGGATCTTTATCTGGCTTACTTTGTCCACACTCCGGGTAGGTCACGCTCAGCCCCCCACCCCCCTTTTATTTTACTTGCTGGCATTTGTCCTGTTTATTGTTCCTTTTCTCTCCAAACGATGCACCCAAAGGACCTACCCAGGGCACCGGTCCTGCCGAGGCCTGCAGCGCGTTTGATGTTTAGCTTTTCCTTCTGTTTCCCTCCACCCTCTCTATTCTTTCTCCTTCGCTCCCTTGCCATGTTCTGATGTTCGGTTTTCATGCATCTGCATCTTGGAAGGACTGTCTTACCCAAAAGACATTGCAGGTCTTAGGACTGGGGCCATGATGTCCCAGAATTACTGGGAATGGTGAGAGTTTGTGATAAACACCACCACCACCAAAAAAAAAAAAAAAAAAAAAAGGTCCACTCATTGCTCTGATTTAACACGAGTCAAAAGAAGTATTTGGGGCAGTTGCTGGCTTTCCCACCGCTTCCCCTCAAGTTCAGGGAAGGCAGGATTTGGCACAAGCCGGGTGGGCAGCAGTTCGGCGGAGAGAGGGATGGAGAGAGGGGTGTGTGAAACCTCTGGGCATGAGGAGACAGAGTGAATAGGAAAGAGGAGCGAAGGCAGAGGTGGGCAGCTTCTGGGGCCCAGTTGCCCAGGCAGGAGCTCTTTGGGCCCGGGGCTTTGACTGTCAGAGAGTAAGAACGCCATTTGATTTCATAGAGAGTGAAAAGGAGCGTGAGGTTTCCTTTGCTCTTTCCCTTCACCTGATTTCTTTTCTGCTGAAGTGACCAGAAAACAGGATGGATGGCCACTCTCCCCGCACCTCTGCTGGCGGGCAGAGAGGCTTTGGAGCACAGGCATGTCAGGGAGCACGGGGAAGAGATCTTAAAGAAGCAAAGGAAGTAAAAACAAACAAACAAACAAACAAAAACAACTGTAAAATTTCCTTTTCTTTTTGTGTCCCAAGTAGTTCCAGTTCTCTTTGCTTTTCCAATTTTACTCTGCATTTTGGGTCAGGGTGGTTCAATTTTCCCCTTCTGTTCCCTCCCCCCGCTTTCCCTTTCTATAATTTCTTTCCGCTTTTGTTTTCTTACAAATTGAAACAGAGATGGCTGGTTAATTTTTAGCCTCCACTCAGCTACGCCCAATTTACTGCCGCCTTTGAAACCTAAATGGGCGGCACTCTGTGATTAAGCAAGGCAGAAGTGTGTTTACATTATGCCCAACCAACTTGTAATGAGAGGGCTACCAAGCCTTTCTCTCTCTGTGTGTGTGTTTTCCTTCCCACCATTCCAGTATTTTTTCCTTCTTTTTCTCTCTATGCGAATGTAAGAGAATGTGGCTGAACTTCAGCTCAAGTGAATGTTCTTTCCTCGCAAGTGTGTGTGTGTGTGTGTGTGTGTGTGTGTGTATTCCTTCCTGTTCATTCACAAAAAAGAAAAGCAACTCACTTTTCTGCTGTGGTCACCCCTTTGCTTCTTTGGGAAGTTGGGAGGAGTGGTATGACTTAATCCAGCAATGAAATTTTGGGGAGCTTTCAGCATTGTGTCCAGGAATGTAACCTCGACTAAAAGTTTATATGTTGAATTCGGAGTGGGTGAGGGTGGGTGGAAGGGGAGGAAGAGGTGGTATTTGAGGCCTCTCTTCTCACTTGTTTTCTCTTGTTCTGAAAGGTGGCTTTAGTAGTTGGTTAGAGGTAGACGGCCCCCCACTCCTGCCCAACCACACCTCCCTCTGCAGATCTTTCTAGGCCTGCACCTGTCCCTGTGACGGTCAAGAATCTGCATGCAGAATGACCAACTGCTAGTGTTCTCGCTTGTTCATCCTTGTTCCCTCTGAAAAAGAGAAGGAAGACATTTTTAAAAGTTATCCCCTTGTTCTCTGTCTATACCTAGTGGTGTTGGAGGCGGCTTGGGGAGGCTTGGAGCCTCCATCTTGTGTCTGTCAGGTAACTCCTCCCCACGGGGATTCTGTACCTTTTGGTTTTAGAAACAGGGTCTCTATGACAGAAATCAATATTCATCTTCCTCCTGCGCTGGCTTCCTCCTGCCCGCGCTCTACGCGGGTCCCTGGAGCTGAGCTGTGTTCCTGGCTTCTTTTATTTTAGGCCAGATTCTTGACTGCCGCCACCATGGATGGGGCCAAGATAGGGTGAAGTTTGTGCGAGGAGAGATGCTGTTTCCTGGCCAGGCTCCTCTCCTGAACTGACCAGGCAGATGTCAGGAGAAGAGAGGTGTCCCCATCCGCCCCCAGATGTAGTGAGGTCATTAGCCCAGGAATATGAGTGAATCCATGCTGCCCCATCACACGCAGCCACGGCACCTCTGTCCTGGCTGAGTTCCTTGACAAAAGCTGAGTGGAGAACTAAAGATTTTTTAAAAATAATTTGTCTATAATTCAGGTGTCTGAACTCCGGAGAATATCCATGAAGGTTTTTCTTGCCGGAACTGCTTTAATTCCAGTGTGCTTTACTGAAAGAGTGAGGGTGAGTTGGTGCGGCACAGGCCACCATTGGGCCTTGGGTAGATGGTCTCGAATGGTGTGAAGCAGGCACGGCTTCTCCAAGTCACCCCAGTTTGCTAGACAATGTCCTCTGGTCGAGCCCCCCAATGGCATCAGTGTGGCAGCACAGCCTTCTCCATGCTCCTACCCGCAGGCACGTTCCTTCCTCCCGGCGTAAACTGGGGGAACTGGCGGCCGGGGCTCGGACACGAATTACTTCAGACTCTAAAAGAAGTGTTTTCTTTCCTTAAAACTGGGCTGAAGAACCTGATCTGGGCTGAGCAGATGGTGCCGGGTTTGATGACAAGCCACCTTGACATGGTGGAAAGTGTGGGGGCGTGGCTTCGCCTCTGGGCGCCATTGTCATTGTGGCTTTCTTGAGCCCTTGTTCTGCCTCTCATGAGGCTTCGAGTGATGGCATCATGGTGGAGAGGGAATAAAGAACGCCAGTGCGATGGCGGGAGCTCTGCTCCCAGCCTACAGGGTCCAAAAGGTTGTGAGTTGTGTCGTCCGTGCGGGCAACCTTCCTTCTAGGAATCTTGCCGTGTGGCTACCCCATGTAGGAGGCGAGGTTGAGGCAGAGCAGGGTCAGAGAGCACTGCCGTGGGGAGGAGAAGGTGGTGGGTGTCTGGTGACGTCCTTCTACCCAAAGCGGGTGTCCCAGGGCCAGAGGGGCAGATGAGCATGGGGCCGGGAGGATGTGTGAGGAACGATGGCTGAGCTGGTCTGGAAGCGCTGATAGGCTACTTTCAAAGCTGCTTCGGGGTTCTCAAGGAGAACCGGCATCTTCAGACCTTCCCTATCTGAGGCCCTCACCCCGGAAAGAAGAACAATCTGAAAGGAATCAGTCAGTTGCTTTACCGCGTGGAAATGTCACCTTGTTCCCATCAGATCCTTCCCCCAGCAGGCCCGCAGGGGAGGCCCTCGGCGGAGGCCCGCAGAGTCCATGGCTGGGTGGTGGCTCTTCTCGGTATCGCAGCTTTTTCACTGTGGAGACGTGTACAGTAGAAGGGCCCCACATTGCCAGGGCCACATTGTCACTTTATGACCAGTCTCTCTTTATCCATACCCCCACTGCCTACCCACACCGGGTTGTTGAGAAGAAAATTCAGGCAGTGTCGCTTTTCATCTGTAAGTGTATATCTGTATCATCTCTAAAGAGAAGGAATCTTGAAAAATGTACCCTTAGTACCACCATGACACCTACTAATAAGCAGCATTCGTTTTTTAAAAAAAATTTTTTTTAGCGTGATCTATTGTCCGTGTTCCCTTGTCCCTAATTATCTCCTAATTTTGTTTGTTTGGATCTGGATCCAAATCAGATCTACTCCTATGTGTGGCAATGGGTGGATCCGTCCTTCAAGATATAATCTCTAGGTGATCGTCCTCCTGTTCCCTTTCTCTTAGTTTCTCTTCTAGCAGCTTCTGGGTTGTCGTTGAAGGAACCAGGTCATTTGTCCTGCTGCAGGGTTTCCCGCCTGAGTCTGCAGGCTCCGATTCCCTGCGTCAGTCAGTGCACTGCTATGAAAGGAGATCTGCCCCCGCCTCGCCTCCAGGCCTTCCTTACCTGTGGAAGGAAACGGGTTAGCACCTGAGGATTTGTCCAGTGCACTTTTTCAGGCGCAGGGTCGTCCTGCTCAGGTACAGCACGTCCCTGGTTTTTGCACTCTGCTTAGGAGCTTGGGACTTGGCAGTAAGCACCGGTTTTGGGAACCGAGGGAGGGCTCCTGGTCGCCTTCTTTTCTCGGTAGTGGAGGCCATCTCTTGGCCACGTCAGCTGTGCCAAGATGTGGCTGGTGCCAGCAATGCTCCCCCAAGCTTTTGCTGGATGCCCAGTCCGTCTGGTGGCACTAGTGTAAATTCGTGGGAAAGGCCACAGGAGCACTGGCTGCCTTTTGTGGGGGGCCGTGGCGGGCTGGGGCTAACTCCAGCCATGGCCACTGTGCCTCCTTTTTCAAGCCCCAGGAATGCCACTGGTCTGAGGCTTCGAGGCAGCGCCATCTGGTGTCGGGGCCAGCAAAGACTAGCCCAGGAACCAGATTCATTCTGTGCAAGGAATACGGACTATCTTTTAACCCCCAAAACATCCTGGAAGAGATGTCGCTATTGTTCAGCTTTGGTTGTAAAACTCTTCTGTTTGTCTAATCCGGGGAGGCAACATCGTAGGCAAGCAGCAGGTTACTGTTGCCATTACTGTCAGGATGTCATGAGCCCAAGGCTGTCTTCTTCTTCCCTTTACCTGTAGGTCTCATTTCTCTGTCTTAAGGGGCAGCTTAGGTGTAACATGGCAGCCTTTCAAATGCTTAAGGCAGCTCTCGGGGTTCCTTTCTACCTTGCTCCCCCGGAAGCCTGTTCCTTCTCCAGACTACACCTGCCGTTCTCTCATGCTTCCCACATCTGACACAACCTCCTTTTGCTTACCTGGAGGCCTTCTTGAACTGGAGCATTGTGCATTGAACACAGACACTGCAGGCGCGATCCGATCTCATGGCAGCTGGTACAGGATTTGCAGGGCCTTCTTCCAGCGATGTAATTTGCGGGGGCCCAGTGTAAAATGAAGATGCGGAGCTCCTAGTTCAAAATGATGAGGAATTGCAATGCGACCACAGTTAGAGCACGGGCCTGTGCAGCTGCCCACGTTACACCCCTCTGACGCTGGTCCAGGCTGCCCTGACTCGGTTAATGGGACATGGGGTGCTTGGCTCTGAGTGGTGAGGAAGGGTGGTGGGGCCCAGGCGGACCTCAGAGAGGAGATCCCCCCAGACCCTGTCCTTGAGCTTGGTCTTGTTGTGGAACCCCCTTGACTATCTGCTGCCCTCCCTTTGTCCCTTGCATATCCACCACCCAACCAGTTAGAGGTCCCTGCTGGCTGCAATGCTGAGGGGGTCTTGGGGGAGTGCTTACTCTGCTGGCTGAGTTGGAAGCTGTAGCTCTGGGAAGAAAAGAACCACCCTTGTCTGAGCTTGAATCGGCAGCGTATGGGCCCCGAATAAGCGGGAGGGTTATCTGCAAACCCCGGTCTGGTGACCAGCTGTGCTCCATCGCCCATCCAGAGGAAAAGGGGCCACTCTGCAGCAGGAGGGCTGAGGTTCAGACTCGCAGAAGGACTTCCTGAGGGTTTGGTTTACTTGTTGGCGTTGCCAAAGGATGGTGGAATTTCCTTTATTCATGAAATGTGCACTTGGTGAACCTACTGTGAGCAGGGCCCGTCTAAGAATGAGAGCTTCCTGCGTGTGGCCGGTGGGGTTTGGGTGAAGGCCTGGTGATGGAGGCACCATCCTGCAGCTATCCTGCAGGCACGACTGACTGACTGACTGACTGACCGACTGACCGACGGACCAGGACCGTGCATAGACCCCATGCTAGAGGGGAGAGAAGACCTTGCAGAGCTTCATGGGGCAGCTCCCAGGGGCCGTGAAGAGGGAGGCAGGGCCCATCTGACAATCTCCTAGGGTTGCAAAGATCTGGGGTGCCTAGGAAGGATGGGCCGGGAGGTCCAAGGGCTGTGCCAGTGTCCCCCTCTCTTCTGGTGCCCCAAGGCAGCTGGGGAGAGAGGGCACAGCTGAACGCCCCCCTTCTGCCCAGGGAAGAAGGCGGCTCCCTCCCCACCCCTTTTTCTCTCTGCCCCATCCGTCCCACCACCCCCCTGTCTCAGGAGCTGCCACGCTTCAGTTATTTTATCCTTCAGTGTCCGATTCAAAAGTCCTTTCAAAGGCCCCAGCCGTGTCAGAGCGGTGCTCGCACAAAAGGCCTCTTTGATTTCTTGTTTGTTTTCATTTGCCAATGGAGGGGGAGGGGGCAGGAGAGAAAGAGCTGCTGGGCTTTAAAATTTTTATTTGGGTTGCTTCATTCTCAGAGGGGTCGGCTCCCTGGAACTCCTTTCTGAGTTGGGGGCTCAGAGGCAGGGGGCCACCCTTCCGTGGAGAGGGCTGGAGTGGGAAGTGAGGGCTGCCCTGCAAGCACAGGAAGGAGGTGCCTGTGTGTGTGTGTGTGTGGTGGGGGCGTAGGATATAGTCGGTGATTCGCCTTCATATGTCCTGTGCTGGGCCTGAGGGAGGGCAGGTCAGGAGGGCGTCCCACTGCTTGGACAGGGAAAGTTCTGATGTGCCTGGCACCGAGGGACAGGCCCCAGCTCACGGCGGTGGGATCTGAGTCGTCCTGAACCTCGGCTTTGTCATTTTCTCCTTCCCGTCCCAGATTCTGTCCTTTCCCTCTTGGTTGGATGCACAGGGGGTGGGTGTCCTTCTAGCATGCACACTCCTCTGATACTCATAGCACCTTGAAATACAGACAGGGGCTCCCCACTTTCCTTCAGGGAGTGATGGGGAGGTGTGTGTGAAAGGTCTGCCCAGCAGCATGCTGCCCACAGGCCTGGGACGAGCCCCCGCCCCCCCCCCAGTCTTGCTCTTTCCCCCTGTGCCTCGCGTCTCCCCGGGGTGGCCAGCGGGTGCAGCATTTCAGCTGGGGCACCCCTCCCAGAGGACCCAGCTGATGGCTTGTGGAGGACTCCGGGGACAGGCCGGTCCTGCTGAGGCTCTGCCAGGCAGGGAAGGAGCTACGCCTGAAAGGGGGCCAAAGGCACCCACCCCTGCCTGCCCTCGGTTTGGGACTGGAACCACCAGCCCAGTGCCTGCCTGTCAGGTGCATATGGAAGCGCAGGTGGGCGTGCCCTGACGTACCAGCGGAGAAGGTCGTCATGCCCGTGTGCAGGCCTGATTGCAGGGGTTCGGGGGGAGAGCGCTGGGGAGCGAGGCTTGGGCAGGTGGTCACGGGCATCAACAACAGGGAAGTGTGCCCACTGGGTGAGGGGGGCTCCGCAGGGCCTGGCTGGCAGACGGGAGGAGGAGGCTGGGGGGCTGAGCGATAGATAAATATAGCTGATGGCATTTCTGATGATAGGTTTTTCTTGGCACCGAGGGCACCGTGGAAAATAGCACGGCAAGCGCCTGGCCCCACAGGCCGCCGGCGCCATCTTAAGCGTGTTTGAGCGTCAGGGCTGTTGGCATGGCAGGAGGGTCCCGGGGGCGGAGGGGGTTTGGCTGGACTGGACCATGCCACCCTGGCTGCCTGGGCCCCTTACTCTGTCCGTGGGTATCGAACGTCCCATTTCCTGGCTCTCGGGGGAGTTTCTCTGTAATATTTTGGGGCTGTCCTTTGTGAGCCTGTCTCCCAAGTGGCTTGTCCCCCCTCTGCCAACCACCATGGCCTGTCTGTTGCTGGGGGCGGTAGAGGTTCTAGTTTCACTTTTGATGTCTTAATGACGCCCTAGCATGCCACGGCCCCGGGTCAGGGCCAGCGTCGCTGTTATTTGGGGGCATCCAGTGACTTAAGGGGCACCCATCTGTCCAGGCCCCCAGCAACTCTTTGTCCCCTGTCAAAGGAGGAAGGCAGACCCTCGGTCTCCGTGTCCTGCTTTAATTCCAGTTTTTCATCGAAGGCCCTGTATGACGGAGGCTCCGTGCTGAGTCCTGTCTGTGTGTGACGTGCTGAGATCCTCACACCAATTCTAGCTGCAAACCCGTGCTCCCAGCCACGTGTGTGCCTGCCCAGGCAGCACACCCAGGGGTCTCCGTACGTAGCGAGGAGTTGGTGAACCAGACTGGGGACCTGGGAAGCTTCCTGGAAGATGACCTGCTGGAACCACATCTTGAAAGATGGGAAGAATTAGCCCGATTTTATTAGCTGGCTGAGCAGGTCAACCTGCCAGTAACTGAGTCCCTCCTCACGATGGTGGGGTGTTATAGGCAAGGCCGGTCTTATCATCCCCACTGTACAGAGAAGGGATCCCAAGCACACGAGGTTGAGGTACTCAGATCATCACACCATAAGTTTCTGGCAGAAGGACCCTAAGCTCCAGGTCAGTGAGCACCGTGGCTTTCCTCCCTGGGCCTTGCTGCCTTTGACCTTCACTGCTGGTCCCCTGGTCTCTAAGAGCTGAGATGGAGGGGCTGAGCCCCGCCTGGGGCTCAGCCAGCCCAAGGGCTCCCCCAGCCGGCTGAGCAGTTGGGGTGGAGCAGAGCCTTCCTCACAGGCCAGTTGGGGTGGAGACAGAGGGTACCTGGCCTGGCCTTGATAGTGGCCTCCCTCCCCACCAGCAGCCCCTGCCTCCCACTAGGGAGGAAGCATAAGTCCGTAGACAGAACGTGTCGGCTGAAAGCCTGCCCTACTCTGGCCAGCTCTGCTTCTTGATCCCCAACCTGGAGCATGGGAGAGGGCAGGTAGAGTGTGCAGGAAGTCCAGGCATGGGGCCAGGCGGGCACAGCTGGATCCTGGGATCCCTGATCCTTGCTCTGTCATGCCCTTTTCTTGGGAGACTGATTGGAATTGTGGTTTGAAATAAAAATGCATGTAGCTATCCTAATTAACCAGCCGATGGATGGAACTTTCGCAGTCATCTGCTCTTCGTTGCCTTATATGCTCCTCCACATTGACTCTCACCCCTTAACCCTTTCTTAAAGTTTGCAAACTTTGGGGCTGTGTGCATAAAACCTCTCCCAACGTGTTGAGGGGCTGGGCTGTGGAGAGGCTAGCTCATGGCCAGAGATTTTCCCATTTCCGTGGCTAATCAGACAGGGATGTAACCTCGAAACCAGGGATAGCAGCTTCCGTAGAGCAGAGTTTCCCAATCATGGCACTGTTGACTCAGGGGCCAGATCATTGTGTGTCATGGGGACCATCCTGTGCATTGCAGGATGCTTAACAACATCCGTTGGCCTCCACCCACGAGATGCCAGTTGCAACCCTCCACCCCAAGTGTGACAACCAAAATTTCTCCAGACGGAATTGCCCGGCGGAGAACCTCTGACCTGGAAGAAACTGAGGGATTCAGACAGAATGTCGCCCGTATTCAGCTCTGGCCACTCTTCCAGTGTAGGACCTCGTTGACCTTTTGTCACGTGGTGACGGAACCTCTGAGCCCTGGCTGTTCCCTGGCATGTCCTGTACCCTGTTCCCCTTTCTGGGCAGCAGGGTCCTGGGCCGAAGCCCCTGGGGGTTCCTCTTCCACCCTAGGAATCACGAGCCTCTCCGAGTCTTCGATGAACATCCCTCCGGATGTCGTGCATTGTGGTCTGTGTGCCAGGGCTGCTGTTCTGGGGACTGGAACAGGGACTCGGGCCTGTGTGTCGGGGCGGTGACCTCACCAAGCCCGTCCCGGACCCCCAGCGCAGCAGGCATTCGTTCTGCACGGGATGCAGAGAACAGAAGTGTCGCCTGAGCCTCAGCTCTTCTCCTTTTTGAATGATATATTTTTAAAAAGATATTTTTTATTGATTTCAGAGAGGGAGGGAGAGGGACAGAGAGATAGAAACATCAATGATGAGAGAGAAATCATGGAGCGGCTGCCCCGACTGGGAATCAGATTGTGACCTCCAGGTTCACGGGTCGATGCTCAACCACTGAGTCCTGCCGGCCGGGTGATTGATATACATATTTTTTAATTACTGTAGTAAGACACACTCTTTGTAAAAAATGCAAACAATAGAGAAATGTAAGAGACCGGCTAGCTTCCCAAACCACCCCAACGCACCAGAGAGAAACTTACTTCCTTAATCTGTGTAAGTTCATCAGTTCATATAACAAATAACTTGAATATAAAGAGCATCTAGTTTAAGAGCAGATGGTATGTTTGGGCTCATTGAGTTGGCTCCATCCAGTGCCACTATGGTCTTAACTTTTCCTCTGCCCATTCCTCCTGGGTCCCTGTCGCCCCAGGTGCAGAGCCCGCGCTCCTGTCTCCTTTGCCCCGAGGTGACAGTGTCTGCTATTCCTGCCTGGGCGCAGGCTGACTAGCACAGCATGTGCTGGTGTCCAAGTGGCCAGGATCCTGCTCTGGGGCCGAGGAAGTCCCGGCTCAGGCCTCAGCCTGTGCTGAGATCCCACCAAAGGCCCACCCATCAAGGCATGGGGGTGGGTAGGTGTTGAGGGGAAAAGGGGCCACTGATAAGGGGCCTGTCTGGCTTCACTAGGCCTGACTCTGGCCCCTCACCTCTGGAGCCAGTTTCCCAGCTGTTTCCATAGGGCCGTCCCTCCACCACTGGCCTGTCGTCCTATAAGCCTTCCTAGGCCTTTCAGGTTCCTTCCCGGGGTGGTTGCAAAGATCTGAGTGAAGTGTCCCTCTGCCTCTCAGGATTGATCCCATCATAATTCTTTGTGGCGGGCTTAAAGACATGGCAGAGAGAAGAGCGTTCCCCACAGTCTGTCCTCCCGCAGGCCAGGGGCAGGCACAGGCCGGGAGAAGGAATCTAGAGAGAGCCTGGCGGCTGGGCTTCCTGGTCTCAGGGAGGCTACAGGTGACAGGCAGGAGTAGGGTGACACCTGGTGACTCCTGGACCGGGTGCAGTGTGCGGAGAGATCAAGAGATCCCTGGAGGTGGCCTTCAGGAGGCTGACCGAACACAACCCTTGCGAGTGTGTCTTTATCGTGCTGGCAGATTATATCCCTATTAGTGCATAATTATTATATAATGGGCATTATTGCATAACGGCAGTTATATAACACGGGGCCCAGATTACAGGAGAGGGGGGCATGTAATAAGTGTATATCCTCTGGCTGTAAATAACCACCAGCCCTCCATTGTATCTGTGCTCACACCAGAGCCACCTTATAAATACCCAGTGCTGGGCTATAAATTTCTGAGTGATGACGTAGGCAGGCATGGTACCTAGTTAGGGGGTAGTAGGAGGGCCCTGCAGCCTCACCAGGCCACATGACATCATCGTTTCCATAGTAACAAGAAAGCTCTCCCGGGGACCAAGGGAAGAGAGTCCTTTAAAGGGAGGGAAGCAAATGGATCGAAAGCTTGGGTGGGAGGTTCTGAGCCGGGGATGAGTAGGATGGGGTCCCCTGGGTGGAAGATAGGGAGTTGAGACAGGCCATCTTCTCGCAGAGGTTCTGCTAGGGCCAGGGCAGGAAGTGTTCCTTTCATCTCCTCTTCCGAGGGTCTCAGGTCCCCTCCCCATATGTAGCAGGTCATGTGAGGCTCAGCCCTATGTCAGGGAGGACAGGGGAGCCCAATGGTCTCTCTCTGCCCTTTCCTCTGACCTCTCTGTGGCTCTGGGACCACTTGCCAAAGCGGGGGGGGCGTCTAACGTGGGCACACCAACGCTCTCACCCCAGTCTGTCCTCCCCAGGGCGGGGCTCCTCCCCTGCCAGAGGTTTTAGGCCAATTTTGGCCTTAGTAATCTAAGAAATATGTGAGCAATTTGGTGAGCGGCCGAGAGAGCCCGGTGGAAGTCATGATGCTGGTAACGGCACCGGGAGAAGGAGGCGACAAGGATAATGCGTTGGCCACAGAAGCAGCTGTGGGGTGGGGTGTAATCTTTGTCAGTCTGGGAGAGGTGGTTTCATACGGGAAGGTAAAGCTACTCTTCTCATCCCTGAGGTAGAGGAGGAAATGAGGTTTGCTGGCAGGTGAAACTGGGAAGGAGGCAGGGTGGGTGACCAACTCGTCCCATTGTGCCCAGGAGTTTACTGATTGCAGCACCGAAAGTCTCTTGTTCCAGAAACCCCTCTGTCTCCCGCAAACTGGATTGTGGGTCACCCTAGAACAGCAGTTTTCCAACGGGAGCTCTTTACCCCCCAGGGAACATTTGGCAATGTCTGTAGACACTCTGGGTTGTCACAACCGGGTGGAGGGTGCTGTTGGCAGCTGGTGAGTCGAGGTCAGTGCACAGGACAGTTCCTCCACAAGGAATCATCTGACCCTGAACGTCACTAGTGGCGAGGAGGGGGCCGCCCTGCCTTGGAGGGAGTGTGAGCAGAACCCAATATGTCTCCTCAGGACGGCCATGCTCCACCCCTGCTAGCAGAATGGTCTCCTGGCCTCATCTCTGCATTTCTTGCTGCTCTTTTTCTTTTTTTCTGTGCTTTGATTGGTTGCATGTAGGGTTCTGGGGCTGAGGGATCTTTTCTAGGGCATCATGGGGCTTCTGAGAGGGTCTTCCTCCTTCTCAAGCTCGGAAGCCCTTTTAACCTAAGACAGTGCTGAGCGAGTACCCTGCCAGGCACGGGGCACTGGTGTGGATTTTTGCCTGTTATCTTAAAAAAAAAAATAGCAGTGGAAAAATCATTAAACAACAGACCCTTATTGTTTCTGAGAGATAAGACCTACCCGTTTTCCCCACCTTTCAGGCCAGCTCTTCTGTGTAGTGAGCAGGCCACTTCTGCCACCAGGCTCATGGGGGCCTCTGAAGGTACCAGTCCACGGAAGCCCATTTCCCAGACCCAGCAACCACCGCAGGACTCTGCCACCCAAGGAGACTTCATAAATGGTACAGACGAATGAGCTGAATCCTATTCGGCATGCGGAGTCTGCAGGATCTGGGTTATAAGCTACCTTATGTCATTTATAGTACATTACATTGTGCATCACATACATGAAATGTAATTGCAGGCCTGTGGCTAACCCCTACCTGTGCTTAGGGTCTGTTTGGTTTATTATATGGCTGCAGTTTGCTTGGCACCTTCTAGACCTAGCGACACGCATAGTGTGGCCAACTGGGTCATCGTTCTGTTGCCTGGGACGGGGCGACAGACAATGGCCAAGATGGCGGCGCGGTGCTCCGGTCTGCACCGGGGAGCTGGCCAGAGCAGGAGGATCAGCTGGGCCTCGGGCTGCCCCTTTGTGTGTCAAGCCCAACTTTTGAATTTGGACTTGGGATCAACACAGCTAATGAGCACGGATGGGGAGGCAGGCCCGCGGGTCTGCAGGCCAGGCCCTGCTGCTGCGCCAAGGGGAATTCAGCGGGGAGCAGAGCTGGCTTCGAACACAAAGGCCACTGCTCCACGAAGTAGTAATCCTCAGGGGATTGCCAGTGCGAGAGATAGGGCCAAATGAGAGGCCCCTGCCCTGAGGACGGGCCAGATTTCTCTCCCGTATTTATGATGTTGTGTTTTATAAAGTGGGCCCGGCACACAGATCTCTGGGCATAGTTTCAAAATCATGCATTTCTTTTAAATTAAACAACGTGTACACACACACACACACACACACACACACACACACACACACTGTTCAAGCCGTGCTGCTGCCCAGGAGTGTTCCTAGCCACGTGGGACAGTAACTGAGGATGATGGCCCTGAAGCCACCATCTAATATTAGATTTTGTAACTCAGAGATTCATTAATATAATTACTCAGATGCCAGCCTGGCTTGGCAAGGCCTCGTGAATTGTGTTCCCCTCCAACAAAGAGCTCGGGCTGCCTGGATGCCCTGGTGAGCCGGAGCCCGCTCCCTGGTTTTAAGCAGAGAGCAGAGGCATGTGTTGGCTTCCTCGGTGCACACCCCCAAGTGGCATTTCCAGGGTGGCGAGCCCTGCCTTTATGTGTCTTGTCTTGAGACAGGGCCCTCTGGAGAGTCTGCCGCGGACGGACGTGGGCCGTCAGCTGGGAAAGCCCGGTTCGAATGAAAGGGGGGATGGAAGGTGGCCGTGGGACTGGGCTGGGCGCTAGGGAACCTGGTTCTCCTGTGACCCTTGGTATTTGCTTTTGTAGATTTCTCTGGCGAGGCCGTAATCTTGGGATTGGGACTGTCTCTTACCTGCCTTTGCATCTGCCTCCCTCGCGTATGGCCCATTTTGAATATTGAACTATCTCCAGATGGGAAGCAGCGGAGGGCCCATCCTTGAGAGGATGGAAAGGCATGAAATGTCCTAATCAGAAATGGGGCTAAGGAGAAAAAGGGAGCGTGGGCAGGGGAGAGTGGCTGGTGTGCTTTCTGAGCGGGAATCGCATTGGGAAAATCCTGATAGATGAGGAGTGGTGGAAGCTTCTGGAAGGCTGGGAGGGATGTGGCATGCAAGTGAGAAGCTACGGGTTAATGGTTTGAAAGGGACTTGGTTTTGCAAAAATATTTTTTCCCCTTTCTGGGAATGAGGTGTCAGGAAAATGGGGAAAGAGCAGCCTTCTTCCCGGTCACCCTCCCCCCTCTACTCCCTGGCCTCTTGTTAAAGGGGCCGTTGCGGGGGGGGGCCAGAGGCCACGCCTCAGCCTGCTCCGCCCTCCTCCAGACCTCTCCTGTCCTTTTGGCTGGGCCTGCTGGACAGAGGGGTGTCCCCACTTCTGCCTCGCAGCATACAGGCCCCCAGCCCACGTCCTCCGCAGACACGGCCCGTGTCCCCGGAGTTCACTCTTCAGGGATCTTCTCCATGTCAGAACCTCTCCTCCGCCAGCCTCATGGATGCCCTAGGCATGGGCTGGCAGGGAGCAGCCCGGCGACCAGGATTGCCTTTGGATCTGAGGCTCCCCTTTTCCCAGAAACCCGGGCCTCGGGTGACTCCTGTGGGTGCGGAGAGAGATGTGTGGCTGGCTCTTCTTGCCCTCGCTCTCCGGGGGAACCCTCTGGCCTGCGCCTCCCACGGTGAAGATGGCTGCCGGCCCCAGCTGGTACATGTACTCCCAGCTCTGGCGGCTGGATTTGGTTCTCAGCAATGAATTATTAAAGGAATGCGAACAGTGCGTTTCTCACACACTTGCAGCGCACAGGCACGCTCCGAACCAACCCCAGAGTCTGCTCTGCTCTTCCCCTTCACTTGCCTCAGACCTTAGCGTCGGTCTTATTAGTTTCTGAGTGAATTCCAGCACGCCCCTCTCCACCTTCAGACACTCCCGCCAGCCACTTCCTCTCTGCTCCCGAGCCTCTCTCCTCAGGCCCCACGTGCCTGTCCTGGACTTCCTTGGAAAGCTGTTTTCTCCTCCAAAGTCCCCCTGGTCCAGTCAAGGGACGGCCTGGTGCCCAGTCCCAGGAGTGTGATGTGCCCCAGCGTGACAGTGGTTTGGGGGTGTCACCCTCTTTCCTGCTCTGTGGCATTTGGCCTGGAGTCCACTTGAGCATGCGAGTTCTGGAGGCTGAAATCTGACTGGCTCCCGGGAATGCGGCTGGATCCTCGGCTGTGGTTTGCCATCGCCGCCTTATTATGTTCTGCAATTGGGGAATCATAGATGCAGTCTCTCCTCCACCCATTGTTTTTAAAAAAGCTATTTTTTCTGATGATAAGATTAGTGCATATTTATATTATCATAAAAACACAAAATAAACACAAAATCTAGAGGGGTACATAAATCTTATCAAAATTCTACCACTTAAAGGGCCACTATTAACCTTTTGTTGCATTTTTATACCTATTCATGCACATATTTATTTGTCTTACTTGGGTTTATGATATAAACACGTTGGAGTGCTGCTTTTAAAATGGAACACTATTGTGTACTCTACCATGCCACAATTTTTCAAAACTAATTTGTGGTGGTTTGACATATTTTCCTTTTAGCTGCATTGGCCCTAATTCTCGAAATTTCTAATAATATCTATCCCCTTTTCATTTTCTTTTAGGGCTCTTTTTAAAAAATTTAATAAATCTTTATTGTTCAGATTATTACAATTGTTCCTGTTTTTCCCCCCATAGCTCCCCTCCAGCCAGTTCCCACCCCACCTCTGCCCTTACTGCCCTCCCCACACTGTTCTCATCCATAGGTGTATGATTTTTGTCCAGACCCTTTTCGTTTTGACAATGATAAATTATCCCTTTATTATTAAAGGTAACCCTGCTTATTTAAAAAGTGAACAAACATGCTTGAGACTTGAGCACGCCAGAGCGGCTGCAGCCCCCCTCTGTGGAGGCCATCAGGTCATCAGTTCTGCCGCATGGACATCCTGTGCACTAAGCCTGGGGCTCTGTTCATGAACTTCAGACACAGGCTTCCCAGCAGCGAGACACCAGGCCACGGGTATACCAGTAGACTCTTCATATTGTGAAGTTGCTGTCTGGAAATTTGATTCCTGCAGACGGCACGCCAGGGCCTATCTTGCCACATCCACAGCTGCACCCTGTCCATGGCAGAGCCCCAGAAAGACACTGCCATCATTTGCACTCATCACGTACCTTATTATGTTCTTCTGCAGTTGGGGAATCATATATGCAGTCTCTCTTCTACCCATTGTTCATATCACATCAGGATGTGTTACCTAGGAGCCCAGGCTCCCATCCATGGAAGGGGTGGGTGTCCGTTGCATCAGCTCACATGTCCTCTGATGGATACGTGCTCTCTCGTCCTGGGTAAGAGCTAATCTTGGGTCCACCCCCCACACTCACTTGTACTCCCCAGTCCCCAGTTTTGTGTGAGTCTGAGGTTCCCCCCTCTCAGATCTCTCTTTGTGTTAACACTGCTAGAAGGGAAGGGGTCCTTGGGACCCCCAGGAGCTGGCGGGGGAGCATGTGTCCAGAGAGCTCCTGAGGAAGCAGCTACTGCTGACCCTGGAGGTCTCTGCCGCCAGGACTGTGGGCCTTCTTGGTGAGGTGTGCGTCTTCCTGTGATTGAAGGGGAGACTAAGGGAGGGCAAAGGCCACCCGCCCGCCCGCCCGCCCTCTAGGCATGCCAGTGTGAGTGTGCTCACTCAGCTCCAGCCCCCTGGCGCCGCTGTGTACCCTCATGTCCCACATGCACACATGCTCTCCTTCACCTTGAACACGGGCCTTCCCTCACTTTCTTTTTCTAAATATATTTTTATTGGTTTCAGAGAGGAAGGAAGAGGGAGAGAGAGAGAGAAACATCCATGACAAGAGAGAATCATGGATCAGCTGCTTCCTGCAAGTCCCCCACTGGGGACCGAGCCCACAACCTGGGCATGTGCCTTTGACCTTTCAGTTCACAGGCCAATGCTCTAGCCACTGAGCCAAACCACTGGGACCCTTCCTTCACTTTCTACATCTTTCTGGCCCATGAAGGCTGCAGTGTCTCAGGGCTCTGGTGTCCTTTGTCCCTCACCCCATCTCCTTGATGCTCCATCTTCCCAGAACTTAACTGTCCTTAGGCCTTGCAAGGTGGGAGCCGGTCCCTGACCCCTGGGGCCCAGCAGGAACCTGCGGGTGCAGCAGGGAGGGGGCTCTGCAGGTCAGGAGGGTGTCCTGTGGGTCAGCAGAGATGACAGAAGCTTCCTCCCTCCTCTTCTTGTGGCAGCAGTGCCAGGCATCCCGCTCCTAGAGGGCCGCCATGGGAGGGACAAGTGTGTTTATGAAGCTTGGTCTATTCTCCTCCTCGGTGGGTGTTCAACATGTGTTACCCTGTGAGTGTGTCCCAGTGTTGTTTGGGTGCGTGTGTAAATGGTGCGAATCACACTGAGGATGTTAGAGGAAACGCTGAGGCTGATGGTCAAACTCGTTGCTCCCACGAGGACAGGCAAGCCCAGGGAGAGTGCAGTTGCCTGCCCTTGGTCGGTCACCCAGGGAGCACTCAGGTTGCCCAGGGTCACAGCCACGGATGCCAGGCCCTGGGCCCCTCGGGCCTCGAGAGATCCAGCGAGTGTCTTTGTCGGCTGTGTACACACTTGCTGTGGAGTGTCAGGTCCTTCCCGCCCGCTCAGCCGCTGAGCAGCTCCTTCTGGGGCTCTTTGTGAACCTGCCTCGCTATTAATCTACCTGTTAGTAAAAGAGATTACAATTGCCATAATTACAGGGCGCTGCGGCTCCACCGGCAGGAGCAGGGTTGAGTGAGAGGCAAGGGGTGGGGGAGTCCAGCCCCACAGGAAGCTGCTATTAAAAGCCTCGTGTTTTGATATAGTGCAGGGACAGCGGCCCTTCCCTGGGCGCTGGGCAGGCCCTGCAGGGGGGCTGGATTCCACACAGGCTCTGACATGACACAGGAGGTCAACAGGGCCGAGGGCAGGGAGGGCAGGGGAGCCTGGGGCCCCTGACTCACAGGCCCCAGGCTGCTGCTGCAGGGACGGGCCTTCCCGGGCTCCGAATGGCAGAGACAAGGTGGCACTTGTCAGAGTGGGGCAATGACTGTCCTCTGAGGGGGCTCTGCAGCCGCCAGCCCCACTGCTTTGTGTGGACAAACAGAAGCGCCTGGTCTGTGCCGCCACCAGCCCAGAGCTGTGGGCAACGTACTCCTGGGAGAAGAAGACAGAGGTCATCTTGTAGCTCTCGGTGGAGGCGATTCTGTGGTGCCATTTTCGGTTGTCACTCCGGGGGGAGGGTGTTCACTACTGGCATCTAGTGCTGAGGCCCAGGATGCCGCTGTCCTATAATAAAAGGGACGGCCCTAGTGTCAGGGTTGTCACCGTGGGGAAGGAAAGGAGTGGAAGGGCAGGGCAGGCCCAGGAGGGCTCGCTGACGCCCTGTGCTGTGTGTGTCTCGAGATCTCAGTGCAGGGTGCCAGCAGGGCTGTCGCTGAGGTGGGAGAACAGGCACTCCAGGCCGACAACCTCAGCACGGTGATCTCCTGGTTGGTGTCAGTGGCCACAGGCCACTCCCCTTGCTTTTCTGGCAGACCCTTCACTTACCTGCCCTTGCTCTGCACCCACCGATATCCTCACTGCCCGCCTTGGCATCGGGGCCTTAAGGGTGCATACCCTCTTCTCCAGCTCCAGCCTCATAGGCCCCTTTGGGCGGGAGGAGTCAGAAGGAGGGGTGCATGGCCGAGAAGGGCTTTCACCCTCCCACTCCCATCTGCAAAGGCACCGGCTACACCTTGGCTTCTCCAGAAAACACATGGAGTCCGGCTCCCCTCTGAGGCGTGGAGCTGAGCAGGATGGAGGCCTCTCGGGGAAGCCTCGGTGTGTGCTTCTCTGGAGGGCACAGGAAGCCTTTCCGCACCGCCCACGCCTGAATGCAAAAGGGGTGCTGCTGGGGCCGGCCTGCTGCCTGTTCCCACGTCCCTTTTCCATGTTGGCCCCATCCTAGGTGCCCCTTGGGAGAGAGGACCGGACGGCTGATTAGGGCTGGGCGAGGGGGTGCAGGCGCTGGGTCCTGTATCTTAGGGTATGTGCGCTGTTTGTGTGCAGGCTGTGTATGGGGTGGCTTCTAAACACTCCCCGCCCCCAACCCCAGCCCTTTGGCCACTGTTTCTGTTTTCTGAAAAATACAGTGATTTTCAGCTGTTGTGAATTCTGGGTTTCACATCGAGGCCCTAATAGTGGAGTCACTTTGTTTCCCCCCTCCTTTTTTCTTTTGCCTTGACAGCCTCAACCTTATAATTTTACCTTCTCCAGTCTCCCATGCGCTCCTTTTCTTCCGTCTCCCCTCCCTGGGATTTTTGCTGCTCATCGCAGGGAACCCCCTTTAAGGAGAGCTCGATCCTGACAAGAGGGGAGGGGTCTCGTGTCAAACACTGGAGTTGATGTTTTGTTTGGTAAAACGTCTGTAAATAGGCTGTGAGGCGGTGATTCTCCGTGGATCCCTGTGCACAAGGGCGTCTTTTTGTGTCTGTGCATGTCTCAGCGCGTGAATGTTAGGAGTAGAGAGAAAGGGAAGAGAGGAAGGAGGGAGGAGAGCAGCGAGGAATGGCGTCTGGGGGCTCTGGGACAGTGCCCTCCCCGCTGGGACCGTGTCTTGGCCTACGTCAGAGGCCCTGACCAGGAGGGGGCCCAAGGCCCAGACCCTTTAAGGGCCAAGGTGAACATCAGAAAAGAAGCTCCTGTGGTCACAGTGGCTCAGGCTTGGCTCTTCAGAGGCTGAAAAGGGACGGTGGGCCTGTCCTCCCTGAGGAGGTGGGGTGTGGAGAGAACGATTCCTACCACCAGCATGGGCTGATCGGCCTGGATCCTCAGGAGCAACCTTGCTCTTCCACCAGGAATGGGAGCCCGTTTCTCCACGAGGCTGTCCCTTTTTTTAATTATTATATATTTTTAATGATTTTTTTACAGAGAGGAAGGGAGAGGGACAGAGAGTTAGAAACATTGATGAGAGAGAGAGACATCGATTAGCCGCCTCCTGTACACTCCCTACTGGGGATGTACCCACAACCAAGGTACATGCCCTTGACCGGAATCGAACCTGGGACCTTTCAGTTCACAGGCCGACGCTCTATCCGCTGAGCCAAACCGGTTTCGGTACGAAGCTGTCTCTGAAGCAGCACTGTCTGCAAAGACATCCCTGTTCTTTTCTTATTTTTAAAGTAAGACTTGTTGCTTTAGATGGGCCCCCTTTTAAGTGTCAGGCGGCTTACCTATTCTAGGATTTGACTTACAGCAAACTCACTAAAAACCCTGGTGTGTTTGACTTTCTAAACGGGCCGCGTCCGTTTTCCCGCCATCAGCCTTCCAGGACCACGGCATGCTCTGCCTCGCAGCCTCTCCTCAGCCAACACCCTTCCCTGGATCCATTTTGAGTTGCTCTTCCCTGGCCCTGTTAGAAAATGTCGGCTCCGACTGCACCATGCTCGCGAACAAAGGTGCAGAACAATTTTGGCTGCTTCGTCCAGGAAATAAATTCCTCTCTGGTGCCAGAAACCACTGAGTGGTGCCATGTGTTGAGCTCTGGGGCCCAGCACCATGGGCAGGGCTGCTGCTCGGGGAAGTGCAGGCTCAGGAGGTTCTGAGGATGAGAAGCTCGCTTTCCACACATCCCACCGTCCCTGGTCAGGCACCCGAGAATTTGCGGCTCGGCCTGCTCTCCCGGGCCTGGCTTCCCATCTGCAATTGCCCGTGGTTGGGTCGGTCTCCGGGCTCACGGCAGACAGGCCACTCTCTCTGTCCCTTGGTGCCAACACCTTTCTTTCCATTGCCTCGCCCGCCTGCTCTTGCTCCGTCTTCTTTCTGCGCTCGCACCTGCAGTCGGTGACACTGCTTGTCAGTGTCACGGAGCCCCGTCTCACATCAGCTCCGACAGTCTAATCCCCGAGTTATGTGCGGAAGCCTCGGCAGACAGAGGAATCTTGCCGGGGCCACGCGCTGGGTCCTGCAGTCTGTCCGGGGGCCTGTCCCCTCTGTGCACATCTGCCCCTCTCTGCTGATGCCCTGGCTTCTCTCAGGTCTGGTTTCGCCAAACTCTTCTCTCCAGCTTCCAGGCCCACATCTGGTTCACCCCGCACCCTGTGTCCATAAGTGAGCTCGCCACACCTCAGCTCCCCTCCCTTTTCTCCATTCCTCGACTTGTCTCCGTTGGGGGTGTTGCCGCCTACCCAAGCTCATGAGCGCGCACCGCCCAACCAATGTGGCCCTGTGGTGGCTCCGAAGCATCCCTGCCTCTTCGCCATCACTCTCATTTTCTGAATCCAGCTTTTTCTCCTCTCCTCCGGATTTGTTTTTGATTGGAATATAATTCACATAATAAAATTCGCTATTTTAAATTGTATGATCCAGTGGCATATAGTGAATTCACGATGCCGTGCAACCATCACCACTGTTTAATTCCAGGACAGTTACACCGTCGTCCTCCCCACCCCACCAAAAAACAAACCCATACAAACCCATTTCTATTAGCAATTCCTCCTTCCTCCCAGCTCCTGGCAACCACTAATCTGCTTTCTGTCTCTATGGATGTGCGGGTCCTGGACATTTCATATCAATGGAATCATACACAATGTGTCTTTGGTGTCTGGCTTCATTCTCTGAGCATAATGTGTTCAGGGTTCATCCACACTGTAGCGCATATCAGAGCTTCCTGACTCTTTATGGCTGAGTAATATGCCACTGTATGGATGGACCACGTTGTGTTCATCATCCTTTGTTGATGGGCATGTGGGCGGTTTCCACTTTTTGGCAATTGTGAATAGCACCGCTGTGAACATGTGTGTACAGATATTCATGCAGACATACGACTTCGGTTCTCTGAGTGTGTACTTAGAAGGGGAACTGTCCTTGTCTGACACTTTGTCACCACTTTCTCGTGGGCAGCTGGTCCCACCCTCTCCAGAGGTGCTGTCTGCGTGGGCAGGCACCAAGGGCCTCTCACAGCCAGGCCTCTGCTGACCATCCAGCATCATCTCCCATCTCGCCCTCAGTGCTATGTATTCTCGAGCGCAGAGCTCCCCGCAGGCCCTGCATGTGCCGTGCTGTCCTGCGGTTCTGGGCTTCTGCTCCCATTTCTCTCCAGTCTGCTTTTCTTTCCCCCCCTTTATCCAAACACCTCGTCTTTCTCACCCGGCCCAGCAGTCTTCTCCCACCTTACCTGTCACCCAACTTTCAACTACAGGGCGAGTTGCTCAGGGCAGCTTCTCTGTTCTGTATTTGCGGCATTTAGCAGGTAATAGGTGCTTAACAAATGTGTGGAATGCATGTTAAGGCATCTGTTTGCTTTTCCTGAGTGTCGCAGATCTGTGTGTACCCACTCTGGTGCCTGTGCAGACCTACAAATGAATATACGTGCACAGTGTGCCTTCCATCATCCTCTGGGCCCGGGTGTCAGTGTTCTTGCGTTGGCTTCCCAGGGCTTCCCAGGAGCAATTGAAGGAGAAGTATATTACAGGACTCCAGGAGTTCCAGAGGTGATTCTGAGAGAATCCAGCCCCCTTGAAGCCAAATAGGTGAACAGCTGGTCATATGTGACCTAGTTTCTTACTGTTCTCCTTTGCTTCTCCAACTACAGTGAGGTTCTTCCCTCCCATCCAGCCCAGCCCCTCTGGAGGTAGCCCCCCAGAACAGCCTCCAGGACCCAGGGGTGTTGGCCTCAGCACCTCCCGGACCTTCCTGCGGCCAGGGTGGGGGTGAGTCGAGGAGCTGGGGAGCAGCTGCTATGGGCATGGGTGGGTGCTGTGCCTCAGATCCCTTTGCAGAAGGTGGGGCTGAAGCAATGCCTGCCACCAGCCCCACACCAGCCCCCCTCAGGCTCTATATGAATAATCCAGCTCAGGCTCTGCCAGGTGGCCCAGGGCAAGCAGGCAGCTCAAATAGTGCCGGGCCAGCCCAGCCAGCCCACTGCAGGCCCAGGGAGGAGCAGGAGTATGCCCGTTTGGGCAGGGGGATGGAGAGAGGCAGGGCGGGGGATGTCATCTGCACCGGTCCCTGGTCGGGGAGGCCATCCTTCACCTCTCGTTTTCTCCTCCAACTAGATCCTCTCTGCACCGAATCTCTCCCACAGCCATTTTCTCCAGGCCCCAAGCAGGCAGGTTCTCCAGGCGAGCTGGAGGCACAGTGGCCCGCCCCCCTTCTGGCGACAGCAGACAGCCGCCTTCTAAGCACAGCCAGGCCCTCCTCCTCCTCCCACTTTGCCCTCTCCTCTCCCTGGGCCTCTTCCCCACGTGGCTCATTACAACTCCAGTTGTTCAGGTCTTGACCTCAAGAGCCTTCCCTATTGACCCCTGACCAGCGATACTAATCTGTGTCAACAGGCCCTGGGGGTTAAAGAAACACAACCCGCTGCTGCAGCCTTAGCAGGTGCCTGGAGGGGGCGGGGTGGCTCCGGGAGCTCAGGCAGCCGAGGCGCTTCCACAGCACAGCCCCCTCCCCACTGCAGCAGCCCTCCCGCTCCCCTGTCCTCGCCAGGACTCTCTTCTTCCTCTGCAGACCCCTTCCTGCCCACTGTCCCTCTTCTCTGCCACCACTTCCTTCTGTCTTTCCTTTGCTTCCCCTTCTGCCTGGAGAATTTAGGACCAAATGCCTCTTGCGCTCACCCCTCCCTCTCTGCACACCCCCTCTGCTCCTCTCTCCTCCTTGCGTTTGCAGCCCCAGGCAGGATCCTCCCCCTGAGCCAGAGGTTCTCAGGCCAGAGCCTGCATTAGAGTCCCCTGGAGGGCTTGTTACAACAAAGATGCCTGAGCCTCCCCACAGGGTATCTGCATTTCCAAGTAGCTCCCAGGTGCTGCTGAGGAGACACACTGTGGGCTACCTGGGTGGAGAGCTCAGAGGGGAGCCCTCCAGGTGGGGCATGACCCCCTGAGCGCTGCATCTGATAGCACAGGGGTGGGCCACCTGAGGGCAGCCTGGTGGCAATTCAGGGGCTGCCAGGTGGGGACATGCAAGGCAGGAGCCTGCCTCACACTTGGCCCTGACTCTGTGTGGGGTGGGGGCATGTCAGGGTGAGGGGGACGCCCTCCTGACTTAGGCAAGATGATCCGAGTCCTCTAGAGAAACAGCCATGTGTCACTTGTGACCCTTTCTTGGGACCAACCCAGAATTCTGCTTATAACAAACAAACCCTTACCCCTGTCCATTGAGCAACCATTACTGGAGACCATCTCAGCCCAGCCAGGCTGCTCTGTGCTCCTGGGGGCAGTTCCTGCCCCATTTACACACACACACACACACACGAGGAGGGAGAATGCTGGGCACAGAGACATTGATCACTGTACCTGTCCTTGCTTGGCCTTTAGGAGTCCCACGTTGCCCTCATCCTGCTCACAGGGAAACGGAAACCGCCTCTCGTTGTGCACCCTAAAACATGAGGGCCTATCCTCCACCCGTCGGTGGGGGCCACAACCACAAGGGTACATAGTGTCTGGCCTGGGGTAGCCCTCAGAAGGTGCTGAGCAGAGTGCTGAGGGGGACTCTGACGGGAGTGGCTGCCAAAGGACCTGGTGTTCTCGAGTGTGCTTGCCATCATTTTATGGGGTGAGGGGGGGGTCTTTCTTATGGACTTAAGGGACTATGGAGACACGAGGAGGCCCAGGAAACGCAGTTGGGGGTTAGGCTGGCTGGCAGGGCGCCTCAGGGTGCTCTCCACCTTCCCGCCTGTTCTTCTCTTCTGACTTTCCGCTGGGTCCCTCACTCCCCCAGACCCCTCCTTTCCTTCTTTCTCTTGGCTGTGGCTCCCTGGCAAGGCTGGAGAGCAAGAGACAAACTCTTCAAAAAACGTGTGTTTTTTTAAGTTTCCCAAACTTTTCCAGATGCCAAGAAGGGGCCAGAGAAACCCTGCAACTGCATAGCAGGGAGAAGAAGGGACCGAGTTCCAAGCCTTTCCCTCCCCCGCCTTGGTGGAAATGAGGGACAACTCGGGGAGCAGAGTCAGAGAGCCCCTTCACCACCCCAAACCCCCATCATCACTCTGAAAACCCCCAGCAAGTGTGGGGAAGCAGAGCCAGAGGAGAATGTCAGGAGGGCGGGGGGGGGGGGTTGAAACTGCAGCATCACATTGTAAGGGAAGTGACTTCTGGGGTTCGGAAAGGTGGAACTGGGACAGAGTAACCCCCTCCAAGCCCAGAGAGGTCAGGAGTGAGAAGGGGAACCTGGCCGCAAGGGCCCCCTCCCCTGAAGTCTGGGGCCTGATACAAGAACCCTCTGGGGGCCAGGGAAGGAGGGAGAGATGGGGAATCGTGTGTGGGGACAGCACAGGCACTGCTGCCATCCTCCAGTCCCACCCCAAGGGGTACTGCCCCCACCTCTGCTGTTCTGTCCATCCACTCCCTGGACACCTCCTAAAACAAAGGCCTCTTTGTGGTCCTGGCCCACTGGCTCGCTGCCAGCTACATTCTTTGCGTGTTTCCTGAGCGCAATGGGGGCTCAGGCTCCGTGGTCAGCTCCTCCCCCACCAGCCGACTCCAGGGGCTCAGAGCTGTCCCTGCTTTGCTGCCCTGTCCAGGGTCCTCCCACAGCTCCCATCCCTCCTGTGGGTGGATCTGGGCCAAGAAAGGAAAGCCCTAGGAGCTCAGCCCCTGGGGCTGCGGAGCCGTCAAGGGCCGAGTGGAGTCCATCCATCAGGGCTCTGGCTGATCTGGTCTGTCCCACCAAGCCTTGATGTTCTCATCCATAGAAATGGGGGAAATAACAGCCACCCTATGGGGCTGTCAGGCAGATTGAAAGTCTCCCAACACCCAGCTCCTGCCTGCCATACAGCGGGGCACTGTGGAACTCTCGCTCCCACCTCCGCACGGCTTGCTGGGGGCCAAGGGGCTGGTGGTAACCTGGCTGGAGTGCTGAGGAGCTCCGAGGGTCTCAAGAGCTTTGGGTGGGACATTTTCCTAAAGTCCCTTGGGGACCCAGCACCTAAGGTCTACTTGCACCCCAGGTTCTGAGCAAGTGGCCCGCCCATCCCAGATCTGATCCTACTCCCCAGGCCCCCGGCCCTCCTGGCACCCACCGTGATCTGGAACCACAGGGATGTGCCTTTGTTGGGTGAGGCGTAGGGTAAGTGGGGGTTAGGTCTCTGAGTATAAGGGGACCTACGGAGGGTGAGGGCTGGGAGCCCCAGCGAGGGAAAGGTCGGGCTTTTGGAGCAGAACACTCTGGAAAGGCTGCTGCCCGGTCCTGTCACCTCCAGTCACCAACCATCAGGGTCACACACGGTCCTGATGAAGCCCTAGATTGCTGCTCTGGGGTTTACCCCCTACCCCCACCCCCGCTCTCGTTAAAAAAAATGTTCATAATTTGGAAAGAAAAAGAGCTTTTTACAAGCTGGCGGCTCCAGGGAACTTTCTGTCGGTCTTTCTGGCCTCGTGATGGGTGGGGCCCACTTTTCCCTTCCCTCTCCTGCTCTCCTAATAATCCCCACTCCCAGCCCTGCCAAACACATCCACACACCCTTTATGGGACCTCCAGCCGCTGTCACCCCAAACAGCAGAAGGAAGGCCGAGGACCTGTCTGGCCTCCGGGCCCCAGCCAAGCCCCCTGCCCCTGCCCCGCCCCAGGCGGTCGCCATCGCTGGGCTGGAGGCCTCCGGGAGCAGCTCCCCCAGCTCCGTGCCTGGACCCGGGCTGCGCAGCCTGCCTACCCTCCCCCGAGGGCTTGCCCTCCTCTCCTGCTGAGTGAGGGTCCCCCGGGTCCTCTGGAGTCGGGGGGGGGGGGCGCCAGGGAGGGAGCGGGAGGTGCTGAGCTCACCGCCTCGGCATCTGCCCTCCCTCCGCCCCTGGTGCGAGGGCCGCCGCACTCCCGCCAGCGCCTCGCTCCCTAATAGCTTTTTAAGTCCAACCACATGTGTCTGTGGAGCGCGGAGCCGCCCCTCACAGGGCCTCGGTTCTCCCTCCCTTGCTGGAGACCACCCTCCACTCGGAGCAGCCCGGGACTGGGGGAGGGGGCCTGCCTCCCGAGAGCCCATCTGCTCACCCCGGCCCCGCTGAGCCAGAAGGGGATGGGCCGGAGCCGGCGGAGTGCGCGGGCCTTTCTCGTGGGGGTGTCGTGCTCCCGTCGGGCTCTGGGTTCCTCAAGCTCCCTTCTGGATCCTGGGGTCTGGGATTATCTCTCCCCGTGACAGGCAAGGGAGTGGGGTGCAGGAGCTGGGTGAGGAGCCCTGGCCTTGCCCCGATTTTCCCAGGTGAGGGCTTGTGCACCAACCAGCACCTCTCCTGCACCCAGCCCCACCTCAGTGACCCCGCTGTCGCCCCTCCAACTCGTACACGTGTGGTTCCCTGTGCGTGTGAGTGGTCTGTGGGGAGGCCTGTGGGGTGCGGTTTCACAGGAGGGGAGTGAGGGCTGAGAACCAACGGGCGGGCGGGCAGGCAGGCAGGCAGGCCTGGGGTCCTAATGAGAAAATTGCTTCCAGCCAGGAAGCCGGGCTCTGAGGCTGAAATTGCATCCAGCCCCAGCCAACTCCGCGGCTGCAGGCCCCGCCCTTCGGAAGGAGGTTGGGAAGCAGAGGGAGGAGGAGCAGGGCTTGCACACGACTCAGCTCCCCCCACCTCCACCCCAACACCTTGGAGAGACTCCTAGACTCTCAGGGAGGAGGGGACTCAAGTAAGTGCCAAGGCCAGGCTTGGCTCCGGACCCCACTGCTGGATCCTTCGGCGGCAGAGGCAGCAGAGAGGGGATGGAGCGAATTCCCTTCTCCCTTCCGTTCCCTTCGGCCGAATTTGGCTCGTTTAGAGTCTTACTGAGAAAGGGCATGAGGAGCACTTTGTTCCCACATAGATCCCAGTCTGTCTGTCTGTCTGTCTGTGTGGAATCACTTGAAATTCAGCCTCCATCCTGGCTTCCCCACCACCTCTCAGAGTCAGGGTCCAGCCCATCCTGCCTACCCCTCCACTCAGGAGAGCCCCACACTCACTCCCCAGACCAGGGGACCCAGGCCCACTAGCTTTCTTTTCTTCCTGTTCCTAACTCAGGCCTTTGAGCAGAACCACCTATAGAATTTGTGGGACCCAGTGCAGAATGAAAAAACGGGGCCCCTCATTCAAAAATTAAGGATTTCAAGACAGGAAGAGCAGAATTAGCGGCCATGAAGTCAGCCCTGCTTCCAAGGAAAACTGGTACGAACAGCCCAGTGACTCAGTGAGCTCCTGCACACAGATCCACCAGCCATGGGCCTCCTGGAGTGGACCAGAAGGTTCCACCTGCTGGGTCCCTGTGAGGGAGACCCAGCTGACTCCTGGGAAAATCTCTCCCTCACCTGGGCTTTGGTCTCTGATTCTCCTTTGGCCTGTTTTCTGAATTTCTGAGATGGCTGTAGGGAATAGTGGCCGAGAAAGAATGGGTCACATCTTTGTGCTTAGAGATTCTCAGGGCAAGGTGGCCCTTGCCACCTGCTGGAAAGCCCAGAGGTGGAACCTGCTGTACGCTGGGGCCAGCAGGCAGTGGGTCAGCCTGGACCTTCCTGCCCCCACCATGTCTGGGGTGGGACCCCATCCTGAACTTGCAAGTTGCACCAGCGGGTAATGCAGAGCAGAGAGCAAGCAGGAGTGCTTGGAGAGAGGGAAGAAGGCAGGAGGAAGGAAACAGCCCCATTCTCATCCCCCAAATTACTGGCTGGGATGGCAGGGGAGGAGGCGGAAAGCCGACATTGTTTACTTAATTAAAAGTAAACAACAATTTGCTGCTGCCAGCCTCCCATTAGCTGTGTGCTGAGCCCTATGAGCTAGGGACTTAGCTTTAGCTCCCTCCGAGGCTGGCTCCTGTTGCCACACCCCCAACCCTGGGCTCTCCAGGGCCCTGTGCCCTTCCAGGTCCTGCCCTATCCAGGCTGATCTGGGGAGTGGAGCTAACAGCAGGGGTGTCTCAGTCCTGTGTGTCTGGATAAGAATGTCAAGAAACTGTTAATTTGGCAGGGAATCCTGGGGCGAGAGCCCCCTGTGTGTGCGTAGCTAGGCCTGGCTGTGGTGCATCTCGGCCCGGCAGGGCAGGGGGTGCTCCCCTGCTGGGTTAGTGCGATGTTGGACTCCTTGACTAAGGCCACAGTCCACACTACCTGGAGGCCTGGGCCTCTCTGCCCCACCTCCCACTTTTTCCCTTTTCCCTTTTAGCAGCTTATAAACATCCTTCTCCCATCTTTTGGCTCTTTTCCCAGAAAGGGGCTGTTCAGGGCTCCTGGAGGCCAGGAGAGAGGCGAGCTCCTTGGGCCTGAGGGGAGAAGGGCTGCTGGGACTGGACAATCACAGGGGACTCCAGGAACAGGAGGGAGAAGGCCTGGACTGGGGCTGAGCTTTCCCCAGCTCCTGCTTCCCTGAAGCCCCCAAGCAGGAGCGGGATGGGGGAGGGGTCAGATGGAGAAAGAGCTGTCAGGCGCTTCTGCTGGCCTCCAGGGGCTGAGTAGAGCAGGGTACCTTTCCTGGGACCTGTCCCCAGGAAAGTCCCTGCCTCTGCCGTGGTCTCTGCCCCAGGGACAGAGAGCTCAGGCTTCTGTCTGGACCCAGGAGTGACCTCGGGCTCATGGCGGTAGGTGCTCTGAGCTCTCCGTTTCCCCTGTCGAAGGTGGCTTTATGAAACCATCGCCAAACAGGAGTTGCTCTAGGTTTCCTCTGGCCAGATGAGTCGGGTGGGAGAATATCAGAAAAAAAAGACCCAGATGTGAGACACTTGGGAAGCCAGGCACCCTGGGATATAATTTAAGCCCCATACAGGAGGTGAGGTACCAGTGATAAATGCACAAGCGGTTTCACCTGGTGCCTCAGAGCAGAGGGTGCCACCAGAACTGATTCTGCCCCCAGGGGACATTGGGCAATGGTGGGAACATTTTGGTTGTGGAGAGGAAACTGAGGGGGGCATGATGCTACTGACATCTGTCTAGTGGATGGAGACCAGAGATGCTCAAACCCTACCGAGCACAGGACAGCCCTACTGCCGAGGACAGTCGGGGTTGGGGGTTGAGAACCCTGGCCTGGAGTTTGGCTTTCCTAGAATATTTGGGTACCCACTCCCCTAAATCTTCCTGTCTCACCTTGGTCTTTCCAGCATTGGCATCTTCTTATCTTCCTCCCCCACCATCAGGATTCACACATCCACATGTGTGCACGCATACACACATGCTCCCAGCTCCCAGGAGCCACAGACATGAGGGTTTTCACATGTACTCGCACATAGAAAAGTCTGGGAAGTCTGTCTTGCCTTAATTCAATAAAAGAGGCCTGGGGTTTGGCAGGACATTGTGTATCTGAGCTGCAGCTTCTTGCAGGATAGTTCAGGCTCCCTGGGATTCCAGCTGCTGCTGCTCCTCTCTTTTCCCCTTCCCCCACTTCCTAGGCCAGAGGCCCAGGGAGGGCCAGGTTGGCAACACCCCACTCCTCCTCCCCCTTTCCTAACCACCTTGCTTTCCATTGCTGCTGATAGGAGGCTGGGTCTCTAAGGAGCAGGTACCCACCCAGCATGAGGCCAGTGAACTGTCTGGAGCAGAGGCCCAGGTCAATCCCCCATTCCAGGTTTTCTGCTGCCCTCAAATAGGGTGGGAGGGAGCTGGAAGGAGTTGGAAATGGGATGCATTGACCCGTTGTAAAGCCACCAGGCTCTGCCTGAAAGGTTGGAGGGCTCTGGGGAGCCTGCATCCCCAAAGAAGTGGCTAGAAGCCCTAGTGAATAGGGTGGAGGTGCCCACAGAAGGCAGTCAGTGCTTGGGGGACTGCCATCCCTCAGTTCTCTTCCCTCACCTGAGCCCATGGAGAGGCATGGGGGAGGGGTGTCCTGCAGAGCAAAGAGGATGTGTTTCAGTGTCTTCCCCCTGCCATCCACTGCTCACCCCCTCTTTGGTCTTGGCTTTGATAGACTCTGGCCCCCCTTTATCACCCCACTCTGGTCCCTCCTCAGGAACCAGAGGTGATATCAGGCCCTACTTCTCATCTGAGAGTGACCCCAACCCCAGGGCTCAGCTCTCACTTTGAGGGAGCCCTGCAAAGCCTCCCCAGAGCCTGAGGGATTGGAAAGGGCCATCTGGAATGGGTACAGGAGACGCTCAGGGCCTCCCTGTGGGCAAGAGGGGCATGGCCGGCCAGCCTGAGCCTCCTGGGCACCACTTCCTAGCACGTGCTACCCTCTCAGGCCATGCCTTTGTGGGGGTGAGGGGCGGCCTTCGGCATGCAGAACCTGCCCCTCAAACCCTGTAGCTTAAGAGCAGTCTGGACAAACTGCGAATGGCCAGCAGCGTGGTGTCCAGGGGACCTTTAGGAAGAGTCCAGTCCAGCCCCATATATGTGACCCTGGGTGCTTGGGCAAGGCAGGAAGTAGGGAGAAGTTCTCACCCGCCACTCCGCAGGCTGGCAGGAGGATTGGGAGAAGGATTTGGGGGACCAGAGAAGCGGTCAGGCTCAGTCTGGAGTCCTGAGAAACAATCTGCACTGGCCAGGGTCAGAGGGGTGTGTGGGGGGGGGGCGGCCGCCCAGCCTCACCTCAGCTAACCTCCCCGCTAAACAAAGGGACCTTTCTCCATGCCCGCCAGGGAGGGTGTGCCCGCCGGCTGCTGCCGCCACTGCAGAGCGCGCTGGTGTGGAGTTCTTTTTTCCCTTCCCGACTTTTCTCATTTCTCTCCCGCTCTTTGGTTCCTGATCTCTGACTTTTAATCTCCATTTTTCACTCTTTGAGAGGGTGGGGGCGTGGGGGGCAGGGGAAGGAACTATACCTCTTCAAGCGTCTATCAAACGCAGAGGCAGGTCCCCCAGAGGTGGGGGCTTTGTGGGCGTGTAGGGAGCACTGCTGGAGTCACGCTGCCGCAGACTCGCCCGCACCCCGGGCCGCCCCCGCTCTGGGGAGGTAGGCGGGGAACTCAGCCGCGGTGGCGGCTGCGCAGAGTGGGCCAGAGCTCAGTGGATTACACCTCCCCCCCACCCAGCCATGCACCTGGCAGCCCCCCACCTCCCACTTCTCGCTTGCCATTCCCCGGCCCCCTTCTCTCCGGCCCCCGCACCGCAAGCTGTTCCTAATCAATGAGAACGGGAAGCTCGGCCCTCACATCACATCACGGGATGTGCTTGGCAGCCGCAGCCACGGGAGCCGCTCGGGCAGCACAACCCCGGGGTCCGAGTGGCCCGGGCTTGGCCGGGTCCTTCCCTTTCTTACTCTGGACTCGCGATGAGCAAAGGGGACCCCGGCCCCTGGAGACCCGAGCGGGCGGTGCACGGGTTCGTCCCCCCAGCCCGGCCGCTGCCGACCCTGGCAGCTAGTGTTAACTCGCTGCGCCACCTAGCTACGGCGTCCGGGAGTGCAGCGCGCGACTCCCTTGGGGTGCGGCCCCTGAGCCCCGCTGCCCTGCCTGGCTGCCCTGGGAGCCCCCTTTGGTCCTTCAGGGCGTTGTGATTGCGAATTTGGTTCTAACGACGTGGATATCGCTTTTACCCCTTCAGCAGCCTGGCCTGCCCCAGTTCTGATGCTGGGCAGCTGCCTCCTACCAGGTGCCAGGCTCCGTCTACCGGACGTCCAGGCTTCTTTCTGGAAGATGCCGTTGGGCTGCTCCTCAGGATCCAGGCAACGCTGAAGTACAGGGTCTTGGAAGCTGCCCCGCCCGGTCCCATCATGCCTTCCATATGTATGTTTGGCTTCACAGTGTATGAAACCGGCACTTCTCATCCTCCGTAAAATTCCTGCTCACGCCCCACCATCTTGCCCAGCAGGCAGCCGGGACAAGCCCGAGGTGTGTGGCACAGGCAGTGAGAGGAATCCCGGGAGACAGGCCGGGCGCCCAATCGCAGCAGGTCTAGGATTTGGACTTTGGGCTCCTGATTCCAGGTGCTGGCTCCTTCCAGCACCCAGAGCTCTTCAGTGTCTTGGGAGGCCACCTGCCTACCTCACCCCCATTCTGCCCAGCCTGGGTTCTCAGAGCTCTGGGTTGGAGTCAAAGGTCCAAATTCCTCATGTCTCATTTGGACAGTGGCTGCCTTAAGACCTCCAGGGTGGGGTGTCTTCCCTTCACAAGGAGACGCTGGGTCCTTCCTTGGATCAGTCCGGCTCTCGGGCATGGGGGCCAGTGTGCTCAGGCCTGTGCACTGGCCCACTTCCTTTGGTGTGAGTATTAAAGATTGGGTCTGCAGGAAAGATGTCCTCTCTTTGGAGGGGAAGGTGCCAGCTACCTGTGCTTCTGTCCCCCAGGCGGTTAGTGTAGCCACCGTTGAAAGGAGGATGTAGAAGGGTCTCTTCAGAGTCTTGTTATCCCTGGCAACTGTGCTTTGAAGTATGAGGGATGCAGTAGTGAAAAACACCAACAGACCTCGACCCCCAAGGGCTGATGGCCAGGCGGGGTGCTCCTGGTCAGGACGCCCCAGCCTGGGAATCCTGGTGGCCAGGTCCTTGGGGCTCTTGTGCTGTATAGAAGCAGCGGCTCCCACTCTCCCAGCCCTGGTCCAGTCGGAGGCTCTTGGTATGGGTGGGGTTTGAATGGCAGGGCTGCTGGGCTTCCTCTTGGACGTTGGATTATGGCGTGCATTTATGTTTGTTACTCTTCTGTGAGTCAGAGTCTCTCCCCCGCTACAAGGCAAGTCCCTAGCAGAGGATGCTCCTTTAGGGTCACCAGCCTGGGAGTCAGGTGCTATCCTTTAGAGCAGCGGTTCTCAACCTGTGGGTCTCGACCCCTTTGGGGGTCCATTGATCCCATCATAGGGGTCGCCTAGGACCATCAGAAAACACAGATATTTACATTACGATTCACAACAGTAGCAAAATTACTGTTAGGAAGTAGCAAAGAAAATAATTTTATGGTTGGGGGTCACCACAACATGAGGAACTGTATTAAAGGGTCGCGGCATTAGGAAGGTTGAGAAGCACTACGTTAGAGGGTAGAGGATGTTAGAGCACCTGAGGATGGGAGGCAGGTGGCCTTGGCCTGCTTCCCCAGGGGGTGAATGGAGATAGGTGGGTTTTCTTCCCTCATCCCTGCCATTCTCTGGCCCACCCAGCCCCGTTTCCATAGGCGAGGAGTTGCTGAGTGTGGGGCCTTCCCTTGCTTGGGCCTGAGAGTGAATTTCCTCTCTGTGGGGACTTGCTTCTCAAACCACCTTCTTTTTCTTAATTATTTGTTCCTTCTCTGCACCTCCTCCTGGTTTTCTGTTTCCCCTCTCTTCCCCAAAACATTGTCAGAGGGTCTCGCCAGACCCTCGCCCTGCTGAGCACCCTTCAGACAGATGCTGGCATCTGGGTGCAGCTACTCCTGCGTATTTTTAGGAATGTTTCCCCCATTTGGGGTGTTGTTTTTAAAGCAGGAATCATATTCCCCGTTGCTTTCTCTTTCTCTCTGCTTTCTCCCCCTTTCCTTGCCTCTCTTGGAACCCTCCTCAGCTTCTTTCTGTTGCAGCCTTCTCTCTTTGAACTGCTTTCCTTTGGCTCTGCTTTTCTAGCTTGGCCCTTCCCTCTCTCTCTTATAGTTTTAATTTTGTCTTTCTGTCTGTCTCTTGCTCTGGAATTTAATGCCTCCTTCTCTCCTTTCCCCAAACTCCTGCTCATCCCAGACTTGTTACTTAAATGGTCTCCAGAACTTCTGCCTCCCCTTTCTCATCCAGGGTTGGCATTAGCATCGGAGGCCTCTGCTCCTTTACAAATCATTAGACCAAGGGCAAGTGTATTTAAGGGATGGGGAGTAATGCCTGGTCCTGGGAGGTAGGGACACTATTAATAGTCCTAAGATCAGCTGGGGTGGGGGTGGTTGTCTAGCCTGGCCTGGCCTGGGCAGCTCAAAGGGCCAGCAAGGGCAGCACCAAAAATAGCATGAGTGGGGGTGGCGAGGGGGAGCAGCTCTGCAGGCCCCAGGCTGGATGTGGGCATCTGTTCCTCAGGGTCCCCATCTTTTCGTGGCATGTGGGGTGCCAGGGGCATCCTCCAATGTTATTTTCTACCCATCAGATTGGGGAGGGGAGAAGCTTCAAGGGGCTTGGAGCCACTTTTCTGGACTTGCCATCACATGACTTCTGGCCCCAGGCCCTCCTGGGAGTGCTGGCTCCAATTGCCAGCTGAGTCGTGGCACCAGGAGGCGCTGCCAGGAGAGATGCCTGGCCATCGGTGGGGCAGTGCCTATGCTCATGGTCCTCAGCTCTCTAGCCTCAGGGCTGGGTTAGGAAGAGCAGGGCCTTGGCCCCAACACCTTTCAGAATCCAGAGGCACAAGCAATTTCTCCCCTTCCCTATTGGCCTGGCCCAGCTTCTGGCTTTCTCGTTCCCTGCCTCTCTTCCCCCATTTTAACGTGGTGACCATCCTGAAACCATGTACTGCAGCTGCTGCTGGTGTGGAGGGACACACCTGTAGAAGGTGTCCAGCTCCGCCTTTTATTTGCAGAGCGACTTCTCTGCCCCTCTTGGCTGATGGTAATGGGCCAGGCCCCATGGGAGCCCCTCAGCTCACTGGCCATCGTCTCTGGTGTGAGACACTAAAAACTAGACTCTAGGGTGAAGTTAATGGGTCGTGAAGAGTATGAGCTCTGTGGGAGGGGAGCTGAGGGTCAGCATTTGAGCTGAGCCCTGGAGAGGAATAGAGTTTCAGCCAATGGAGGTGTGAAGGGAAATGGTGGCCCAGGAGGAAGGACAGCTGTTGTTCATGGAACCCCTACTATGAGCCAGGCCCTGGGCTAAGCATCTTCTGTTTTCTTGTTTATTCATTGCTCAGGAACCCTAGCTGAGGAACAGTTCAGAACTTGGCTGAGGTCACTGGGCTGGGAGATTGAGCTCACAATGTGAGCTCAAGGGAAACCCCTTGCCACCATTGCTGGTTGCTCACCTCCATTTCCCCTCATCCTGCTGCTGCTGAGCCCCCTTTCCCCCTCTGTGCTGGGTTAAGGCCAGACCCTCCCTATGGTGGAGTATCCTCAGTGGTAGAGCACCATTGTGCTGCACCCCCCTTGAGTGGGCATAGGGTCCAGACGAAGGACACCTCCCTGGGTAGGCCAAGGGCAAGCTCAGGACGAAAGTGGAGAGGGACCAACGGCTGGGCCTCCTGCTTTCCTCCATCTCCCTCTAGGTCCCTCCCTTTGCCTCCTTCAGTAATGGCTGCTTCACCTTCAGTCCCCCTCGGGTGACTTCCTAGCTTCTGGGTACCTCTAGAACATCTGGGGTGCTATTACTTCCAGGCCCAGGGTCTGCTCGTCACTCCAACAACCATGGAGCACTGATGTCTGAGGTGCTGGGGTCAGCACTGGGTCTCCTGCAGATCCACCTGCACCTCCCAGTGCTGCTGTGGGTGGGAAGGCTATTCTCATTTGTCAGTTCTGGCCTGGGCTCTATCCAGCTACCGGGTGCTTTGCTCAGCGCTGAGGTGTGCCCCTCCTCTCTTCTTTGCTGGCCACTGTTTTATCCCATGGGGAGAGCAACTGAGTACCCAGTTCCCCCAGGCTGCAGTGCCCAAGTCCCATCTCTAGTTCTCCCTGGGCTGGGCAGCGCTAAGGATGGTCTCCCGACAGGTACAGAGAATGCTGAGCAGCTCACTCCACAGGAGCATCCTGGAGGTCTCAGGGTTGCTTGCCTGAGTCCAGGCATCTGAGCCCACTCTGCTGGTCTCCTGGGCACCAGATGGACCCACAGACTTGCCTTCTCTCTTCCCTTAGCTCCACTGCAGGGTGGTAAGCCCTGCAGTAGCCCCCTCCCTTGCTCCCTGGGGACCTCACACAGCCCATGGAGGTGGGCTGGATTGAGGTGGAGAAGGAAATGCTATTGGTGTCAGGGACCATCAGATGGAATGCTATTGGTGGAACGTCCCATCCAGATGCTGGCCCTGTCCTCTCAGGTCCCTGTGGCCTGACCTTCTGTCCCAACCCCATCCCAACCTTGCTGACCTTCCTTGAGCCCAGGTCCCAGGGACAGCCAGAGCAGGTCTAGATCGCCTGTGTGCCCTGGATGTGACGGGGCCTCTTCTCTGTCACTTATCCCCTCTTCCTCTGTGCAGATGACTCCAATCAAAGGCTCACACCCCCTTTGGATCTATGAGTGGAGAAGGGATGAGGGTGATATGGGGGACATGTCTCCCTACCTGGCCCTTACCCCCACCCACAGCTTGAGGACTGTGCTCAGGTCAGGCTCCTGTCTCCAACCATGTCGGGGTCTAGGGATGACAGAGGAGGGAGAAACCTCCGGTGGCTTCAGGGACTGTGCTACACAAGCTGGCATGTGGAGGTAGAGCGAGGAGTGGCAGGAAGGAGATCCTAGAAGCCCCCTGGACCTGGCCCAGGTTGAACCCCCCCCCCTGCCCTCTGGCTGCCCTTCATTCTCAAGGACTTCCTGGTCCACAGTCTCCTGTTTGCTGAGATGGGGAGAACCCCTCTGTGACCCGTCCTCCTAGCCCCCCATCCACCCTGCTCCCCTCCTCAGGGTGTCTCAGATTCTGGGACTTAGGTTTCAAGAGGCACAATAGTTATATTCTCCGGCTCTGATTGCTGCAGGCCGGGCCTCTGGCTCCCCTCGAGATTGGGTTTCCAGTGCTCTGGACTCTCCGGAATCACAGAGGAGTGGGGGAGGGGCTGTGCCACGCTGGAGAGGGCCAAGCAGCTTCTGAACTGTATGGGCCCTTCAGAGGACAGCAACCCCAGAACAGAGCACACCCCCACCTGCTTCTTGAACCTCAGGCCTGGGGAGGACCAGGCGAAGGACAGGTGGACCCTGAGAACTGTCCTCCCTTGCCCCCAAAAGCCAGCATTCAGGACAGAGCCAGAGGGGTTTCCTAGCTGGCCTGGTGCTTAGCACAGAGCATGCTGCCACAGTGGGATCACAGCTCTGGGTGCACGGCGCACTCCACCCCTCCAAGACAGCAGGAAGTGACTGAGGGCATCTCCAAGTTGTGCTGGCTTGAGTGCTTGCATGTGCGTGGGTATGCACATGTGGGTGTGATTGAGCTGGGTCTGTGTGCCCCTCTCAACCCTGAAAACTCTCGGCTTCGTGATGTGCATGGGGGAGGCCGGCCAGTGAGGTACATGTGCCTTTTGTCAGAGAGTTTGTCTCTTGTGAGAGCCGAGGCAGCGTGCAGGAATTCCTCCCTCACCTAGCGGGAGCCATAAATATCTCCCGGCCTGTGACTGGAAATATATATAAAAACATTGTCGGGGCTCATGTGCAGCACTGCGCTCTTCCTGGCAGCTGGAGCTTCCCCCTCCAGAACTCTTGGAAACATGCACACGTCTGCACATGCACACATGTGCAAACAGGCAGGACCAAGAGGAAACAGGGCTGGACATAGGGGAAGTGAAGGAGAAGGAAGGACAGTGATGGGGTGCCAAGTCAAGACAGAACTGATTCAGAGAGAAAGACTAAGAGCTGAACCAAGCACGTAGGGAGCTTCAAGGGATGAGAGGGTAGAACTGGTGGGGGGGTAGGAAAGACAGTACAGTGCAGGGGTGGGGGGGGGCATTGCCGCCGTTCCAGGGGATACGGAGGGACCTGAGGAAGAGAGGGGCCTACACTACCTACCATGTCTGGGTGCTGCACCAGCCACCTGCCAGTCCATAAGCCAGTGACACAGAGTGACCAATGACATGTGTGCAGGTGAATGGGGAACAGTCCCTCCAATTACAGAGCCTTGCTCTGGGGAGCCCACTTGGGCCCACGCTGAAGAAGTCCAGATTTGTCACCTTCTCCTGCACAGTCCTCTCTTCTGGGAGCCTCCTGCTGCCAGATCCCCAGGCACCACTGGCGGGCAAGTCTCTGCCTGGGAGGTGTGGAGCGCAAGAGTAGCTCAGGTCCCACGAGGAGGGCATATGGAGGATGGTCAGCAGAGCCTGCTAGTCTGACCCCCTGGCAACGTTCAGAACAAGCTGTGGGCTCCAAAATTCTCTTCATCCCCAAACCTGACGCCGGGTCAGGGCCCTGGTGCCCACCCACCCCGGCAGCCGTCCTCAGATAGCGGCTGAACTGGGTTTGGAGGAGGCCTCCTGGGATGGTCCCGGGAGGAAGCTGCTCTGTGGTCCTCAGCACAGGAAGGAGGACCATGTTGGGCTGTCCGGGGCTGAGGGAGGTAACCATGCCCACGTCCTATCTCCAGCCTCTCCAGGAATTTACGGCAGCTGTGGTCTCTGAAGAGGTTCAGGCAGGGGGTCTGGGTTTCTGTGCCGGCCTCAGTCAGGGGGGCCCTGCACAGAGGGTATGTGCTTAGGGTTCCCATTGCTCTGGTGACCGGGACAGAGCGAAGGCGGAGGCTGGAAAGGCTGCCAGGGAACGTGACCCTGAACGGCTGAGGAATCGGAGTTGACAGTCTCTGGGATGTGGGCTGGGTGGGAGAGAATAAAAGATGGAGCCAGGCACCTGCCCGCCCTGTGCCAGCCAATACCATCCTGCCCCTCCACTGGTCCGCAGGCCACCAGCTGGCCCTTTGTCCCCCGTGAGAAAGCAGACACTGGAGGGGGCTCCCCGGTGGCAGGCGCCCGCCCGCCTGGCAGGGACTGCGGGAGGAGAGCCGCCCCGCGCCGCGCCGGGTCCGCGGGCGAGGGGGTGGGCAGCGAGCGGGAGAGGAGCCGGGCAGCAGTCAGGTCTCCTCCGGAGCTGCTGGCAGGGGCCAGCGCGTGGGCCTGCGAACAGGAGATAAAGGGTTCAGGCAGAGGGTTTTCCCGCACTAACCCCCTCACTAACCGTGGATTTGTGTGTTTGTTCAGCTGGTGGTTCTGATAAGCCCCATTTCTGCCAGATAAAAGCCCAGCAGCCACGAGGCGGGGCCGAGCCTTCCTCCGGTCTGTCCCGAGGCCGGGGTTACCCCTCCCCCGGAGCCCAGCGGAAGGGGGTCAAGGTGCTGCGGGCCGAGGGCTGCCCGAGCAGACCCTGGCTTCAGGCGTGGCTCCCCGCCCCCCGGCCCGCTCGGCGCCTGTCTGCGTCCTGCAGCCGCGCTGGGCCCCCGCCAGCCCCTCCCGGCTCGGCCAGGGCCACTTCCCAGCTGGCTGGCGCGTGGACAGGGCCGCCGCCATCGCCTCGCGCACGGCCCCTTGGGGCAGGGGTCCGCTCTGCCCAACCGGAGGCGCCCGGGGCCTGCGGCTGCCGGGGGGCGGGGGGGGCGCCAGCCACCTAGAGCGGAGCCAGTGTCCGCCGGCCCGGCCTCGGCCCTGCGGCGCCCGCCCCTGCTCCTCGGCCTCCTCGGCCTCCTCGGCCTCCTCGGCCCGGCCGGAGGAAGCAGCTTGTGCCGCGGGCCGGACAGCGGGGCCCGGCCGCAGGGCTGGCTTCTGAGCCTCGGCGCCCGGGGCCAGATTTCCAGGGCCTGCCTTTGTGCGGGACCAGCCGAGCGCCAGGTCGGCAGTGGCCGCGGGCGCCAGCCGTAAGATGGCTGCCAAGCTAACATGGCTGCCAGCAGCGGGCAGCGCCGCCCGAGGCGCGTGGCGGCCCCGCGCCCCTCTCCCCCGCGCCCGCCGCGCGCCTCCCCGCCGGAGCTAATAGGAGTAACAGCGGCCAGGGCTGGGCCGCGGCCCCGTGTGGAGGGATTTCCTGTCTGTCTCGCTGCCTGCAGCCCCGCGTGTCTGCCGGCCTCGCCGCTCCACCGCCATCTCTTTGTCCGGCTCTCTGGTCCCTGCCACGGGGCTGGGCGTGCGCATGCGCGAGGCTTGCCAGCGCCTCCGCGCGTGGGGCCGGGCCAACCCGGGGCCGGGCCGCCGGTCTCCCCCACGGACCCGGGGCTGCAGGGGCTGGAGCCCGGGCCCTCGCCGGGCCCGCCCCGCCTGCGTGAGGAGCCGGAAGGCGGCCCTGAGAGGCGGCTGCTGGCGAGGGCCATTATTACTTTTTCTCATTAAAGTAAATCTAACAGGGTGCCTCGGCCGGGCAGCTCAGTAGGCGAGGGCCGCGTGTCGCCATGCTAAGGTTTCGGGTTCCCGCCCGGGTTAGGCCGCGGACAAAAGTCAACCAATGAATGCGCACGCAAGTGGAACAACTAGGGGTTTCTCCTCTCTCCCCTTCCTATCGCTCTCCAAAACCAACCAATCAAGACGCTTTTTAAACCCTATACGGTGAAGGACGGGGGAAGCGCGCCGAGACCGCCCTGGGCCGCCCGCCCTCCCCACCGGCCAGGCTGAGGCAGGTGGCCCACCGAGCCGGCCGCCGAGGGGCCTTCGCTCCGGAGGCTGCGGTTCTGCCCAGCCCCGCGGGGCCCGCGTTGCCCTTGGGAATCTCCTCCCGGTCACTCCCCAGTGTGCGCAGCTCCGCAGTGAGATTCCGGGCGCGGGCTGACCGTGGGCTGATGGGTGAGACCAAGAGGCAGGACTGTTCCAAAGAGGGGGCAAAGCCCTGGCCCACACCTGTCCCCAGTCTTCCCAGTGCCACCCCCATGGTGTCCCCCAGCAAGCAGCTGATTCTTTACCCAGTGCCTGCTTTCCTCCTGCCCCACAACCTGCCCTGGCCCCCCTCCGCCACCCTCCCACCAGGAGGTCCCCGCATTCTGGAGGTCCCTGTTGTGCCCCTGGCACAGAAAGCTTTGAGGACCTGGAGGGCGGGGCGGGGGGCTTTCCCAAGCTCAGCAAAATATTCACACACACACTCCACCCTGCCCCCAGCCCTCTGTGAGCTCCCACTGCACAATGGGCCCTTGTTTCGGGGCTCCCTCTGAGCAGCTGTGGCACTGGGGCATGAGACAACCCAGACAGGCTGGCACAGAGCGGGCGACAGCGTCAGGCCAGACCTCCCCCCTCCGTGTTGCCAGGCACTGCCTGTAAGCATAAAGGTGAGGTGGGGGTGGCTTAGGCAGACAGGAATGGCTCTAATTAATGAAGTGCGGGAAGCAAGGGGCTGCTTCTCTGGGCACTTGAGCCGGGTGGAGGATGGGGAACCCTTGGGCCCATTCCAGCTGTGCAGAATGGTCGCTGGCTTCCCGCCGAGGAGCCCTCCTGGCCCTGACTGACAGCTGATGCTGCTCACCCACTGGCGACTTTGTCCCAGGGCACATCGGGCAGTGTCTGGAGGCAGTTTTGGTTGTCACAACTGGGGTGCTACTGGCATCTAGTGGGTGGAGGCCGGGGGTGCTGACAAACACCTTGCAGTGCCTGGGCATCCCCACCGCAGTAGGGGTGTCCCTGGAAATGGGGCTGGAGAGGGAACCATTTGTGGGGAGCTTTGGTCTTGACCCATCTTCCCCTTTGTGTCTCCTGCAGAATCCGGACAATCAGATAGTTCAAACCAGCAAGGAGATGCGGACATCAAACCACTGCCCAACGGTCAGTGCCCTTGCCCACCTGCTGCCCACACCTCCCTGATTGCCCTGCCCCCAGGCCCTCCTGTGTCTCCCACCAGTTCTCCCCCTTCACTCAGCTGTCCCTCAGCTGAATTGTGGCTGCCGCTGGAGCAGACGGGATTCACCGGGAGTGCACCCCCTCTTCTCTGGAGACCTGAAAACCCTTGAGGGCCATCCTGGGGCTTGGGAAGGAGCAATAGGGAGTGGGGAGAGCTTTGAGGAAGTGCAGGCAGCCCCTCCTGGCCTCGCCTCCACTCACTCACGCTCTGTTCCCTCCTCAGGGCACTTAAGCTTCCAGGACTGTTTTGTGACTTCCGGCGTCTGGAACGTGACAGAGCTGGTCAGAGTTTCACAGAGTAAGTGAGTCCTTCCTTTTGGCCAGGGCCCAGTCAGCAGGGATGGGGGTGAGGTGTGGCCCCTACGGATGGAGGGGTCTGGCTGGGGTCAGGGGCAAACAGGATTTCCTGGGACATTGTCTGCCCCCTGGGCACCAGGCTGAGGGGAGCAGAGGTGCCCCGAGAGCACCATGTCTAATCTCCGCTTTGGAGAAAACGCAGCAGCGAAGGGCTCTTCTCCAGCGAGCCCAGCCCCCAGCCGGGAGGAGGTTCCTCGGCAGCTTCACAGGGAGCTTGCCCGGGGCTTCTTGGGGACAGGCTCCATCGGGCCTCCTGCACCTGCACACTCATCCATCATTCTCTTGCTTCTTCCCAGCTCCTGTCGCCACAGCATCAGGCCCCAACTTCTCGCTGGCGGACCTGGAGAGTCCCAATTACTACAACATCAACCAGGTGACCCTGGGGCGGAGGTCCATCACCTCCCCTCCCTCCACCAGGTAAGCCCAGCACCTCTGTTCTCCCCTCTCCCATCCCCCCACCACCGGGCCATCTCGGATGTGGTGGGCTGTACCACAGTTCCCTGGGTGCTTCAGAATGTCACCCCTTGTTGAGGGCACTGGCCCTCTCCCCTGAACGTCCTGCTTTGTACTGTTGTGGGCACTCGGCCCTGGGAACACAAACCTAAACAAGGCCTGGCTCTGCCTGGAAGGCGCTCCCAGTGGGGATCTGAGAAGGTCTCTTGGGGATGTGACATTTGAGCCCAGACCTACAAGGGGCTAGTAAGGGCACCGGGTGGACACTCCAGATAGAGCAGCTTCCGTCCCGGCCGACGTGGGACCATTCCCTGGAGGGCTTCAGAGACCAGAGCAGTGTGTTTAGACTAAAAACCCACTGTGTTTTAAGCAGAAGGTGCCAGGGATGTGTGCTCAAGAAAGCATCTCCAGCAGGACCGATAGCCAGGCTGGAGGAGGCCCGAATCCTGGACGGGGGGCAGTGGCATGAGGGGGAAGGGTGCAGCTGAGAGATGGTTGGGTGTGGACACAGTAGGCCCTGGTCAGGGCCAGTTGTGCAGGGCAGGGTGGGATCCTGTCCCTTTAAAAAAAAAAAAAAAAACTGGATGTTTTGGTTCATGTGAGGTTTGGGGTGTTTATTTTGATCTGTTTAAATATTGCATCAAAACATTATAATATTTTCAGGGGGGTTTGTGCGCCCCCCCCCTTCGGGCATACTTTCTCCTGGTGAGTGCCTCCCAGTCGTCTCACCTTGACTCTGGGGGTTGATGGGGCCAAGGAAGCATCTGAGGGTGTTGCCCACCTCTGACTTGAGCAACTCAATGGATGATGGTATCAAGGAGGAACTGAAGTGATCGAGGAGGAGGAGCAGGCAGGCTGGGCCCAAGGGACTCCCCGAGGGCTGTTCTGGGGGTGGACACGAATGAGTACCCCACAACGTGTTGTCAGTGAGCACCTGCTCTCAGCACAGAGGGCCACCCGTGCAGGCCTCCTCAGCCTGAGTACCAGTCCCGGGGCCGTCCTGGGCCCACCTGACCCCTCTCCTCCTTCCCCAGCACCACCAAGCGCCCCAAGTCCATTGATGACAGCGAGATGGAGAGCCCTGTCGACGATGTCTTCTATCCCGGGACAGGCCGCTCCCCGGCGGCTGGCAGCAGCCAGTCCAGCGGGTGGCCCAACGATGTGGATGCAGGTATGGGCAACCGAGAGCCCTGGCCGGGAGCAAGGGCAGCCTGAACCTCGTCTCCTCCCTCTGTTCGCCTGGCGACTCTCCCACCGGTTCCCCCACTGTCAGTGGCACCAGCTAGCTGGCTTCTCGCCTCCCAATCTTCCAGAGGAAGGCGGTGCCGGCCGAAGAACGGAGCAGAGGCTTGGCTGCCATTGTGGGCAGCAGAGCTACGGGCATGGCAGGAGGGAACCGGAGGCCTCTGATGCCCTGCAGTGGGGGTGGGGCTTCCTCTTCAAAGCCATCTCAGGTTCCTTCTCTTGGAGTTTCTGTAGAAAGGTTGGCCCAGCTCTATAGTCTTGGTGGCCATGCGTCCCAAACAAACAATCCCTGCGTCTCTAGACACCTATGGCGCACAAAGGGTTGAAGCGGTTTCTCAGACTGGGCCCTGCTGACACTGGGCTGGGTCCTTCTCTGCTGCGGCATCCTGTGCCCTGGAGGATGTTGAGCAGCAGCCCTGCCTCCCCACCACTAGATGCCCCCCCACCACACACACACACATACCGGGTGTGGTGGCCAAAAATCTCTCCAAACATTGTTGAATGTCTCCTAGGGTTGGGGAGGACAGACTCTTCCCTGCCGACTGAGCTGAGAACTGCTAGGTTAAAGGGCCCAGCTTCGCAGAAAGGAGCGGAGTCTAGTAAAGAGTGAGCAGAACTGTCTTCAGGCCTCCCGGCACCCTCTAGCCACCCGCTTCCCGGTGAACCCACCCACAGTCACTTCCGGTCCTGCTGGGAGGCCCGGGCAGACCTCGAGAGCCCCTGAGTGCACGCGCCTGTGGCAGGTGTAGATGAGGAAGCTGGCTGCGGGATACTTCTTGGCACACTGGTGGTCAGCCTGTGTGTGTCCTCGAGGTGTGTGTCTGGGGCCGGGGAGTACTGCCCGGGCGTGTATGGGATGTGCACAAGGTACCTCTGCTCTACTAGACCTGGGGTTGGGGACTTCGGTTTTCAGTGGTGCTCTTCTGGTGTTTGCCAGATGTGGCCCTACTGGGAAGGGCCAAGCGGATGGGCAGGGGCTGGGATGAGGGAGAAGAAAGGGCAAAGGACAGGAAGGCGATGCCCCAGACACAGAATCCGCTTCTGCGCTTGGCTCTTCTGGAGGAGGGGAAGAGGGCTCCGCCGGGCCTAGGCTAAGGGAGCAGCAGGCTCTGGGCCACCGGGGAGCCCCGCCTCTGCGGACGTCGCTCCACATAACTTTGGGTGCTCTTCCCAGGGTTTCCCGGATGCAGGCCAGCACAGTCCGGATGCTCCCTGGGGAACCTCGGGAGGTGTAGAGAGACGCCGTTAAGGCCCTGAAGAAACCCAGCCAGGGCCTCAGTGGAGGGACTGCTCTCACAAAGCGTCAGGTGCCTAAAGGGCACATCCACCGTGGCCGGTGGCCCTGGGCCTTCCCCTCGGCCCAGACCTGCTTCCCGAGGAGCCCTCCTCCCCAGGCTCCTGCTCCCTTCTTTCTTGGCTGTCTGCTGTAGAGCCCGCCATTTCTGCTCCTTCCTGCAGTCCTGACACACACGGCTCTCAAACCGTCCTGCTGTGGCACCCCAGCTTCCTCACTTTCCCCTCTTTTCCTTCTTGCCCCGCTTCCTGTGCTGTTTCCCTGTGCTGAGACAAATCGCCAATTAAGCAGCCCAGCTGCAGGACAGGGAACAGCTGGGGAGGCACTGTGTGGCCTAGGGGACAGCTGTGCACAGCTGGTGGGGCGCTTCCCCCCCCCCTCACTGTGCCAGCTATCAGGTGGCACACAGCTGCTGCCAGATAACACCTCTTCTGGCGGCTGGGAGTTCGCCCCTCCCCCCGCCTCTTCCCTCTGTGGTTAAAGTGGCTCTTATTTCTCTGTTCTGCAGCCCCCTACCCCCACCTAAGCTGACTTGATTTGTGCATTAAAGATGGCAGTTCTGGAGATCTGCTCCAACGCCACCTTACCCTCCCTCCCAGCCTGGGCACAGCCTCTGAGGCTCAGTCCAGAGAAGAATCAGCCTTCCACAGAGGACCTGGCCCCGGGGCCAGCTGTGCTTTGTCATAGTGTTATTTGGATGTGGTGCCCACTGGGCACAGAGGTGACCTTGGTTGGCAGCATTAGGGTCCTAGAGGGATGTCCTCTGTGCCCCTGTCTCCTGCTGAATGCCACCCCTCTCTGGCATTGGCAGCAAAACAAATGCCCCATCCAAAGGCAGTCCAACTTCTGGGTTCCCTGGCCGAGGCAATCCTGGCTAGCTCTAACCCAGTGCCCTTCCTGGTCCCCTGATCCTGTATCCCACCCTTTCATCTGTGCCCCCTGAGCTCATTATCTGCTTATCAGGAGGCCAGATGGACCCCCTGCCCAGCACACCCAAGTGCCTCATTTTCCTCTCCTGTCAGAAGCACCCAGTGCCGGCTGGTCTGCACACAGGGCCTGAGAAACAGCCGCACGGGGCCAAGGTGGCAGGCGGGAGCACGGTGGGGGAAGGGGCAGCCAGGAGGGGGCTGAGGAGAGGAGTGAGCTGCTGGCTTCCTGCCTTCCCCCGCTCCCGCCCTGGCCCAGCTAAACCTGCCCTGTGTTGCTGATTCCTCCCCCCAGGCCCGGCTTCTCTAAAGAAGTCAGGAAAGCTGGACTTCTGCAGTGCCCTCTCCTCTCAGGGCAGCTCCCCGCGCATGGCTTTCACTCACCACCCGCTGCCTGTGCTTGCTGGAGTCAGACCAGGTGAGAAATGAGGGCCCAGCGGGGGACTGTCGGGGAGGTGGCGGAGCACTGAGGGGCAGCTGGCCAGGTGAAGGGGCCAGGTCCATCAGAGTGAGGGCCCCAAGCTCTCCGAGGGGCTGTGGTGTGACAGTGGGTGGGCGAGGGAATGGGCCCTCCTTCCACAGCAGCACTGACTGGAGCTCCAGCCGGTCATTGGCCTCCTCACCTTATTCCCAAGCACTCTCCTATGGCTTCTCCCTCCCCATGTGCACGTGTGTACCTGCTTCCATGTGTGCCCTGTGCGTGTGTATGCACGGAGTGCATGTGTGCACATGGGTGCATCACGTGTGCTGGGGTGTGTGTGCATCGATGTGTGCACAGGCTGCCTTGCCCTCAGGCCTGCCCGGTCCTCTCCTCTCGCCAGCTGTGGCTGGGAAAGCTAACTTCTCCCTCTGCCCTCCTCTCAGCTGCTCTCCCGGCTCCTGGGCAAAGGTCTGGTCTCCCCGCACCGACCCAGGTGGGCACGGGTCTCACGTTGAAAGGGCACTGGGGAACTCAGGGATCACTCCTGGTGCTGGGGCTGTTCTCCCAGGACTGGAACTGGCCGCTGACTTGGGGGCTCCCTTGCTTCAGTCTCGGGAGAAGGTGTTTGGCAGGAAGAACACCTCGATGTTCCCTAGGGGATGGAATCAGGCAGGAAGTTGTGGGAGCCGAGTCCTCACCACCCCCTCATTTGCTTCTTCCCGCTCTTGTTTCTACCCCCACCTCGGCACCCATCTGGCAGAAAGAGGCTTGAACTTTTTCTGGACACAGCCCTGTGTCCACCGACCATCTCCTGGGCCCTTCTCTAGGACACAGAGAATGGCAAGGTTTACCCTCCCGGCTTCCTCCTCAGCGCCTCCTGGCTGGGAGCCCAGAGGCAGCCTGCGCTGGGGCAGGGCGTGGTGGCCTCAGGGTGGGGGCAGGGAGCCCAGCTCCACTCAACTTTTATGAACTCCAGAGAGAAGCCAAGTTTCCTCAGCCCCTAATGAAACCAAGAGCAAGAGCGAGCTGATTGGAAACAGACGGGAGGGAGAGGACTGGCTGGGGAAGAGCTGGGGCCTGGACCGGGATGGAAGTTGTGTGTGGGAGGACGCATGTGCAAGGGTGATGGGCTGAGCACACAAGAATGTGGCTGAGGCAGCAGTGGCCAGGCGCACACCTGCTCACACGCAGGAGATGAATGTGCACTTTGCGCCTGCAAGGTGTGGGGGTCGTGTCTGTCCCTTCCTCATCCAGGCTCCCATCCTAGCCTTGGACCTCGCCTTGGTGCAAACTGTAAGAGGGCATCCAACATGCAGTCGTCAGGATAAATGATGTTTTAATGCAATGTTCTTTTTAAAATATATTTTTATTGATTTCAGAGAGGAAGGTGGAAAGCAGAAGGAGAGAGAGCAGGTTTAACAATGATGAGAGAGTGTCATTGATCAGCTGCCTCCTGCATGCCCCCACACTGGGAATTGAGCCTGAAACCCCAGCATGTGCCTTGATTGGAATCGAACCTGGGACCCTTCAATCTGCGGGCCAAATCTCTATCCACTGAGCCAAACTATTAGCTAGAGCTAATGCAATATTCTTAAAAAATAAAACTATCTCAAAAACAGACAAAGAGCAAATATAAACATTTTAAACAAAAGATGGATCTGATGCTATACTTGCATGGCTCTGCCTCATTTGCCTCCCATTAACCCTGGCCCTGGTCCCAATCAAACTTTATTTGTAAAGACAAGCAGCTGATTGGTGTGCAAGTCCGCGTTTGCCAATTGGATTTTTTAAAAATATTGCATTAAAATGTTATTGACCTTGATTACTGAGGTTTTGTGTGTGTGTGTGTGTGTGTGTGTGTGTGTGTGTGTGTGTGCTGTATCAACTTTCACGCCAGAGGCCAGACCCTCACTCTCCTTACCCTGGTCCCGGCCCTGCTCCGCCCACTCTCCCTTTTCCTCGGTGCCCTGACCAGCAGTCTCCCTCATCTTCTCCATCCTGATGCCCTTTTCTTCCTGCCCACGTGCATGCAGGGAGCCCTCGGGCCACAGCGTCAGCGTTGCACTTCCCCTCCACATCCATCATCCAGCAGTCGAGCCCGTACTTCACGCACCCGACCATCCGCTACCACCACCACCATGGGCAGGACTCGCTGAAGGAGTTTGTGCAGTTTGTGTGCTCAGATGGCTCGGGCCAGGCCACCGGACAGGTGAGTCCCGAGGCCCGGGAGCCCCACCACAGCTCATCTCTCCGTCTGTCCGTCTGTGTCAGGGTCACAGGGAGAGGGCCCGAGAGCAGCAGCGAGCCCGCAGCGCGGACACCTTAGTTTTCTGGTCGGCGGTCAGGGTTTGTGTATCATGCCAGGGCCTCTCCATCACCGTTCAGAGAGGTGGGGGCAGCAGCAGGGCCCACCTTGCTCGGGCTCCTTGCCCTCTCTTCAGTCTCTGTTCCCCCAGGAGTGCAACCATGAGCTGTTCAACCCAGACCAGGCCCCTTACTCCTAACACCCCTCTGAAGCCTCGGGGCTGCAAGGATTTTCTAGATCAAAATTTCCCCACCGTGGCACTATTGGCACTCGGGGTTGTTCATCATTCTGCGGTAGGAGGCTGTCCTGGGCATTGAGGGGTGCTGAGCAGCATCCGTGGCCACAGGGGCTTTCAGAGACTCCCGTTGGCAACTTTTAACGGGGTTTCCAGGTTGCTGCTGGTTTTGTAGTGCAGCCCTGCTCCTCAACCAGGGAGAGACTGGCTCTCCATGGAGCTCTGTGGGGGCTAAGGGGCATGGCTGTTCTCTGTCAGTGAGCCCTAGGACCCAGGCCAGTGACAAGCAGACATTCGGGGTCACTCAGGAATGGCTCCAAACTGGTGGTCCAGAGACAGCCCTTCAGTGGGACAGTGGTCCTCACCTAGTCCCTGGGAGACCATGCTGGGTTGGGACATGGTGGTCTCTCAACCTTTGGAAAGGTTCTGGAGCCCCGGAAGCATGCTGCATTGCAAGAAGGCCCAGCTCCTGTCTCCCAGCTGGCCCAGCCGGCCCAGCCTGGAGGCCCCTGTGAGAGGTTAGGAGGGGAGGCCATTCAAAGGACCACAATGGGGCCCTTTGCCAGACCCAAGCCAGACCACACCCAGGAAGAGCAGGGCGGCCCGTCAGGTCCCCCACACAGGGTGGACCTTTGCTAAGTGCGGGTGTATTATTGATGGGGGGTTCCTCACTCTGTCTTCCCTCCCTCCTGCTCTCTTTCCTTCTGCTTTCCAGCTCCTTTTCCCCTGGGCCCTTTAAGGGTTTCTCTTCCTGGCTCTGCAGCTCCTCAGCACACTCAGAGCCTTGCCCATCTCTCTGTTCACTTTAGGGGCATTCAGGGAAAAGTGAATGTGATTCCCAACAGCTACTGCACTTTCTCCAAAGATGCCGGCAGAGTCTTTAGGAACTGCCAGCCTTTGGGACTTCTGGGGTGTGGAGTGTTCCCTCCACCTGCCTTGCCTGCCTTCTCACCTACAGAGACAGCTGGGGCTAGGAATCAGTGAGACCAACCTGGGTAACCAGTTTAGTCCAGAGAGCTAGTCCCTCCCCCGGGCATCCTGACGGCTAGGTCCTGACCCTCTCCCTTGACTTGACTCTTTAAGATTAAGTCTCATTTGGCCTAGAAGGTTCTCTTCTCAAGGCAGGTGCTTTCTCCAAATATGTAGACCATGGACGAAACGCTACAGATGGGTAAACAGCTTTCCTGGTTAGACAGGGAGGCTAGCTTGGCTGGGGATCGGCCTCTCTGGGTTCTTCTTGTGGCCTGTCGTGCCCAAGGGAGGAGGGAGTGTCTGCAGTGAGCCTGCTCCAGGTGGCCCAGTCTCTGAGAGGAGGCCAGAGACAGCACCATGCTGTGGGGGAGGAGAGAACCAGAGGCTCAGGCTCTGCAGCTGACTTAGCTGCAGGGGGTGGCCACAAGGCAGCACCTGCTCCTTGGCCATCTCCAGAGGAGAAGTCCGCATGCAGGGCGTCCCCCAGGCAGCCTTGCAGACACACACAGGTGGCTGGCTCTCACCTGATTCTGATTCAGCCAGGCTGGGTGGGCCTGAGAATCTGCATTTCTCTCCAAGTTCTCAGCTGCTGCTGCTTCTGGTCAGAGGACCACTCTGAGAACCACTGATCCAGAGCCCAAAGGAGTACATTCCTTTAATTTTCATGAGAGTTTGAAGTTACAGGTCATCTTTACAGAAAAATGTGTGCATACAAAGTTTACAGATGATCTGCAGAAGGGATGGCAGGTGCCCCCTATGGCTTAGCCTGGGTCCCCAGTGTAAGGCCCTGACTGAGAAGAACCACATCAGTCAAGGCCAAGGCCAAATGGAGACACCACTCAAAGGAGATGGTGCCTTGTTAGCTGTTTTTCTGGCAGAGAGAAGAGACCACCAATGCAATGGAGAGGTCCCAGGGCTCAGTGAGGGGCAGGAGGCCTGGTTCTAGCTCAGCTTCCACCAGCAATGCTGGAGCAGCCAGGCAAGCCCTCGTCTTCATCTGCCACTAGCATGCACTCCTAGCTCTTTTGAAATAGATAAATAAACAAACAAACAAATAAATATTATTGATTTCAGAAAGGAGAGAACAGGGGAGAGAGAGAGAACTAGAAACATCAGTGGTGATAGAGAATCTTTGACTGGCTGCCTCCTGCACGCCCCACACTGAGGATCAAGCCTGCAACCTGGGCATGTGCCTTGACTGAGAATGGAACCGTGATCTCCTGGTGGATAGGTTCACGCTCATCTGCTGAGCCACACCAGCCGGGTTGCGCTTATAGCTCTTAAGTCGTCAGGTTGTAAGATGCTACTGCAAGTCACAAGAACTTGAGATTTTTAAAAACTTCAACTTATAACCCAACCCGAGCAGAGACATACTAGCCTGGTTGGAAGTTGCTTCTAGAAACCGAATGTTGTAAATCGGCAGGTTTTGATGTTCAGCCATATCGCGCTGGGATTAGCTTTATGGGGTGGAATTTATGTTTTAGATCCTCCTGGGTATAGACTGGCTCTGGGGACCACAAGGAGATAGAGGCTGCCCTGGGAGCAAGTGCTGCCTTGAAAGCCCCTATGTCCCAGGGGCCCGGCTCAGGGTGGCCTGGAGAACAACAGGGAGGCTGTGGTGCGTGGCGTTTGCTGCCCTGGTGGAAAAGCAAGATAGGAACCAGATAGGCTGTGGAAAGGAGGGAAGGCAGAGCTGCTCGTGTCTCGGCATCCACCCTGCAGAGCTGGAAAGCCCCTGGCCCATGTCTGGAACTGAAGGGACCATTTCTGAAAGGACACTTGACACAGAGTGTCTCCAGCCCAGGACCAGCAGCCACTGCTTGCTTTTGTCAGGGTCCTCTGAGTGGGCAAGAAGAATCAAGTCCAGGGAACCACTTGGAGGGACGATGTCAGACCTACGTGGGTCACTGGAGGTGAAGGATGGTGGGCAGAACGGCCAGAGTTCAGAGGGGCGTGGCCTGCCCCAGTCAGCGTGGGCCTCTATGGTTTTAATGTGCAGAGGGGGGCGACTATAGATTCAACTCAGTCAGCAGGACTTGAGTGCTGCAGGCTTGAGCCACACAGAGGTGGCCTCTGGCTCTCTGGGGCGCTTGGGTGGCAGGCAGTCTGCTTGAAAGGTCCCAGGGGAGGTCAACAGCATCCTGGAGAAACAGGGCAGAGAGAGATGGATGGTGGTTCAGGGAATCTGGCTGGTCCCCATGTTGGAGACAGTGTGTTGTGAGCAGACCTTGAAGGGTGTAGGAAAAAGCACTCTAGACAGAGCATCCTGCCATGAGCAGGTGTGCAACCCAACGGTTAGGCTGCGCCTGGAAGCCCCAGTCTGTTTGCAGTGGGATGTACTTGAGAGGAGGGGTTATAAGGGCACCAGTGCTGGGAGCATCTCCACCCGGGGTCCTTGAATCCCAACTGGGGAGATTCTGTTTTAGGTCAGATGCAGTCTGAGCCATGGGCGGTTTCAGGAGACAGGAACAGTGTGAGCACCTCAGGATGTGGGAAAGAGGGTTGTTGAGCCTGCTGGAGAAAATCCACAGGACTCACGGAGTCAGACAGACACAGCTGTGATGTTCAGGCCTCGCCAGTCACAGCCCAGTGACGGCATCAGCCACTCAGCTGCCCAGAGCCTGTTCCCCAGCTGTGAGAGGGGAGGCGGAGCTTCCCTCGCAGCAGGGTTTCCTACCTGCAGCACTGATAACGTTTGGAGTTCCGACCGTTGAGCCCTTGTCCTGGGGGGCATCCTGGGCATTACGGGGTGCTGAGCGGCACTCCCTGCCTCCACCCACCCCCAGAAGCTGTGCTCATGGAAATGTCTACAGACATGGCCAGTGGCCTCTGAGGAGCAGAACTGCCCCCAAGTGAGAACTGCTGCCTTACAGGTCCCTTGGCGATTGAACACGATCTGAGTCAAATGCCTGGTACGGAGCTAGGGGCCCAGGGCACCGAGCTGATGAGCACAGTCGGCACAGGGGAGACCCCTTGCAAGTCTCGTTGTCATTGTCCAGGCAAAACTAGTGATGACAGAAAGGTGGGCTGTCTGGAGACATCCACGGGGTGAGCTCTGCAGGGGTCGCCCACCAGCGGAAGGAGCAGCACAGAAACTTGCCACGTTCTCACACCTGGCGGGGAGGCCAGAGCTTTGCCCCCGGAGAGAGAGGCCAGTTGAGGATGAAGCGTTCTGGCCCAGCTCTCCTGAGCTCTGGCTGCTGGTGGTCCTCGGGGACACTGCCCAGAGCAGGGGCGGTCCGTGCCCCAAGCTTAAGGAGTTCTCTCCAGGGAAGCTGTGCCTGTAAGAAGCAGGGACCTTGGCCGCGCCTGTGGCGCCTAGGTTCTTGGGAGCTCAAAGGCTGATGCAGGCAAGGCCACAACAGGAGTTTGAGGTCCAAGAGGGAACGAAGGATAAGGAATGGATCTAGTGCCCTGGCGCCCGGTTTCGGAGAGCGTTGTACGAGGAAGTCCGGGAGAGGAACCTCGTAGGAACGAGTGGCAGCGATGGATTTTCCTCCCGGGCTCTTCCGGAGCAAAAGGATCAGCTCCCCACCGTCCTCTGCTCCTCAGGCGGCTGGAGCTGAGGTCAAGCGCCCCAGTGCCTAGCATCCCCCAGGCCATGATGTGGGGTGGAGGATGGCAGTCCTCAGTTGGGTCAGCCAGACCCACCCCAGGGTAACTGTTTGCCCCTGCAGAGGGGGGCTCGTGTGTGTTTTGTGGGGACACAAGGGAGAGGAGAAGCTGGTGCATCTTTACTGTCAGAGGAGGAGGTCTTCAGGAGTGTGAGTGTTCCGGTGCAGCTGCTCTGTGGCTAGGCGGCACGTATTGGTACCGAAAACTTTCCCTAAGAAATAGCAAATCACCCGTCGGACACCCCCTTCCTCCTCCCACAACCTCAGAAGAGGACCACGAAAAATAAAAAATAAAAATAAAAACACAGAGAGAGAGAGAGAAACACCTGAGAGACCAAATCGAGGCCTCCCGTCCTCACCCACCCTGTGCCCTGGAGGAGAGGACCCGATTCTGCACCTTCCGCCACCGGGAGCGTCCGCTCTCAGGAGCGAGCTGGCGTGGCCGCGCAGGGGAGCGTGTGTCTGTGTGTGATGTGCCTTCATGCGTCACTCTATTTATGTTGTTCGCAGCCCAACGGTAGCGGCCAGGGCAAAGTCCCGGGGTCATTTTTGCTACCGCCGCCGCCTCCAGTGGCCAGACCTGTGCCCCTTCCTATGCCTGATTCCAAATCCACCAGCACTGCCCCAGACGGCGCCGCCTTGACTCCTCCATCACCTTGTAAGTGGACGATGAAACGGAAACCACAACGCCCCAGCCCATCCAAACAGTCTCCACTGCAAACAGACAAGCCCCCCCACGCCCTGCCCATCATGAGTCCTCCCCACCCAGAAGGCCTCGGAGCCTCCCGCTCGGATGAGAGCAAAGCCTAGCCCCCCACCATGGCCACCCAGGCCGCAGACGCACCAGCCAGCACACTGCTAGCCCCCCTGCCCGTGGCTCCCAGCCCTGGCCCCTGGCCCAGGCCCCTGGGGGGCGGGAGGGGCAGCACAGTGGGGCGCAGGCCGGGGTGCTGGCCAGGGCGGGAAGGGACCGGGAGGCACAGCCATGCCATCTTCATGCCTGATTGCTGTATTTTTCGTTTTTCGTTTTTTTTTTGTTTTTTGATTTTTTTGTTGTTTTGTCGTGCCCCCCACACCAAGGAAATTTAATGTGACCACAAGGCGCCGCCACCACCATTCCCTTTTTGCCTTGCCCCCTCCCCTCCATTCAGGCCTCTAAAAGGTGCAGCAGGCCGCCCGACCCTCCCTTTCAGTCTCACATTTGGTTTCTCGTTGTTCCTCTTTTTTTTCCCCCTCCCTCTCCCTCTCCACTGCCTCAGCTCCTCCCCAGGTCAGATATTCCAGGACAAGGGAGGGCTCCGGACCTTGGCTTACTTCATCTCTTTTTCTTTCTCTCTCTCTTTTTTTAAACCAATGACAACTTTTGTCCAAGGGAAGAGAAAAAACCTGAGTTGGGAGGCCCAAGGTAGACCCGACGTGAGGGACAGAAGAGGTGGCGGGTGGCGGTGTGCCGTCTGCGGGCAGGCGGGCAGGCGGCAGCGCTTCGGCCTCTGGGGCTGGCAGGCCGCAGGCCAGGACTTCCGGGTGGGAGGGGTGGCCCATCTCACCACTTTCCTCCGTCTTGCGCTCTCTGTCTCACCCTCCCTCTCATGGTTTGAGTTCTTCCCCCGCTCCATCCTCTTCATGCCATCTTCCCATCTGCATCCGCCACAAGACATCAAGTCATGGTCATGGTCATTGGAGGTGGGCAGGGTGGGAGAGGGGGCCAGGCTACAGGGTGGCACTTCTGGACAGAAGCTGGTGAGCAAGGGGTCCCTGAGGTGTATGTGGCACAGGGCAGGGGTGGCGGTGGGCTCCCAGGTAGCCTGTGACACTCATAATCCCCTGTGGGGGTATCTTCCTTCCTGGGGTGGCAGGGCCCCTTCCCTCCCCTAGGAGCTTGCCGAGCTTCTCCTTAGAAAAGCGCAAGGCTGATGGGCTCATTTGCCCCTAAGACCCCAGAACAGTTGCCCTGGGCACCCAATCCCTGGGGCTCCGCCAGGGCCTCCAGCCTCCTCTTCCTCTTGTGCCTGGGCCTGTTTAGACCCTGGGGAACCCCAGGACCATGGCATCTGGCTCATCCATTAGAGGAAGAGAATGCCTACCAGGCCTGAGCTTTGTCACCCCTGGGCCCTAGCTGGCAGCCAACTCCGACATCCCTCTCCAAGCCCATCCCATCTGGCCCAGCCCTCCCTTGGGCCCCTTCAGGTTCCCTGGACCATCGGCCCAGTCCTTGGGACTGTCCAGGGTCGTAAGTGGAGTAGCACCCAATTAGCTGCCTGGTTGGAGAGGTGGCCCAACTGAGAACAGCCTTCCCCAGCAGGGTGGGGCCAGTCCACCAGAGTCCCACCCTCCGCCTCCCTTCTCTCCAGACCTGAGAGGGCCAGTCGGAAAGCAAGGTCACCCCTTCGGGTACTTGGAGAGGAGGGCTACCCCGGCCCTGCTCAGTGCCTGGTTTGGGGAGAGGACGGGGCCTGTGGGACGCAGCTGAAGTCTCCAGGGCCCCTCCCCAACCCCTGGCCAGGAAAGAGGACGCCTGGCTCAGGCAGAGGCTGGGGGTGGGGGACAATGTGTGTTCCTGGTAAGAGAATGAAGGGGCCCCTCTGCCGGTCCTTCCCACTGCCCGCCTAACGCTGGACAGCACGGTCTAACCCAGTGTCTCCCTTCTCAGCAGCCCCACGAGGGCAGTGCCCAGGTGGGCCCCAAGGCCTCACGGGTTTTTTCCTCTCTCTCCTGCTCCCCACAGCATTCGCAACGACAGGCGCCTCCTCTGCCAACCGGTTTGTCAGCATCGGACCCCGGGACGGCAACTTTCTGAACATCCCACAGCAGTCTCAGGTAGGAGTGTGGAGGCGAGCAGCGGGGGCCGGCCTGGGCGGTGCAGGTGGGGAGCGGGGGCGGAGGGGGGCATGGTGGTGTCAGGGAAGAGGCCAGGTCTTGGGGTTTGTCTGGGAGAAGGGCTTGGGTCAGGGCTGAAGGACCCAGGCTTTTGCACGCCCAGCTGAACCTGCCTTCCCAGGCAGCTCCCAGGCCCCTTGGCTAACCAGCTGATTGGATAATTAGTTCTGACAACCTCGGCCCTGAGGAAGGTGGCCAGGACCCGAGGCTGGAGGCACGCTGGGCCAGGCCCGAGAGAAGCAAAGAGGGCCCAGGCAGGGTGGGCGGCATCTGCCTTGCTGATCTCCTGCTCTGCGGGAAGCCCTGGTGCCCAGCCCTCCCCTCTCCCCTGGCTTTGGGTGGGCTGAGGAGAGGCAGAGCTGGCCTGGTGGGCCACGTGCCCAGAGACTCTGGCACCAAGGGCAGGGCGAGTCCCCTTGTGCCCTGGAGGCCCCTCCCTCAACTCCTCTTGAGTCCTGTTAGAAGGGTGACCAAGCTTCTGGAGCCCCCCAGCCCTGCTCCCATCTGTCTCCAGTTCTCACAAGGAAACCCCCAATCACCCCAACCCTCCTGCTGGGCACCCCAGACACTGCTTTGCGCTCGCGCGGACACACACACACACACACACACACACACACATGTGACCCGCCTTTCCCATGCTGTCCCCAAGAGGCTGGGGATAGTCTCCAGCGCCCAGGCCCCTTGGGGCACAGAGAGCACTCTCCTCAGGAGCAGGGCAAAGGCCGCGTGCAGAGTGTGGCACTTCTTTTTATAGAAATACCGCCCTGTGAGCCCAGAGCCGAGGAGGCTTCAGCCCTGGGGTCCACCTCCACCCAGAGCCCTGGCAGCTCTTTCAGCTCCTGCTCCCTCTGCTCTGAGGCCTGAGTCCAGAGAAAGTTGGTGGATAGAAGTTTTGTATGTGTGGTTTTGAGGTTTTGTTTTTTCCCTTTTCCTTTCCCTCCCTCGGAAGAAAAAAAGAAAACACAAAACACAACAGCCAAAAACTTTGTCAAACTGCAAACTTCAGAGCTCCCTAGTGGCAAGGAGGGGAGGGAGGGGAACTTCAGCCCCCTCCAGCTTCCCACCCCCTTTCCCCAGAGTCACGTCTGACCCGTCTGGTTTCCAAGAGCAACCAGACATGATGTAACACCCAGATGAACTTGAACTTGGGGGTGTTGAGAAGAAAAACAATGGCTCCGAGCAGGGGCTGGAGCCAGCCCCCTCCACTTTGTGCCAGGGAGCCCGGGAGAGCCCTGCTGGCAGAGGGCGGGAGGGGGTGCCAGAGGAAGGGACCTCTGCGGGCCGCCCTCCCAGCTCGGGGCTGGCACCAGGCTGCAGGACTCCATAGCGCCCGCCCTCCCTTCCCCCTCCCTCCCTCCCTCCTGCCGCCAGCCGGCTGCCTGCAGCTCTGGCTGTTCCCTGCTTGCTTTCCTGCTTTCCTGCTCTCCGGGACCACAGCCTCCAGCCCTCCCTGCTCACCCCATTTCCGCCTCCGTGTGCTTTTTCCCTCCTGCACTTTCTCTGCTCACTTTGCTTGAACGGTAGGGCCAAGTCAGAGTATGAGGCAAGTTTTCCTCCCCGTTGTCCCCAAAAGGGGCCTGGGCCTTGGCAGGGAGCAGGCAGGTGGGGGGACCAGAGCTGGACAAGCCTAGCCAGGAGCCCTTGGGCCTGGGGGCAAGCGGGCTGCAGCGGGTGGGCACCAGGGGTACAGTGGGGGTCGGTTTCCACAGTAACCAGTGACTTTAGCTGATCTCTGGAGCACCAGATGGAGAGAGAACAATAGAATGAGGGAAGAAAAGAGAATTTTAGCAATTTTGTCATTCCCTGGGCAGCGCTTTTTACTTAGTTTTAATCAATTTTGGACCTGGCTCAGGAAGCAGGGAGGGGTAAGCGGAAAAGCCACTCTGTGTTTGGCAGCAGATCCCTGTTCCGGGGACGGTGAAGAGGTGCGGGGAACCCTGCTGGAGCTGCCTTTGTCCTTAACTCCAAGCCTGGGACTGGAGTCCTCCTCTTTTGAGGGAGTCCCCAAGTTTGAGCGCTGGTGGTTATCCCCCTGCTGTGCACCCTCGGGAGACCCTACAGGGTCAAGCTTAGGGCTTTGGCTTGGTCTGGAAGGGACCTGTTTGTCCCCAAAACCTCTTATCCTTCACAGGGAGGGGGAGGGGCAGGCTCACAGTTAGGGCAGTGGTGTAGGGTTCCAGTGTAGCCTCTCTTTGGAAAGAGGGTCCCAGAGTGCATTAAGATATGTGTGTGTGTGTGTAGGGGGTAACCAGGCAGTTTCTCCAAAGGCCAGGACAGGAAGTCCAGGAGCTGGCCGCTGCCTACCCCCACCCCCGGCTGCCCATGCTGAGGATGCTTCAAGTTTCCCCCACAACTTGCCAGCCCTCACCACACACACCGTGAGCTTCCATTTGGCCTTCAGTCAATAGAAGGGTCGGACTCCCCTGTGTGTGTTGTCCGGCATATGGCAGGAAGTGTAGCATCTCTGCCCACCCAGTAAACACCAGTAGCATCCCAGTCACTGTGACAACCCCAACCCCCACTTTTCCAAATGCCCTCCAGCTGCCTTATCCAATGAGATAGCCATGGGCACGCATGGTTGCTTAAATTTAAATAACTAGAGAAACACTTAATCCTTCCATTACACTAGCCACATTTCAAGTGCTTAGGAGTCACATGTGGCTGCTGTAATGGATAGCACGAATAGAGAACATTTCCACTGTCCAAGGGAGTTCTAGGTGATCTCTGAGGCCTATTCTAACTGTAAAACTCGATGTCTCCGTCTCACAGTGGACAACAGCCTGCAATCCCAAACCAGAGCCTGGGCGGGGGGTAGGAGGGGGGGCAGGTCTGGCCTGCTGGCAGAAGTATGTGACCAAAACAAGTGTTTTAAATATTGGCATTTTCTCATGAAATTCTGTCTGGGTTTTTGCTTCTTTTGAAAAGTTGGCTGAGTAGCTTCCCCAGGCCCTCACTGTGATGGTGGCAGCCTTGCCCTGGGCGGGATGAGCCCTTAGGAGCATCAGCTCTGAACTGCCTGCCCCCTGCCTTTGAGTGCTTGGGCAGGCCAGCCACCCTCCCTCCACCCGGCTTCTGAGTGGGGTTGGAGCAAGGGTTGTATGAGTGAGGTCCCGATGTGTGCTCTGTGGTTAGTTCTCCTTGGCCCCTGTAGATCTGAGTCTGTGACCTAGAGCCTGGGAGAGGCCCTGAGATGCATTTTCAGGGACCTCCATTTTGCACCGAGGGTACCACCAGGCATACTTAGGCACTGTAGACCACAGAGGAGAATGCCCCCCACCCTACCCTTTGGCCATGAGGTGGAGCCAGAGTCTTTGGTGAAGGAAAATGCCAGGCAGCCCATGATGGGGAAGGGGGAAGGGATGTCCACCCTGGGGATGTTTTTGCGCTAAGTGGCCACCAAGGCTCGTTTGTGAGAACACAGCGCCCCCTGCTGGAAACCTAAGAGAAGGGACATCTGCCCTAGGGAGCCTGAGGTCCTTCCTCAGTGCTGTTACCCTAGGCAGCAATTTTCTTTTTGTTTGTTTTCTGTTGTTAAATCCAAAGATATGTTTTTATTGATTTTAGAGAGAGGTAAAGTGGGGCGGGGGGGGGGGAAGAAACATCAATTGGTTGCCTCCTGTACACACCATGCAGTCTGGGCATGTGCCCTGACCAGGAGTCAAACCCTCTATGACTTTTGATGTATGGGATGACACACAACTAACTGAGCCACACCGGCCAGGCAAGGCAGCAATTTTCAACCTTTTTCATCTCATGGCACACATAAACATTACTAAAATTCTGCGGCACACCAAAAAAATACATATTTTTGCCAATCTGACCAAAAAACATAGGTATAATTTTGGTTCATTCCCATCTGCTACTATTGTGTTGGCTGTTATTATTTTTTAAATTAACAGTATAAATAAAAAGCACTGTTATTAGTTATAGTTGAAAGCTATTACAAATGTATATTTTGTAGATTAAAAGTACTTTACAAAAAAAAAAAAAAAGGACAATGTCCCTAACTAAAAATTCTTGTGGCACACTGGTTGAAAATTGCTGCCTTAAGGCTAGAGAATTTGGGGGGAGGGGCGTGTGTCTACCAGGCCCCTCCCCCAGGGCTACCACTGTTAGGGACTGAAGCCATGTGGTATCCCCCTCACCAGCCTTTCAGTCTGTGGGACCTTGGCTCATGTGTACAGATGGGAATTTTTGCTTTTAAGTCTAAAAAGACAGAAAGAAAACTCAGCAAGAAGCTAGGCCACCAACCACCCCCCTCCCCAAACCCCTCTGGGGACAAAAGCTCTAGCCTGGCATCCTCTCCACCCTCCAGGACCCACACAAAAACTTAAACAATTGGAAACATGGCCAGATCCCAGGTCTGTGCTTGTGCCAGCGCCAGCCACGGGGGTCCTACCCACTGGGCACGATGCCCACGGGAAGGCCAGCTGGACTCTAGCATTAGGGGGCAGGGTCTTGGGAGGGGGGCTAGGATTCCCACAGGAGGGACCGACAGAATGGGATGTAGCTCTGTGTGGTGTTGGTGTCCTTGGCTCCGCTGGAGCTGGACCCTCCAGGGGCATCGGCCACCACCAGCAGCTGCAGGGCCAGGTGGAAGTAAGCAGGGCCCTGACCCAGCTGTTCTCAATATCGCCTCTTTTTTGTCCCACTTCAGTCCTGGTTCCTCTGATAAGATCGACAAAAGAAATGACAAAATGAAAAGAAGAGGTTCCTCAAACAGGGGGAGAAGAAATTTTGAGACGCGGAAAAAAATCCCCCAGCCCAGCCCCACCGAAAAGCAAAAATTAAACGTCGTCAGCCACTCAGCCCTTCTCTCCTCCAGCCCAGGGCCCCCTGCAGGCCCCCTGAAGCAGCCCAGTTTTCTGAGAGCCCTCGGAAGAGGTCTCGGCGGAGCTGTGCACCAGCAGCCAAGCAGAAAGCAACATGCAAAACGGACTCTGCCCAGCAGAGGACAGAAAGAAAGCAAGGATGCAGCAGAACTTCCTTCCTCCCCCATCCCATCCTGGCCTTCTGGGGAAGGAACTTAATCCCCAAACAAATCAACCAGCACCGTCTGAAGGGGCCTGTCCCGCACCCTTGTTCTTCCTGGGGGAACCCCACCCTCAGCTGGGGTCAGAGTTCCACTAGGGAGCTCAGAGGACTAGCTTGTAAAGATGAGGGGTGCAGATCCAGAGGGCGCTCCCCTCCAGATCCCACCCAGCCCTCCCTCACTGCCTGTTCTGGATGGGGTGAGGCAGGGTGGCCTCTGAGTCTCTCTGACCCACCCTTAGGCTAGAAGCCCCCACCTCTGGACAGGGGACATCTCCTGGAGCTAGTTTCATGCTTCCAGAATGGCGGGTGTTCTACCACCCTGCCCTGGGCCACAGGGGTATTCCCAGGACCCCAAACCCCTCTGTACAGTAAAAAGTCAAAACAGTCTCCAAGGTCCAGTCCCAGAGTGGGACAGGCCCCCTCTTCCCTCTCTTCACAGGCAGGTCGGGGAGGTCGCCCTTCTGCCATGGCCCAAGTGAGGGGAGATGGGCCCCAAGTCGCCCCCACATCCCAGCCCGCATGCAGGTGCCCTTGTGCCACCCCATCGGTCCCTGCCCCTGCCCCTCACGCAGACAGCCCTGCTGTGGCCGGGCGGAGAGTGGAGCAGAAAGGGGACCAGGAGCGAAGCGAGAAGGAAGGGCAGCCGCCCTCACCTAAGCTGCCACCTGCGCTAGGTAGGCGTCCTGCTGGCCCACTTTCCGTTCCTTTGGAGGGTGTTGGGTGTTGTCCTTTTTCAAAAGCGTTTTGGAGCTTTCTCTCTCCCCCCTCCCCCCGCCCCACTTTCCCCACCACCCCATCCCTTGTGGCCACTTCTCTCTGGATTTCAGCTGTAATGTCTTTACTCTTTATTTCGGGGTGGAGCATTCATTGTTTGGGTCTTCTGCTGTTGCAGTTGGGAACTCCTCCTCCAGTTAAGCAACTTGGGAACAATTTGGTAACACACCACAGGAAGTAGCTCCCTCCCCCCCCCCAAGTCCCCTCCTCCCCCAAGGGAAGGTTGGGGACTGTGCTGAGGGGCTTCAGAAGCCGGCCCTGGGAGGGAGGGGAGCAGGGGCACGCCCAGCCCAATCCAGGGGTGTGACTTGGCCCCTCTGGCTTGTCTTTCTGTGCCTTACTCCCTCCTCCCCACATCTCCCCTCCTTGGACCCCTTCTAAGTCCTTGTGCCTCTCTCTCTCTCTCTCTCTCTCTCTTTCTTAATTGTATGAAAACACAAAGCACAGGTCAGGATCCTCTGAAAGTCAATCAGCCCAACATTGCACGCAGGGGTGGGTTATGGGTTTTATTTATTGTGAATCTAGTGTGTGAGGCTGCGGCAGAGCAGGCGAGGGAAGGAAGGAGGCGAGGGAGCTGGCTGGGAGGGGAAGAGGGCCCTCACCTGGGGCTGAGGGCGCCAGCTGGTGGCGCCTCCTCCCCAGCTGGAAGCCACAAGGTAGCCAGCCCTTGGGGTAGCTTTTGTTGGAAGTTGAGCAAAGGCCCTCCCCCCCTACCCCCATCCGCTTGCAGCCCAGGGGAGGACGGGGACTGAGAAGCTGGGGACCGGGGATCCCACGGGAGCCTGGGGGCGGGGGTCGTGGGTAGTAGGGCGGGGGTGGGGGGCCGGGTGGGCCGGGCGTGACGCGCGGTCAAAGTGCAATGATTTTTCAGTTTGGTTGGCTAAACAGGGTCAGAGCTGAGAGGGGAGCGGAAGGGACCCCCTGCCCAGCCGCACGTGCCCTCGAAGACAATCGGGGCCGCGGGCGCTGTGGGAGCAGGGGTCTGCGGGGCGCCCGCCCTGGCGAGGTCGGAAGCTGCAGGCCAGCTGGGCCGGGACGGAGCGCGCCCGGCAGGGCTGCCGGGGGCAGGCGGAGGGGTCGCTCCGTTCCCCAGTGTCGCTGTGAGGCTCAAGCGAGAGGCGACGAGGGCCACAGGAGATGTGGGGACGTGTTAGAAGAGAAAAACAAACGAAAAAAAAAACCCACAAAAAAAATATATGGGGGAAATGAACTTTTTTTTTTCATTGAACCAAGTGCAATGCATCAGAGAGTTTTCCTATCTTTGTATGTTAAGAGATTGTTAAGAAAAATTCTATTTTTGTTGTAATGTCCTCGCGGCTCTGGGGACGCTAAAAGAACCGGGCCTGCCCCGCCCTTTGCGGGGATAACGAAAGCTGAGTGTTTTTCCTTTTTTCCTTTTTTTTTTTTTTGTTCGTTTCAGGTTTTATTTTTTTTTTTTTTTCGTTTTCTTTTTTTAAGTCGTTTTCCTGCGTTGACAAGGATGATCTGGGGTTTTTGTTTCGTCGTTCGTTCTCAGTTTCGGTGGGAGGGCTGAAGGAAACGTTCACATTTTAGAATTTTAAAAAATAAAAACACCTGATTTTTAAAAATCACAAGATCTCAAAGGAAAAGGACGAGAGAAAAATATTTTTAAGATAATTCAACATAAAACCCTGGTGCTTCTTACATTATAAAGTACGTTTTTAAAGACCCACGAACTATTATACATAAGTTTATGATCAATTAAATACCCTGCACTTGTTAGGAACACGCATATCCCTTCTTTGTTGAGTTTAACGGAACGGGACAGCGGCGTGCGCCCAGCTGCGGGGCTGCTCTGGACGCGGGTCTCTCCGGGCGCCTCCTCCTCGGGGCCCAGCGCCCCCACCTCGCCCCCTCCCCCTTCCCGGTACTGGGGCGCGGCGGGGATCCCCAGTCCCTACCCCGCAGAGGTCAATGCCAACGAACAAATGTCCCCTCCCTCCCTCCCTCCCTCCCTCTCCGCCCTGAGCGCCCCTCTTTGAGCCAGACGCCAACTTGACCCTCACCAGCATTATCAGGAGCGCGCTCAGCAAGTTGGTAGTTCCCTCCCCGTCGCCCCCAACTCAACATCACTCTTCCCACCTCCACCCCCACCCCGTCACCCTCCGGGGAGCACGGGAAAGGTTCGACGCTCCAGGACAGGACCAGCCAAGCTGACAGGTCGATTCGCCCAGGCCTGCGCACGCACGCATGCACGCACGCACACAGCCCACCCCACCCCTCAACCAGCCCTGTCAACTGCCTTACACACCCGCCCCCGCGCTGGCCGGCCGACCTAGTGCCTTGTTCTCACCCCCGTGCTGGCGGAGCGGACGCCGCGCTCTGGGTCCCAGAGGGGCCGGGTGGCTCAGACGACGCACCACTTCCCCACCCCGACCGTGCTGAACGGACCCCGCCCCGACACACACACACACACACACACACACACACACACACACACACACGAGAAAAAATAAAAGGAGCAATAAAAAGTCACGAGAACTTTCGCCCCCTAATCGAGAGCCCGAGGGGCACCCTAGCCCCGCCTCTGCTCCCTCCCCCCACCCTTGGGGCGCCCCCCTCCCCCCGCAAGCCAGCCTGGGCCAGCCCCGCTTCGGCCCCTTCCGGGAGATCCGTGCGCCCGACCAGCACCAGCATTGCGGACCGCAAAGGCCGCCCGTCCCGTCAAACAAGTTTCTTCTTAGGCTAAGAAACGCAGTATATACGAGTATCTCTATATATAGTACTAATGGATTTGGTGTGCTTCCCCTTAGCGTCCCCTGTCCCCCTCTCCTCCTCCTTCAGCCTGGTCTCCCCCTCTCTGCCCTCCACCCCCGTCTCTGCACTGAGATACATAAGAAACAAGGGTAGTTTACTGTCTGTTTTGTTTTCTGGGTTTTCAGTGTCCTAGCGGAATGCAAGTAGGCAGCCAGCCCGTCTGTCCCCTCTCCGCCCCGCCCCGCCCCGCCCCCCGTCACTGCGCTTCTGTTATACCATCTTTGCCTGACTCTCTCCGGCTTCTCCATTGAATGGCTAATGTGTATGTGAAATAAAGAAATAAAGAAAAACAAAAGCAAGAGCGCCTGAGCCTTCGCTAACGCGATCGTGGGGGTCCTGGTCGGGTTAGTGGGGTGGGGCCCCGCGTGGACTCTGCGCCTCTGTCCCCGCACCAGGCGCGCTGCCGACGTCGAGACTTCAAGGCGCTTGTATCCCTGAGTTTCCAGGAGGGGGCGCCAGCGAGAAGAGGAAGCCTCCCGTCCCTCCCTACCTCTCCGTGAGCCCCTAGCCAGGAAAAAAAAAAAAAGAGGCACCACTTAGGTCCGGTCCGACGGCCGCTCTGCCTTGTTGATGTTCCCGGACCTCGACTCCGGGAGAAAGATGTGGGCAAGGCAACTTCCAGCGGGCGGCGGGTGATAAGAGGGTCTGCAGGGTTCCTGGGGGCGATGGTCGCCCGCCCTTCCAGATCCCCTGCCATCCCCCCTGAAGGGTCTGTCCTCACAGGTCCCTCTAGGAGGGGACTTCGCTCCAAAATAGGCGCAGTGCGTGGTCCGCCCCTTCCTCGACGGCCCAGGGCTGAGTTCCCATCCCCTTCGTGGGCTCAGAGGCGATGGAGGTCACCGCACCTCTGGGCTCACAGCCGCTTGTTCCGTCTTGATGGGGCGGGCCGCCCCGACGGGGCTGCTGTTGGGGCAGGCCGGGGCTGCGGGCTGCAGGTGCACCGCCTCGGCCGGGTGACAAGGCCCACGGCGGGCGCCGTCGTCCGGGCCGCGGTGCACCAGCCGTTTTCGGGGCCCAGGAGGGGCCGGGCCTGCTGCCAGAGCCGCCGCCTGGTCTCGCAGCAGCCGCACCAGGAAGCCGATGTACTTCATCGCGAGGCGGAGCACCTCATTCTTGCTCAGCTTCCGGTCGGGAGGGTGCGTGGGCAGCAGCTTCCTGAGCTCCGCGAAGGCGCCGTTCACGTTCTGTTGCCGCCAGCGCTCGCGACTGTTGGTGAACACACGCCTGGCCACTTTCTGGGGCTGTTGCCCTGCATTCAGGAGGGGAGGGGTTGGCACCGAGGTGGCGCCCCCTGCTGCCCTCACTTCAGACACCCAGCACTCTAGTGGGGATTTCCACACAAGAGGTGAGCTGGGGCTTTCTCCACGCAAGGGATGCACGTGTAGGATCCACCAACTGTGGCTCCCCTGCGAGTTAGCAACCCTGCCCATCCCCGACCTCCACCATTTAGACAAGGATAGACTGGGCTGCACATAACTGTGGCCTCTAAGCCTTTGACTGCACCTTTATGTCATTGGCTGAGATTCCCTAGCGAATGTTTCCTTGTGACTGCCAGCTGGGGGAGATGTCCCTGGAGTCTTTATTCTGAGTGTGTCCCTGTGTGTGACCCGGGGTGCTTGTGGGTCTGAGAAGTACTCTTATTGTGATTGTGGTCCTGTCCGTGTCTTAGGTGATTGTGTGACTTGTGGTCTGTCTAAATGGCTGTGGTTGTGTGTGATTGTTGCCATGTGGCTGTGTCATGCATGGCTATGGTTGTGTGGCTGATTCTTGTGTGGCTGTGGTTGTCTGTATCCTGTGTGTGTGGTTGTGGTCCCATGGCTGTCTCTTGCATGATGGTTGTCATGTGGCTGCTTCCTGGGTGGCTGTGCATCCAAGTGGAGCTGTCATTTTGTGGCCCCTGTGCCATGCTGTGTTTGCCAGGACTTTGTAATCTGTTTGGGTGGCTGGTTGTGTGTGACTGGCTGTAGGACTATGGTTTTGCACATGAGTACTGAACCCGTGTGGGCTGTTCTCTGCACTTCTCCCTGAGGAAAGGTATGGGACAGATGTGGACTCATGCAGACACAAACTCATACTCACCCTCAGCCAGCTCCAGCTCACAGTGGCTTGGTCTCCGCTTCAGCCGGCTGCTAGGGAAGATGCTAAAAGGTCCTGCCGGCCCAATGTAGAGGCTGTAAGGGTTCATGGGTCACTAATGCCTTGTGGGCAAGGACCCTGGCCCTGGATCCCCCAGGCCCAGCCCCCCACTAACCTGTTGAGGAAGGGGTGAGGATGATAATGCAGGGCCAGAGGGGTTGGGGCACTTCCCAGGGTGGAGAATTGCAGCACTGGGGGCCGAAGGACACTCTGCTCTGTGGTGGCCATGGCTGCCCCTGGGGGCCTCGTGTGGCCCAAGCTGATCACTGGGACACCAGGGGGCAGCCTGGGGGTTGAGACACCTTGGTGGCCCACCTCCTCTGCCTTTGGGGGCCCAGGTGAGGCAGGCTTGGAGAGTGGTGCAGGCACTGGGCTGGGGGCACACACCATCTCAGCCTTCTCAGTCATGGTGGGGGCCACCTCCGCCTGGGCTTGGGGCGGGCACATGGACCCCGAGGGGGTGCTCACCTGTGAAAGGGAAAGAAGCCAGGGGGAGGAGGAATCAGATTCCATACATACCCTTAGCCCAACAGAGCCCTCAAATGGAAGGGATAGTGGGAGGGGGGGGAAGGGGAAGGCACAGAAACTACCAGAACATGAAAGGAGAATCTGATTCAAGGGCAAGAGATGCTCACTGAGATGCTGTGCAGCGATGAGCCCAGCTGTGTTGTCTCTGAGCTGTTTGTGACCCATGAGGGCATGAGCAAATTCCCTTCCTCCAGAATCCCCTCACCTGGGGTCCAGAGGGAGGGGCAAGGCAGGGTAACCATTATGGCCCCTGAGACCCTTAGATCTGACCCTAATACCCTTTAATGACACAGCATGTCCTTGGAATCCCTACATGATTGACTCTGACCTTTCACTGACCTCCCGACTCCTGCCCGGGCCCACTCTGTGGTCCTCACCTAGGATCCTGAAACTTCCTATCACCTCCCTGGCGAACCCTGAAAGTCTTCCTTAATCTCTCCTGACCACCACCACCCCCACACACACACACACTGAAAATGTCCCCCTCACTAATCCTGCAACCCCCATTGCTGACACTATGACACCAAATGCTGGCACTGCCCAGTACACACAGTCATGCTTCAATCTTCCTTCTGGCCCTGGTGACCTCCCACCTGCCCCACCCATCAGCATCCACTTCTTTACGCCCTATTTAAATATCCCTGTTCACTTTTAATCCATGGCCTGGAGTGCCCCAGCAACACCTGGTCCCTCTTCCCTGTCTTCCTCAAATGGGTCCTGGGGAAGCTGGCCTGGCCTCTTAGTTGGTTCCTATAGATGAGTGAATGAAGGCGGGAATAAATGAATGAATGCAGGTGGGTTGGGAATTCCCCCACCTTCAGGCTGCTCGCTCTTACCCCAGTGCTGGTCCTGCTGCCTGCTGAGTCCCCTGGCTCTGTCGGTCAGGGCAAGAATATGGCTGCAGCTTCAGGCCAGGTTCCCCAGCCCTGCTCCCTCCAGCCTCTCCACTCTACCCCAGGCAGCCAGCCACTCTGTCTGGACTTCACTTCTTTCTGGCCTCTCAAGGGCCTTGGGGCCTTGGTGGTGGCAGCAGCATGGGTCCCTCGAGGAAAAGTGAGCGGCTCAGGGGCTGGCCCGCCCTCTCCCCGCCCCCCCCGACTCCCCCCCACCCCAGCCGGTTTCCTCCCTCTTACCCCTGGCGCAGTGGCTGGAGGATGCTGGGCCAGCGCAGATAAGGGCCTGGCCGCCTGGCCGAGACTGATAAGGAGCCAGGCTGACCCCGGAGGAAACCAGCGGGCGGGGATCTCCAAGATCGGCCTCTCGCCCCGCCCCAGGCCAGTAGGCAGGACTGGTAGTGACCCCTCCTCAGGGCTTCACCTTCCGTCCTCTCAGTCACTGGAAGGACCCTGGCCTCTGAGGACCAGCCCCAGTGCACAGCTACACAGAGGGGAAACTGAGGCAGGACAGCAGTGGCCTCCAGTGTTGCTTGGATCTGGCCTGTGGTTTTGAACACCCAGCTGTGTCTGTGCTATTGGGGGTGGAGAGCCCTTTCCGGCCCTGCTGGGGCTCGTGACTGTGGGCCCCCTTCTTCTCTCCTCCCCCTGCCTGGTTCCTCTTTTTACAGAGCCCCTCCCAGCCTTTATACCATCCCTACTCAGGAGCGGGCATGGCAGAAGGCAGTTCTGACACTCTGATCTTGGGTGTCCAGCCTGGGTTGTTGTCCTGGTCCCTTGTGCTATCCACTCCACATTTCCAGGCCCAGGAAAGTGAAAGGAAGGACTACAGCTGGGGAAGATTTCCTATTATTGCTAGGACCTTCCAATAGGTGCCCCAGCAAGTCCCCACAATCCTAGTCAGTGGTCGGCAAATTGAGGCTCGCGAGCCACATGAGGCTCTTTGGCCCCTTGAGTGTGGCTCTTCCACAAAATACCACGGCCTGGGCGAGTCTACTTTGAAGAAGTGGAGTTAGAAGACGTTTAAGTTTAAAAAGTTTGGCTCTCAAAAGAAATTTCAATCGTCGTACTGTTGATATTTGGCTCTGCTGACTAATGAGTTTGCTCTAGGTCATAGGATAGCATAGCCCCAATTCGGTGGTCCCTGGCCCTCACCCCAAAGCCAGGCCATTTCAGGGTGAATGGTGATAAAGAGGTATTGGGTGAACGTCCTGGGTGGCGGTGAAACTCAAGACCCAGATGGAGCCTTACGAAGGGGAGCAGTGACAAGGCTGTTCCTGATCCCAGCACCCTCTCACCTGGGTCAGTTGTGCTTTGCCCCGTGTCTATCTAGGGGGCTGCATGAGCCCCCACGCAGGCCCTCAGCTGTCACTTTCCAGGAACCAGGTGATACCAGGACCCCACCACCAACCATCCCACTTTCCCAGGGAAGTAGGAGTCTACTTCTAAGCTCCCAGTGAACTCTGATGTGCCCACAAGGCCAATTCTGGGATCAGGTCCATTTAACTCTTGGGATGGAGCAAGGTGAATGGTGCCTGCGGGTCCCAAAGCTACCGTGTGGCAGGGTGGGGGCTCTGTCTCAAGCCTCACCGTTAACGTTGCTAAGGCCTGCCCTAGTGGAGAGGATGCAGTAGCCTGCCCCATACCTCTATGTGCACCCCCTCCCTCGGGGGGCCACAAGGGCAGGAAACACCTGGTCTGGAGCGGATGCACAAGGAGCCTGGTTCCGGTCTGGCTTCCGCAACTATGGCCCGGCGGGGAGCTGGGCCAGAGAAACCAGGCAGCAAGAGCCAGCGGCGAGAGACCACGTGGGAGTCCGGTGGCACCAGCTTACGTGCACGCGCTTGTGTTCGGAGCACGCCAATGGAGGGGGTGTGGGAGAAGGCCCGTAGGCACGAGCGCGCGGCTGCCACCCCGTGGTCGCTTGCGGAACCGCAGGCGCCAGCAACCGGGTGCCTAAGTGCTTCTTACTGCAGAGGAACAGACCGCTTCCCACACAGACAGAACGCCTCCCTCAGTCAGGCAGGGACACACGAACCTCTAGATCAGCGGTTCTCAACCTGTGGGTCGCGACCCCTTTGAGGGTCGAACAACACTTTCACAGGGGTCACCTTAGACTATCGGAAAACACAGATATTTACATTACAATTCATAACAGATGCAAAATTACAGTTATGAAGTAGCAATGAAAATAATTTTATGGTTGGGGGTCGCCACAACATGAGGAACTGTATTAAAGGGTCACGGCGTTAGGAAGGTTGAGAACCACTGCTCTAGATGCAAAGCTCCCCCAGGGAGTTAATTCAGATGGACAGAGGAACAGGCCCCAGGCATGCTAGACAGATAGACTACCAGCAGCTTCTGCACTCAGACAAATGACAGAGCAAGGTGACATCTCTTTATTGGCTCAATCTACACCTGGGCCAGTGGTGGCCCCAGACCCAGGGAGCTTCTGGTTGGTGGTCTGTGGACAGTCAGTGGGGGCAGCTTCAGCAGTGGTCTCGGGTGTCAGGGGTCTGTGGGAGTAACAGCACTGGTCCCCCCGTTGACAGGTGCCCTGGTGGAAAGATGATGGTATGAAGCCCAGCAGCCTCTGCTGGGCTCCTTTCCTGGATGGGGAGCTCACTCGCATATACTTGCTCATCCCGTTTTCCCATTCCTGCCTGCCCGTTAGCCTTGCCCTATTGCCACAAAGGGGACCCATGTGTACTGCACTTGGAGGTGGGGGGTGCCTCACCTTCTTAAACCTCTTGCAAGGAAATGTCTTAAGCCGGGCTGCGCGCTGGGCCAAGTCCTCAGCTGGTTCCTTTCTCTTATTCTGGAGCAATCTGCGTCTGTCCTCCATAGCTTCGCCCACTGCCTTACCCCTGTGCAGGGAGATGAGTAGCTGGGACCCCATCAGGCCTCTGCACCCTAAGCCCTGGCCAAATCCCTCTGCCATCACTCTCACTCACCCTGGCCGGGCACGGGGCCGGGGGCCCCAGTTGGCCTCGGGGTTGGCCTGGAAGCGCTTGAGTCCTCGCTGGCGGGAGCTGGGGTTGGCATCATCCCGGATGGTGAAGTTGGCCTGCAGCCTGGAGAAAGGGGTGGTGCAGCTGAGAGGCGGCCGCCACTCAGACATGCACAAAAAACTGCCCACGGGGCCTGCCTACCTCGGTGACTTAGGAAGGCATCTACCTGGGTCAGGATTCTCTCATTCATTTAATAAACATTTATTGTTGCCTATGGTGTGTGTGCCTGACATCTGCCGCTGGTAAAGCTGACATTCTAGTGTACAAGACAAGCGACGGGACAAATCAGAAATCAGCAAGTTATGTTTCATTAGGGCATGAGATACAAGTTTTGAAAAGAACAGCAGGGCAGAGGTTCTAGGGAGACTGGGGAAGGGGTTCAATGCAGGACAGGACAGAGTCAGGGACACCTGAAGGATGTGAGGGAACAATCCTGGGGGGCACCCAGGGACAGGCATTCCAGGCAGAGGGAACAGCCTGTGCAAAGGCCCTGAGATGGGGGCTGTGCCTCATGAGCTTTAGTGTGGAGTGTGCCAAGAGGAAGGGGGGATAAATGAGGGCTGGAAAGTGACACAGAAATGGGACAGGGCTTGCAGGTGGAACTTTGTTTCTGCTGAGTGGAAGTCACAGAGGGTTCTGAGCAGAGGGGTGAACATGATCTGTCTCAGGTGCTCACAGGCGCCCTCCAGTAGCTGTGGGGGGATTAGTCTGTAGGGGTCGAGGGTGGGAGCTGGGGAACCAGGGCTGAGGCGACCACACTGGTCTATGTGAGCAGTGATGGGCCAGACTAAGGAGGGGCAGAGGAGAAGCTGAAGTGGTGGGAGTAGGTAGATTCTGGATCTCACTTGAAGAATGAGCATGTATCTGTTAGGGAAGTGTCTGTGTCATCTACAAGCATATGAGCATCCATGCCTGTGGCAGAGGTGTCCCTACCTGGGCTCCACGCTGAGAATGCGGAAGGCCGGGCTGGTCTCAGACAGCCGCTCTCGTTTCACCGGGCACTCCTTCTCCTAGGAGGCAAAGGTCAGAGCCAGAGGATGCCAAGCCTGCCCATGTCTTGCACTCTTATCCCTATCTAGTCAGGCCAGCTCTTACCCAGCAGCGCATGATGTCCCAGAGGGCTGAGACGGGGGCGTCTGTCTTCACAGCATTCTTACAGGCGTGGGAGAGCGAGACCCGGAAGCCAGCATGGAGGAGGGCTGACCTGGGACCAAGAGGGGTTGTGAGGGGCAAGCTAGATCCCAAAGCCAGTGATGACATGTGGGTGTGAGTCATGGTGTGGTTGTGAGGCTGGCTGCATGTCTCAGGGTGACTGCGTAGCTGGTACAATGCCAGTGATCATAACAGTCAGACTCTCTCAGGGCTCTTGGCCTCTGAGTAATTGTACATGAAATTCCCTGGACGCGAGTGAAGTTTGATCTCCATTTTATGAGGGATTCTGGCCCAAAAGGAGCCCAAGTTGCCTAGGGCACCCAGCACTCAGGCTCTGTTCCTCTCCCACCCAGCCCTCACCGCAGCTGCAGGAGGCTGGGTGTGCTACAGTGGATGGTGCTGCTCAGCTGGTCCAGCGTATAGTACAGAGGCACGTCCGGCAGCTCCTGCCATGAGGGACAACAGGGTATGCATGGGGCAGATGGAGGAACTGGGCACAGGGGTGAGCCCCATTCTGTTTCGGCCCACCCCCTACCTCGGTGACGACACTGAGGACTCCTCGGATCCGCTCTGAAGTATGGAATCGGCCGGGGTTGGTGCTCACAGCCTCAAGGACACGGCCCACAAAATCCAGGTCATGGATCGGCTCCACCCATAGGGGGCCACCGAGCTGCAGACACACAGGGGCCAGATGGACAAGGAGTGAGACACAAGGACCTTTGAGACCCCATGCCTAAACCGGGCATGGTCCCACCTGGTGCCGCTGCCCACAGTGCTCACACTCAGGGGCCACAGGGGGACCGCAGGCTGCAGAGAACTTGACCCTGCACAGAGAGAGGTGTTTAGGGGGCAACAACACCCCTTGGAAAGCCCTCACCTCCCTCCTGGCTCACTGTTGCTCACCGGCCACCAGAGGCCCCCGATGCTTTGCCAAGGCGCTGAAGGTGGAAGGCTCCGCAGCCCACACACTGGAACACCAGCGCCTGCTTGCTGTGGGAAAACAGGGCTGGCTACCACACCCCAACTCTTTCCTCAGGGTGACTTGGGCCCTATAGGACCTCATTTCCTCAGGGAAAGGCTCTGTTGCCTGCTCCAGTGCCTACCCCACCCTTGCTAACCTGGCTGAAGCCTTGACCTTGGCCTGGCCGGTGAAGACACGAACAAAAACACGTATGTAGAAATCGGCACTGATGCTGAGCAGGGGCACCACAAAGCGCTGATAGCAGTTAGCACGGAGGTCCAGGCTGTGTAGGACTATCCTCAGGGCCTGTGGGGGAAAATGGGGGGTGGGCGTTTGCCATCAGTCCTGCCTCTGAACAAGGTGTTCACAGCACAGGGTCCAGGCAGGTTCCCAGGGTTCCAAGACCAGCCCTGAGTATCCTGACTTGTGGCCCTTGGTGACTGCTCAGTTCCCTCACCTGTGAAATTGCACCAGTCTCTATCTCTATGGCCCTGCTGGGGGCACTAAGTGACTTAGGAATATTCAGGCCCAGTAAGCGAAATCTATTCCGATTAGCATCATCAGCATGCCCGTGCTGTGTGATGTGGTCTTTGTGGATCCCACGGGCTTTGTTGGCAGGAAGTGGGGACACTGGGTGCTGCTGCATGGCTGGGGACCTTCCCATGCTAGGGAGCTGCCATGACACCTTCCCAGAAAGAGGCAGCATTTCCCAGACTCATCTATGACAGGGCCCACAAGGAACAAGGACGGAGCCTCTCCTTTCCCAGCCATGGACGTAGCCTGCCCGCCTTCTTGAATTCCTACAGCAACTCAGTGGTGTCCAGGCCATCATCAGCATGCCCATTCCACAAATGCCAAAACTGAGGTCCAGAAAGGGGAAATTGCTTGCTCAAAGCTACCAGCAAAGTTAGGACTTGAACCCAGACCTGGATAAATTGCCTTAAAGAGACAATTTTGGAAAGTTGTTAAAACAGACTACTAGAAAGAAGGGTGTAATCATTGCTCCTACCCTGGACAAAGCCATTGCCCCCCAAATGACCATGACTGGCAGCCCATGCTGCTGGGAACTATGTTGGCTAACGGTGTGCTTGTTGTTAATATGCTGCCTGGAGGAAGCTGAACAGGTCTGAGGGGTGGGAAGAGGTGCTGGGGGGAGGGTCCTCACCATCTCGTGGCAGGCCCGGCTCTTGAGGGCCATGGCCCCGTACTTGCTGTAGCATGTCTCCCCGCTGTTCCCTGCCAGCACTGCCATGTCGGTGCAGGTAACGCACAGCAACCCTGCAAGTAAGGAAGGGGTGAGGATCCTTCAAACACTCCAAGCCCTACTCTATACTCCTGGGTCAGCATGGCCTCACCTCCTTCACTCACAGCCTGCACAGCTGCATCCAGAAAAGCGGCAGGGCTGCCATAGGGGTCCAGGTCGATGACATCAAACCGATCCGACACCCGCTGGTGCTGGTACATCAGCATCCTGGGAGTGAGAGGGCCAGTTCCTCAGCAGCCTGTACCAGGGACCTCTCTGTTCCTTACACATGTTCAATCATGCAGCGTGATAATTTGGACCTGGACTCGGGCCAGCTGCCTGGGTTTAGATCCTGGCATCCATTTGGTAATAACTTCATGGCTTTTCCCCATGGCCTCTGTCTACCCATCTCTGACAGTGGCATGACAATAGCCAATACAGTAAGTCCCCACTTAACATCATCACAGTTATTGAAAACTGTGACTTTAAGTGGAAAAACATGTAATGAAACCAATTTTTTTACAGACTAAGTGATCCAAACAAGAGTTAAATTCCTACAGCATTTCTAGTCACAAAAACATTACTCAAATTCTAAATAAAGACTCAAAACCCTTCTAATACTAAACAATGAAGTAAATGTGAGCTGTACATACATTTAAGAAAAAATAATAAAAATTATAATTAATAAGTCAGATCATTATTTTCCACCCAGTTATTCCAGTTCAGGGTCATAAATGGCTGGAGTCTATCCAGCAGCTCAGGGAATCCACCCTAGACAGGACACTCTTCCACTGCAGGGCCACTCACACCCACTCAGACTGGGACAATGCAGGCATGCCAGTTTACCTCATTTGAACATATATATATATATATAATTTTTTAAAAATTGACTTGAGAGAGGAAGGGAGAGAGAGAACACCAATGATAAAATCACTGTTCTCCTGCAGGCCCCCTATTGGGGATCAAGCCTGAAACCCAGGCATGTGCTCTGACCAGGAATTGAGCCCTGACCTCCTGATTGGTACATGGGTCAGTGCTCAACCACTGAGCCACACCAACAGGTCCTCACGTGAGTATTTTAGGTTGTAGGAGGAAACCTAAGTCCCCATAGAAAAGCCGCATAGACATGGATAGAATGTGCCAAATCCACACAGACAGTAACCCTGGCCAGGATTTTTCTTTTTCTCATCAACATTTTAACAACATTATTCTGGGACCTACTGTACTAATGTAGCACATATATGCCTGACACTGTTTCAATCAGCAAGCAATTTTGATACATTAATTCATTTAATCACATAATCTTCCAATGCTGGTGAACGGTGCCTTCCAGAACAACTCCGTGGATTTGGACCTATATTGTTTCCTTTTCAGATGATGAAAAGTAAATGTTATCTTCTCAACATAGCCTACTTGACCACATTTTTCAAAATGGCAATCCCACCCCCCACCATTTTCCTCTATTCCCTCCCCCTCAATTTTTTTCCAGAGCATTTCTCACCTCTACTTTACTATGTAATTTACTTGTTTATTACAACTATTTGTCATCTCTGTTTCCTATTAGATTTTACTATGGTCAGGAAAGCAAATATTTTTTTACTTATTAACTTCCTATAAAAGTTAGATAATAAATATTTTAGGTTTTATAGGCCTATTGCATACTTTTTTTAAAACCTTTAAAAATATAAAAAAAATATCCTTAGCTCAGTGGTTAGAGCATCAGCCAGAGAACTGAAGGGTCTGAGGTTTGATTCTGATCAAGGGCACTTCTTTGATTGGAGACTCCATCCCCACAGGAGGCAACCAACTGATGTTTCTCTGTGTGTGTGTCTCTCTCTCCCACCCTACCACTCTCTCTCAAAATCAATGCAGGGAGACAATATCCTCAGGTGAGGATTAAAAAAAGTCTTTCATCACAAGCCACAAAAACCCAGACTGTGGGGCTTCCCAGGCTATAGTTTGCTGACTCTTGCATTTGAGTGTGAATTCCACAAGGTCAGGGATTTTGTCTGTAATGTTTATTGATGCATTCCCTGCACTTCGAACAGTGTCTGGCACATATTGGACAGTGGATATAAGCTGGCTCATTTGAATGAATAAAAGTGTGAGAAGTTTAAAATGAAAACCACTATGGTACTAATTTCTGGCACTGAGCATGAGCTATACAAGTATTACCTCTCATTTAATCAGTACAGCAACCTCTGTAAAGCTATCATTTTATTGACTTTTTAGAGAGAGGAAGGAAAAGGGATAGAGTTAGAAACATTGATGAGAGAGAAACATCGATCAGCTGCCTCCTGCACATCTCACACTGGGGATGTACCTACAACCAAGATACATACCCTTGACCAGAATCGAACCTGGGACCTTTCAGTCCGAAGGCTGACGCTCTATCCACTGAGCCAAACCGGTTTTGGAAAACTATCATTTTATACGCAAGGAAACGGAGGCACAGAGAGACTAAGGCACTCTCCCAAGATCAGAGAGCAAGATTATGATACAGCTAGGATTTGACCCCAGGAAGCCTGGCTATAGAAGGCATCTTCCAGCTGCCTGGCTCTGCGGCCCAAACCTACCGGGCATCTGCCTGGCTGGGCTGTACCAGGTGGGCCACTTCGTTGAGCTGCACATTATGGCGGATGAGATCCACAGCTCGGGCAGAGGCATCGTTGGCAACCACAGACCGGAGCCCAGGCACCTCTCGGGCAAATCGAATGGAACGAAGACCAGAGGCTGCCAGGCCCTCCAGCACTCGAAGGCCTTCCTGTTGGAATAAGCAGAGAGCCCAGCTCACATCAATATCTCCATTCTCTGCTGAACATCCTCCCCACCCCACCAACCCCCACAAAACACACACACCCTCCTACAGCTCTCCCCTTGCAGGAGCCTTCCTTTCTCCATCACCCACTGGACTCCGGGGCTGCCACCTATTTTATGCCCAGGCCTCACCTCACAGATCTCCCCCACAGTGGCTGTTAGAGGCTGGTTTCCAGGAGCCGGGTCTGGCCCCTCTTTCAATACAGCCTTGTCTTCCTCTTGCTCTGACAAGTCCACCACCACCTTTTGCACCTCCTTTTCACCTGGCACCTTGACTGAAGCCACCCAGAAACACAAGTCAGGGATTATCAAGGCTCTCTCTGAGAAACCTGTACTCTTCAACATACAGAAGATTCATGAAAGAAAATCTTCCCCCAAGTCCCTAGGAAAAGGTGGAAGGAGCAGAGCCCAGGCCTGCTACATGGTTGGAGCCTTTGCAGACTTTAGGGGAGAGGGGTAGTCCTCTGTGTGACACTACCCACCAGGAGATTGGATCTCCACTTACTCTGGATTCCTTTGGCCCCAAGATGAATGCGAGCAAACTCAGTGATCACAGCACATCTGCGAGAGACGAAGGCTTGGTTCACACCCCCTCACTACACAGACCCACTGCCCTCTGCCAAGCTGACCCCGGGCCCCTGCTCACGTCAGGTCCCGGTTGAACTCCTGCACTGGGTTGTAGAAGACTTCATTGGCGCTGGGGAAGGCGATCGTGGCGGACCCCTCGGTGACCGTCGTCTCCTGCGTTTCAGGTGGGTGCTTTTCGCCGCCGGGCACCGTGCCGTTTTCCATTGCGAGTGGATTTGCCGGCCCTGGGGGCTGCCACTCCACAAACCAAGACCAACAGAGACCGCCGGCGGCGCGGAGATTCAGCGTTTTCCGCAGAATGCTCCTCGTATGGAACATCTGCAGTAGCCTGTGCCCGCCACGCCTGCCTCAGGAGGGCACAGAGAGGATGAGAGAGCAGCTGACTGATGTTTCTCTCTCATCAGTATTTCTAGCTCCATTCCTCTTCCCTCCTCTGTCCAATAGCGGCTCAGAAGACGCTGGGCCTCCGTAGCTAACGCCATCCCCGGCCACGACCCGCCCCAGCGAAGCCTGAGGCCCCTAAGTGGGCCCGCCCCGCCCCAGATCCCTCCCCTCGCCGCCCGGCCCTCCTCACCTGCTCCCGCGAAACGGAGAACCGAATTAGTCTGGGTCACATTTTCCGGATTAAGAGCTGGGCGCCGCCATGTTGGCACAGTTGGGGGCGGGTCATGTGGCAGAATTTAGCCAATCGGTGGCGCTACCTACAGTAGGCGGTCGGGATCAAAATGCACCGAGGAAAACACAGAACGTGTGGCATCCGCGGCCTTAATCACAGCGGTTCTCTGGTAATTGAGGCCACACCTCACCAGCCCCTTTCACGGTTGAGGAAGTTGAGGCTCAGAAAAAGAGTAGTAAGCGAATACATCCAACACCTATCGACCGTCTCCTGGATGCTGGGTGCCATGAACACATTACTTCAAGGGCATCCTGCAGGAATAGCTCAGGCTTTGAAATCAGATTTACCGCGTTTGAATCCTAGCCCTACCACATGCTCTTGGCAAGTTATTTAAACTCTCTGGACCTCACTGTCCTTACATGTTAAATAAGAGCCCTAGCTTCCAAGATAGAGCAAAGATTAAAAGACAACACCCCGAAAGTACGCAAAGGAAGTCTCTCTCACATAACCCTCAATAGGAGAGGAGGACAGGGTAGTGGTCTGGGCTGTCTGTGTTCCCAGTCCCCAGCTCACGTTGCTACCTGTTCCTAAACACTCTCTGTGCTTGTTTCCCCATTTGCAAAATGGGCAGAATTTTTTAAGGTTCATTATTGGTTTGTGATGAGAATTAAACAAGTTAGTGCAGGTAAAATGCTTATAATCTGACATAGCGTGTTTTCCTTGAGGCTTCTTGACCAGGGGTTTGAATCCTGTCACACGCCATCACTTCCTTTGGTAATGTTCTTTATCTCCCTGTGCCTCCCTTTTCTTTTTTCTAAATATATTTTCTTGATTTTTCACAGAGAGGAAGGGAGAGGGATAGAAAGTCAGAAACATGGATGAGAGAGAGACATCGATCAGCCGCCTCCTGCACGCCCCACACTGGAGATGTGCCCGCAAGCAAGGTACATGCCCCCGACCGGAATCGAACCTGGGACCTTTCAGTCCGCAGGCCGACGCTCTATCCACTGAGCCAAACCGGTCTCGGCTGTGCCTCCCTTTTCTATAAAGTGTGTGTGTGTGTGTGTGTGTGTGTGTGTGTGTGTGTGTGTGTAAAATAATTCCTATGTAAAAATGTTACTGTGACATTCACTTGTCCTCTCTTCAGCAGCATACTAGTATATACTAAAATTGGAATGAGATCATTCACATAAAGACCCCAAAACAGTGCCCGACACAAACAGCGGACATTATTATTATTTGCATTTTATAGGAAACTAAAGTTCTGGAAGGCAGAGCGACTTGCCTCAGGTCGCGAGACTAGAAGGGGGCGGGGTCAGGATTCGAACTCTCAAGCAGAGACGAGGTACTGGAGGCGACTCTGAGGGGCTGGGGCCGGAGGCGGAGACGGGAAGGGGCGCCTTCGGCGCTCGGCTGACCTCGCCTAGGGGGCGGGGCCGCGGCGGGGGCGCGGCCGCGGCGGCTCCTCCCTTGCCCGGCTGCGGCGGCGGCGGCGGCGCGGCTTGCGCTGGTTCGGCGCTCGGCTGGGGCGGCCTGGCCCACAATGAATGGCCGCCGCGGCTGCCGCTGCTGCTGAGGCGGAGGCCGCGGAGGCCGCGGAGGCGGAGGCCGAGGCCCCGGCGCAGGGGGGTGCGCCCCGGGCCCAGGTCCGGCCCCAGCTGCCGCTGCGGAGCCTGCCAGGAGCCCCCGAAGCGCGGCCGCGGCGCAGGTGAGGCGACCCGCTCCAGGCCCGGTCCCGGCCTCCTCCCGCCGGAGCGGCCTGAGGGCATCCGAGGTCCGGCTGAGGGCTGAAGGGGGAGGGCTTGCGGCGGCCTCCTCGGAGAGAGGAGGAACCAGGCCCGCCGCTCGCTCTGTGGTTGGGCCGGCGAGTGCGGGGTGACCTGGCCCCGCCAGCGGCCTTGCGTGTCCAGTCCCAGGCCGGGCCGCGGGGCTTGGGGGACGGCGGGAGGGGGCCCAGACCTCCTCCCCGGTTCCCGGCGGGGGATGGGGAGCAAAGCTGGGCCGGGCAGGTGCGGGGGGAGGGGGCGGGGAAGTGAAGGGCCCGAGGGATAAAGTGAGGAGGCTCCCGGGAGCCCGGGGGGAGGGGAGGAAGGAGTCGGGCTTGGGGGCCGGCGAGCGCGGGGAGGGGGAGGGCGGCGCTGCCGGAGGGAAATGGCCCCGAGGGGGTCGGGGCGTGGCCGGGCTCGCAGGTACAGTCGCTGGAGGGGGTGGGTGGGTCAGGTTACAGGCTTGGGGGCGGCTGAGGAGAAGCCCCGGAAGTGGGGCACGGTGGGCGTGGGCGGGGTTAGTTCGGAATGGGGGTTGGGGGAGCGGGTGGAGCGGAGGTCCTGGAGGTGCTTGCGGGAGTCACCTGAGGTGAGGGCTGGGAAGATGTCGAAGGGGAAAGGCCAGATCCCAGGGAGATCGGGTAAGTTGTGGAACTCTTGTAGGAGTTTGGGGAGCGGGGGAGGACGGGGAGCTTTTGAGCTAGGCTAATGGGGATGTGGAGGCAGGTCCGAGAAACTAGTGTTGATCGAAAGGCACGTGCCAAGATGTACCCCCCTTCCCGGCCAGAAGTTAGCTCTGGACCAAAGGCGGCGGGGGGGGGTGCTCTTTTTTTTCCCCCACGCCTCATTCCCATCAGGCTCTGGGTCCCCGACCTACCCCTTGGGCAGGCCTCTGCCGACTGTTCCAAGGTGCTAGCCCGCCAGGTGGGTGTTAGTGTGGGCAGCTTGGGAACACCTAGCTCGGGCATCTTGTTTACCATGAGGGTGGCCCTTGCACACCCCCACCTCATACACCTGCAGAGAGACAGCCTAGCTGCCCTTACCTGAGTACTGTAGCTAAGGTTCCAAGGATCTTTCCCCACTTCATTGTGACTGGAGCTTTGAGGCTCAAACCTAGAGGATGGGCCCTCAACCACCATCTTATACGGTGGCTTCCCAGGCACCAGCTTCCTGAAGGTGAACTGGGAGGTGAGTATGTAAAGTTTTGTTCATTGAGTCTTAGAGGTTCATGATGGGGTAATGGGCAGGTCATGTCACCAAGAAGGGAATCAAATCAGGCACCGTAGCCCAGGCCCTGGGGGTTACTGACCCAGGGGCTCTGCTAGGGTGATGTCCTGACCAGGCCCGTGCTGGTCGGATGAGCTCATTAATTGCTCACCACCACCACCAGGTCAGCTTAGGCCTTGGGGTGGCTTATCCCAGGTCACATGACTAGAGCCCAAACCCATATTCCCCTAAGCTGGCCTTTGAGAGTCATGACTGGAGGAGTTCCCCAATCTTCCAGATTCCTCCTCAAAAATTCTTTCTTCTTGCCTTCGCAAGGGATGGGTCAGTACCCTTTCGTACAGTTTTCATGGTGTCCCAGGGGGTTGGGAAAGTGAAAGCTTTCTCAGACACCAAGTCTTTCTCATCCCCTATGCCCCACGTGGGAGCCAAGAGGTTAGAGGTGATGGAGTTGTGGGCTGCCGGGGGCGGGGGGCGGGGGGGCGAGAGGCAGTTATGAGGATGGGCCTGGGCTGTAGAGCTGAATTTTGCTTTGCTTTCCTGGTTTGTCTTTCCCCCCACTTTGGTCCCCGGTCAGACCACTCCAGCTTTTGTTCCTTTTCTTGGCGCTAATTGCAAAGCTGTTACCGGTGTGTCCCGAGAACACTGACTTGGGAGCTAGCACCTGAAGCAGAAGCTGCAGACTGCTGGGCCGATTGGTATCAGCCAGATCTGGGTTTAATGATGGGTTGTCACCCTCATTCCTTCTCTTCCCCCAGTCTCCCCATAATTCCTAGAACTGTCTTCTATTTGGGCCCTGACCTCCTCCCATCTTGTGGCTAGCCTCCTGGTTCTAGGAGGGGTAGGAACTAGGCCAGCAGCCCCACATAGAGAGGCCTTTCCTCTGCCTGGTTGGAACTGGGTACTGAAGATGGGTGGTTACCCTGATTCACACAGCTGGAACACGGGCAGTGGTTGGTCTCAGTTGGCCTTGGTGTGGGTGGCAGAGAAGAAGGTGGTGGGTTTGAGCCTGCACCTGGAGCTGTAGAAGGCACGTTTAATAACTAACTGCTTTTCTGTGAGGACTTAGGTTGTAAAGAAAGACCTAGGGTACCAGAGGAGGCCATAATCGGGTGGGGGTGGTGAAAGGTGGCTATTGGGCAGTTTTATTTCACTAAGATGCCAACCCCCTGCTGGGGGGTAGGGGAGCAGCCCTGAGTAACAGATCCCAGAGCCTCTCTCAGCAACTTTTATTCTAGTGAAAGTGACCCAACAAATAAATAATCAAGAGCATTCCTGCTATTCCTACATTCATGAACTTAGTGAGACAAGGGGAAATGGAGTGAGTGCTGGGGGGAATAGTGGTAATGAAGAGCTTTAGATGGGAGGATGGTCAGAGAAGACTTTCAGGAGATCTGAGCCTTGAATAATAAATCATCAGCGAGGGGGATGGGGGGGCGCTGGGGCAAGGAGGGACAGATGTTCTAGACAGATGGATATCCCATTGAGAATCTTTACTAGAGCCCAAACCCATACTCCCCTAAGCTGGCCTTTGAGAGTCATGACTGGAGGAGTTCCCCAATCTTCCAGATTCCTCCTCAAAAATTCTCTTTCTTCTTGCCTTCGCAAGGGATGGGTCAGTACCCTTTCGTACAGTTTTCATGGTGTGCCAGGCTCCTGCCAAGTGCTCCGAATATCTTCATGAGGCAAGGAGCAAGGGGTGACCCTAATGTTCAGATAGAACCTTAGTCCCATTTACAGAAAGGAAGCACCCAGCCTCGGGGTCTTCTGGGTCTCCCTGTCACACCAGAGCAAGTCCTGGCCCCATTGGCCTGCATCTGGGGCCTTGGCCAGGCATTGGGCAGCCCCAGAAGGTTCCTGAGCAAGGCTGTGAGAAGATGAGAGCTTTGATTGGCTTTGCTGGACTCATTGTTGGGGTCAACTTGGAGGATTGGGGTTTGGTGTGGTGAGGTCTGACTGGGAATGCATCAGTGTCATTGCCAAAGCTCATGATGGAGAAGGTGGCATGCCAGCTGAAGTGGGGATTACTACATTTGAGACAGTGGTAAGCTGCCGAGTCTTGAAGGCATGGAGGTGAGATGGGTAAAGTATGTGGGGCTTTCCAAGAGCCTCTGTTGGGTCCTCTCTTATCCTCATTATCCCTGACCCCTTTCCTAGGTGCCCAGCTGCTCTGAGCACTTTTGCACGTTTTGAATTTGCTCATGTCTACCATGAGCAAGCAGACCCACCTTCCTGCCTCTGGTCTTGGGTCCCGTCGCCTGAGAATGGTATCCCCTTTTCCCGCCCTCCACAGCCCTTTGAACCAGAGAAGCCATGAGGTGGAATTGGGCAGGTGGCTGTCTTGTGTCCACTGCTTTGTTGTGGTCATTGTCCCTTCTCCCCTGCTGCCTCCTTGGTGAAGGTCTCAGCGTCCTCAGAGACCCACAGGTCTATGAGAACCATGACTTTGTCATGACTTAAGCACAGGGTGGATTAGGATGAACTAACGTGCTGTAGTGGAGAGAGTTAGCACTACCCTGCACCACCTAGCTTGGCCTTGAAACCCTTGGGCAAAAGTCTTGACCTCGGTGCCCTTTGTTTCCTCATCTGATAAAGTGAGGACAAGCAGGCATACCTCTATCTCAGTGATTCTCCACCAGGGGCAATTCTGCCCCCTCAGGGGATACTTGGGAAATATCTGATGACATTTTTGTTGTCACAGCTGGTCTGGCAGTACTACTAGCCTCTAGTGGTTGCAGATGGTGCTGCTCAACATCATATAATGCACAGAGCAGCAGTGTTGTGGCCACCTGGTGAAGGTTACGTGAGAAGTTACTGTCTGGGTGTGATCAGCTGATGCTGTGAAGGCACCAGGGGAGCCCCCTGTATGTTACCGCCTGTTACGAAATCACAGAAGGTTTGGGAGATGGTGAAAGGCATAAGATGACTCTGTTGCTGTCAGGGAGTTTATAGTCTGGCAAGGGCTAGGTGGATGGACAGAAGGAAACATAGCTAATAATAACAGCTGGCATTACTGGACACTGCATGTTGGGTTATTTTGTTGGTTTAATCCTTAAAACAGCCTTCTAAAGTTGCTGCTGTTGGCCCCTTTTAAAGTTGGGAAGACTGATGTTGGGGCAGGCACTAAGATAGATAAATGTTCCTGGAAGTGAATAGAAAGGGAAGTGTAATGCTAAGCAGGAAGCTTTGTAAGGGATATTTGAGCCTAGTAAAATAATAATAAGACTCCATTCTTAGGCCCTGCCAAGCCCTGTGTGGTGTCCAAGTGCATTTCAATAAGCCCCATCCCAGTAACCACCCGCCTGAGCTCAGCCCCACCAGCCTCCTTTGTGTTGGAGCAATAACACCTCAGGGCTTTTGCCTGGCCTCTGCTCTTCTGTCCTTTGGGTGTGACTATATGCTGGGAGTAGGCTGTAGCTCAGAAAGGAGGGCTTGTGGTCAGAGTGCAAGGGGGGCTGGGCTGCTGCAGGCAGAGGCTAGATTGCCCAGGGCTGCCAGAAGAAAGTGGGAAGTTGGAGAGGCTGCAGGCTAGACTGCTGATTCCTGGAGTTGGTAGTGAAAGAAGAGTGGAGAAGAGCTGGAAAAAAAACAGAACAGCACCCACCTGGCCCTCAGAGGGCACCTGAGACCCTAGATGGAGGGTCCTCAGATGGGCAGCAGAGGACATGCAAGGATAAAAAGCCTGGCTCTTGCCTTGGCTTACTCTTGCCTTGGCTTGCCCTTGCTTCCCTTCCCCCACTCTGGCTTTTCTGAACCCCAGTTTTCCTATCCCTGAAATCAGTCTCGTCACAGCTGCCTGCTGTGGGGAACAACAGGACCATGCAAAGGATGAGCCGAGCCAGCTGGAGTCAAGAAGTCTCCTGATTCTCAGACAGGAGCCAGACTGCCTTGGTGTGAATCTGGGTCCTGATCTAATCTTTAAATGACAGAAAGATTGGTTTCCTCCCTCCAGAACTAGCGAGAGGAATAATGAAGCACCCGCTCTGAACCCTCTCTGGGTACTGGTGCACAGTAGGGACAAATGTGAATGCCAGCTACTATTGCAACTCCTATACCCCACCATGGATTTAGTGGCTACTTTTCAGGGGAAAAGAAGTGAATTAAATGTGCACTGTATGCACATTAAAAAAATACAGATGCCAAACAGTAGGATCTATACAGTTAAATAGCATGTTTTGCTTCCTTAACAAACTTTTGCCTGAGCTAATTTGGTCCCGATGGCTCTGGGTTTACCCCTGGCTATGGCTGGATCTGGCCACCTCCTGCTGGGTAAAGGATTGTGGGGCTTTCCAGGAACCTTAGTTCCTTCTTACACTTGGAGTTTGTTTCCCTTAATTGAGTTGCCCACATCTCAGAGCTCTCTTCCAAAAGAGTTGGCAATTCACACTCCAGAGAATCATCACCAACCACACAAGTGGTTCCATTTGAAGCCTAGGGCACCCCAGGCTGACCTGAGTCATGGTTTTCATCCAGCAGCAGTGTGAGCAGTTGTTCACATTCGGTTACATTGAGCCCAGCCTCAGAGACCCCTTTCGAGTCCCATTCCTGTTTTAGTCTCATTATTGTGAACCGGGAAAGGGGAGCCAGGTTGGAACTAATGGGAATAATTTATCCCATTTGTTCCTCAAACAACTATTGAACACCTACTGTGTGCCCAGCAGGTTTTAGGGGCAAAGAACAAAGCATCCGGAAACAGGCCAAAGCCCAGCCCCAGTGGAGCTGATACAAAACCAAGAACACTTGCTAGATGGTGGGAAGTGTCAAGGAAAAAAAAACCAAACAGGAAAAGAGACCGAAGGAATTGGGTTTGGAACAGTGTCTATCTTTGGAAATTTGAGATTGGTGACTGGGAGGGGTATGAAGAGCTGTGGCCATTTGGGACAGCCTTCTAGAAGGCTCAAAAGCAGGAAGGGCCTCAATATGCATTGTAGGGGCCCTAATGGTGTTACTCTGGACCGAGATGGTAAAAACTGGTTTTGCAGGAGTCCAAGGTGAATCTAAGGGTCTTGGCCTGAGTGGGGAACTTTCCGGTGAGAGCTACATCCAGAGCAGGCTTGGAGGGATGGTGGCTCAGTTGTAGGCACATTGGGATTTTGTGTGTGCAAATCCAGCACCCACGGGAGGTCTAGGCCAGGGGCTCCATGGCAGAGTTTTGGGTGAGTAGAGCTGTGGTTGAAGCCCGTTTCAGGTAGCCATAACAAAATAACCATAGATGAGGAGGCTTTAACAGACACTTACTTTCTCACAGTCCAGGATGGCCACAAGGTCGGGTTTGGTTGGGTTCTGGTGTGCTCATGTGGCCTTTCCTCTCTTTGTGTGCTTGAAGAGAAAAATACCTCTTTCCTTATACAGACACCAGTCCTATTGAGTTAGGACCCCACTTCTGTGACTTTGTTTAATTTTCTCCTACAGATCCTGACTCCAAGTATAGGCACATTGGGGTTACGGTGGGGGGACAGCAATTCTGCCATAGCAGAGGACTGAGCCTAGTGCCAACCTTCACTTTCTGGAAGAACCACATCTGCTTCTCCCTCAAGGGTCTGCATGCCTTCCCTGTGCCTTGAGGGTAAGACCCGAGCCCACTGCTGCCTCATTAAATTGCCACTCACTGCCCCCAGATCTCAGCTCTTCTGGGCAAGATAAGAGTTCCTGCATGCAAGTACATTGACTGTGTGATTCTGCGTGAATGACCATGTCCCCCACCATGCCAGGCTCCTGGACACTTACTTCCTGACCCAGACAGGTGCTAGGCAAATATTTGTTGAGTAACTCTTGGGAGGTCATAGCCTCACATCCCAGTGAGACCTGCTATGGCCTCACATCTCTCTCGGAGGACTAGCAATGCTGGGAGGATTCTCGGCTCTTTGTGTGGGGCTGAGAGCTGCCCCTCCCCTCCCTGGGGTCTAGGGTATTGACCAGAGTGGGGAACTTTCTGGTGAGCTACGATCAGAGCAGGCTGGACGGGACAGGAGCTCAGTTATAGGCACGTTGAATTGGCATCTGAGCCATGTGCAAATCCAGCACCCATGGGAGGTCCAAGCCAGGGGTTGCATTGGCCGCGTTGTGGGTGAGTAGGTGGTGTTTCGAGTCTGTCTCAGCTCAGGCAGCCATAACAAAATACCATAGACTGAAGAGATTTAAACACACACTTTCTCACAGTTCGGGGGGCTGGAAGTCCAAGATGATTGCACGGTCAGATTCTGGTCTACTTACATGGCCTTTCCTCTTTGTGCTTGCTTGGGGAGAATAATATCCTTGGTGCTGTGTGTCCACCTCCCTCTCCACTATTTAATGCATACCAGGTTGTGAGGAGAGAGGATTCAAATATAGTTTTCTGCCCTTGGGGAGTTGATAGTTGAGTGGGATTTTGTGTTCTCAGAGGTGAGTAGGAACTTGGGGTGGAGGAGGAAATGTGGGCAGTAGCAGGAGAAGGGCACTCCAGGCAGGATGCACAGCTTGACCAGTGGAGGGAACAATGCAGTAGGCCTGAGGCCTGAGATAGGTTGGGGTGAGGGACTCAACTTGGTGGGGACAAAATTATTGGGTGGTTTGGAGACCATGACTCCTGACTCCATCCCACCACTGTCCAGCCAGCAGGTGAGCTGGGTCAGGCACAGCTGCTGTAGACCTGTTTCTTCCGAGAGCTCATCGTGGCTCTGTGGCCCTTCCCTCACAGGGCCAGTGTGAATGAGGGACTTCGTGCAGGAACACATGAAGGTGGTGGTTTCTTTTGAGCCCAGCAGACTGAATTAAGAAGGGAGCCCCAGGATAAGTCTCTGGAGTCCCCTCTGGCCCCTCACTGATCTCAAAGTCCTTTAAGGCCTTCCCTCTACCTGTTCCTTGCCAAGGCAGCAAGGTCACACCAAGTCTCTGCAGCCCACAGACCTGCCAAGACCTATGCAATGATTCGTTGAGCCATTTACACTAATTGCCATGTTGTGCTCTCTCCCCTAATGGCTAATCTAAAGCTTCGAAGCCGTGGGTGCTGCACTCTGAGATTGGGATTCAGTCAGAATATCGGGAGATTTCCTCCCTGCATTTCTGTTCTGTCTGTACTCCTGTTGCTGAGCTGCACCAATTCCCAGGGAGGAGTCTGGGCCTAAAGTCTGGCTGCTTGGGCTGGTGCCTGGCTGAGATATGGTCCCCACCCATAAGGGGGGCAGTCCTAGCACTCACCTCAGAGGGGAGCCCTTTGAGACTGCTTGCAATGGTTCCTGGCCCCCTAGGTACAGTAAGGGGGATCCCTCAGAATAGACCCTGCAGCCCCAGAAGCACCTGCAGCTGCATACCTTCAGCCCTCCCTTCCTCTGTCTATAATCCCCATCAGCAGCCCTGTCGCAAACTGGACACATCTATTCCTGCCTTGGTGCTCTGTGTCTACCTCCCTCTTCATATTTAACACATTTACAAATATCTATTGAGCCTCTTTCTCTGTTCTGATTTGTTGATCATGAACTAATCTGGCCAGAATGCCTGCCCTCATGGGGCAGTCTCCTTAGATAAGGAACTATACATACAGCTCTTAAAACGCTGTCCCTTGATTCTAGGGTATTGGATGACATAGTGGGTGGCTCTCTGTCTAGAGCCAGTACTGCCGCAGTGTGGAATGAGAGGACTCTGACTTCCCACCCCCACGCCAAGGTTGGCATGGGGCCTGGGGGTTCACAAAGAGAAGGCAGGCCCCATCTTTACCTCCCCTCCTTCCCTCTCTTCCCTCCCCACAGCTGTTCACTCCCTGAGTCTGACCATCCTCTCTCCTTCACTGCCACCACCATCTCTATATTTTGTCCTGTGTTCTGGTCTCCATATTACTGCTGGGAATTCTCCAGAGTTGGTCTGGGCCTTAGTCTCCCTTGCTCGGAGCTTCCCGCTAACATGTGGGTCGTGAGCTGCAATTTGCCACTCTGAGTTTGCCGACCACTGCCTTAGGGAAAACACTTAAAAACATTTTAATATGTACTAATGTCTTTAACTTGAAGTCAAAACTTCTGGGTAAGGGTAATGCATATTCATTAGTCAACAGAGCAGCAAACTGCAGCTTAAGAGCTGCAGTTTGTTGACCACTGGCCTAGGGAAATCACAGGTTACAGTGTTCCGTCAGACCTTGTCCTTACCACTTACTCACCAATGTCTTCGGAACAGTCCTGAATTGCCACATGACCTCAGTTTTCCAAGCTGAGTATTGGGAATATGAAATCCTCTCCAGAGGTTTACTAACAGGATTTGGGGGTCACCTACATCTCCCTCCGGTTCTGCCAGATGAGGCAACTCAATCAGTGAGTTCAGACTGAGTTTATAGAACCACGTTGGCCTTATCAGCATCTATTTACAAATGGAGAAGTAGAGGTTGGGAGCTCCTGATCCCAGGAGTGAGTGAGTTCTGGAACCAGTACTCAACCTGGCCCCAAAGTGCACCTCTGAGCCCATGGGTTTGTAGCTGCTTTTATTCTTTAGGCAGCCTTTTCAGAGTGAACTCAGTATTAAAAGATAGAGCCCAAGTCTCTACGGTGTCCCAGTGCTCAGCCCATGGAGGCAGGTCAGAATGGACTTGCTAATGAATGTTAGCTCTGAAAGCTAACTGGGGAATGAGGGAACACTAGCTGGGGGCTCTCATTAGTTCCTGCCCCGGGGCCTTTGCATACACTCCTTTTCTGTCATCCTTCTCACCAGCCTCTCTGCTCGGCCTCTCTTCATTTCTCTATCTGCTTATTGAGGACCACTATAGAAGGGATACTCTTATTTCTGGAGGCACTTTCAAAGCCACGTGATCCTCAGTGGCTTTTTATGATTGCCCCTAGAGCAGGGGTGTGGAACATCCAACCAGGCTGGGTAAGACCCACAAAATCATTTGGTCTGGCCCTGCCAAGACATTAGGGTTGAGTTCATTAAATGTTTGACCAAATACAGCGGGCTAATTTTTAAGGTGATAATTTTGAATGGCCCCCGAATGATGTTCCATAAATATCCAAGTGGCCCTTGGCAGGAAAAAAGTTCTCCACACCTGTCCTAGAGTGTGAGACATGCCCTTCCCATGTAACCAATTCTCCTGGGTTGGAATATGCACAGAAGTGCATACTTTTTAGAGGTCTCTGGCCCCCAACCCTAATAGTCTCCCCACCGATCAGGATAGGGGTTGAACTCCATGAGCAAGATCAAAAGCAGATCCTTAAATTTGCATTTCTTTCCTACCTTAACACTTTAGGGTTAATTTGCATAAATTAAATGTGTGGTATGATTTTATACATTTTTAAAAATATATTTTTTATTGATTTCAGAGAGGAGGGAGAAGAGAGATAGAAATATCAATGATGAGAGAATTGTTGATTGGCTGCCTCCTGTACGCCCCCTATTTGGATGGATCCCACAACCTGAGCATATGCCTTTGACCGGAATTGAACCTGGGACCCTTCAGTCTGAAGGCAAACACTCTATCCACTGAGCCAAACCAACTAGGGCTGATTTTACACATTTTATTTAAAAATATTTTTTAGCCAAAATCGGTTTGGCTCAATGGATAGAGTGTCGGTTTGCAGACTGAAAGGTCCCGGTCAAGGGCATGTATCTTGGTTGCGGGCACGTCCCCAGTAGGGGGTGTGCAAGAGGCAGCTGATCGATGTTTCTAACTCTATCCCTCTCCCTTCCTCTCGGCAAAAAAATCAATAAAATATATTTAAAAATATATATTTTTTAATGTTGCAAATAGGCCATACATTCACCAGGTTAAAAATTCAAAATACCCATAGAATGAACCTGGCAAGTCAATATGGTTTCAGTTTTATAGAGGTGCACATACTGCGTAGTTTGCCCATTTAAAGTGTACAATTCCATGCTTTTTAGCACAGTCACAGAGTTATGCATTCATCATAATTTTAGAACATTTTCCATTAGTTCAAGAAGAAACCCTGTAAATTGGGTTCTTGGACTCAAATAATTCCACTTGGGGTATAGAGGTTGAGCTTTTCCACACCAAGAAACAATTCTCAGACACCAAAAAAGTGTCTGAGAATTCAATTTTATTCTGACATTACCTGGAGATTGCTTCAGAGTCCACGGGCTCAGTTCTACAAGACTGCCCCACCAACACACTTCTGACAGCAGTCCCAAGCCAGGGTTACCATGCTTCTGCTGACTGGCCACAGAAACTTTTTGCTCAATTAATTTCTTAGAGAGCTGATCAGAGAACAGCTTAGCTAGATACTGGTTTATTGTAAAAGGGTATAACTCAGGAACAGCCAGATGGAAGAGCTGCATAGGGCTAAGTGGGAAGGGATTCCATGCTTCCATGCCCTTTTCTGACAATCGACTCCAGATCTCCATAAATAGACTGACCAGTTGATCACTGGCTGCTGGTGATTGGTATAATCTCTCTCCCATCCCCAGAGGTGGGGAGACTGAAAGTTCCATCCCTCTAATCACAGGTGGGTGCTTTAGCAACCAGCTTCCATCTGAAGGTGCTTCCAAAAGTCACCACCTTAACATAACAGAAGACCAGTCAGGAAATTCCAGGGGTTGCTAGAGCTGTGAGTCAGGAATTATGGATAAAGATCCAGTGTATGAGAAAACATATTTTGGTCATCTGAATGACCAAATATACATTTCTTATACATCACAATATGGCACCCTATATTCTTGACTCATTCCCCAAACCTCCCATCATTCTAGCCCCTGACAATCACTAATCTGTTTTCTGTCTTTTTGTTGTTAATCCTCACTTGAGGATCTTTTTCCATTGATTTTTTCAGAGTGGAAGAGAGAGGGAAAGACAGCAATATCGATGTGAGAGAAACACATCAATTGGTTGCTTCTGTGCCCCAACCAGGGCCTAGGCTAGGGAGGAACCTGTAACCAAGGTATGTGCCCTTGATTGGAATCAAACCTGGGACCTTTTGGTCCACAGGCCAAGACTATCCACTGAGCAAACTGTCTAGAACTGCTTTCTGTTTTTATGAATTTGCGTGTTGTGGGCATTTCACATGAATGGGATATAATATGTGGTCCTTTTGTCTGGCTTCTTGCATTTAGCATATTTTCAGTTTCATCTAAATCAGTAGTTGCCAACCTTTCAGACCTCACAGACCACTGGTTGGTGACTGCTGGTCTAAGTTATGACATGTACTGGTTCATTTCTTTTTATGGCTGAATAATATTCCACTGTATGGATGTACCAATTTTGTTTATCCATTCATCACTTAATGGACGTTTGGACTGTTTGCACCTTTGGGCAATTGTGGGTTGTGCTGCTGTTTTTTTCTGTGGTTATATGTTTTCACTTCTCTTGGGCATAATTGTGAGGAATGGAATTCCTGGGCATCATGGCACCTACATGCTTAACCCATTTGAGGACTTGCCAGATGGTTTCCAAGGCAGCTGCACATCTTTGCATCTCCACCAGCAGTATAGGAGGGTTCCAATTTCTCATCCTTGACAGCATTTGTCTTTTTTCTTCTACCTGACCTAGTGGGTATGAAACAGTGACTAGTGATTTGGATTTGCATTTCCCTGATAACTGGTGGTATTCTTATGCAATTTGTCATTCATCAAATAGTGGTTGAGTGTTATGTGCTCAGCACTGTAAATACTCTGGGGGAAATGGAGCGACTTGACCCTCTGGGAGTTGCCATGCCAGTGCCCTTCAGAGTTACTCTATGCATGGGGTACTAGTGATGCGTTATGCTCACTGTGTTAAATCATTTCATCTTTAAGCACCTGTGTGTAAGTTTGCCTTTCCCCCTTGTCTGCAAGAAATAGCATGTGGCCACCCTGTCCTGTAGCTGACATGGCTGATTTGACAGTCTGTCCTAAAGGGATGGAAGGAGTGGCTCCTGCGACTTTTTGTTTTTGTTTTTGTTTATTGATTTCAGCGAGGGAGGGAGAGAGATAGAAACATCAATGATGAGAGGAAAATCAATGATTGGCTGTCTCTTGTATGCCTCCTACTGGGGATTGAGCTTGGAACCTGGCATGTGACCCCTGGTTCATAGGCTGACGCACAACCCCTAAGCCACACCAGCCAGGCAGCTGCAATTGTTAAGACCCCAGCAAACCTACCATGTGGATGCTGCTGAGGACAGGCCTGAGCATGTCACCTGACACATCTCTCTGTCTACCCCTGTCCCCTGCACAGCTGCCACCATGGCCCAGACCCTGCAGATGGAGATCCCGAACTTCGGCAACAGCATTCTGGAGTGCCTGAATGAGCAGCGGCTTCAGGGCCTGTACTGTGATGTGTCGGTGGTGGTCAAAGGCCATGCCTTCAAGGCCCACCGGGCCGTACTGGCTGCTAGCAGCTCCTACTTCCGGGACCTGTTCAACAGCAGCCGGAGCGCTGTGGTAGAGCTGCCGGCGGCTGTGCAGCCCCAGTCCTTCCAACAAATCCTCAGCTTCTGCTACACGGGCCGGCTGAGCATGAATATGGGGGACCAGTTCTTGCTCATGTACACGGCTGGCTTCCTGCAGATCCAGGAGATCATGGAGAAGGGCACAGAGTTCTTCCTCAAGGTGAGCTCGCCCAGCTGCGATTCCCAGGGCCTACATGCTGAGGAGGCTCCGTCTTCCGAGCCCCAGAGCCCTGTGGCTCAGACATCAAGCTGGACGGCCTGCAGCACCCCGTTGCCCCTGGTGTCCCGTGTCAAGACAGAGCAGCAGGAATCGGACTCTGTGCAGTGCACGCCTGTGGCTAAGCGGCTGTGGGACAGCAGCCAGAAGGAGGCCGGGGTTGGTGGCAGCAGTGGTGGCAATGGTAGCCGAAAAATGGCCAGGTTCTCCACATTGGACCTGGCCGCCAACCGGCCACCTCAGCAGGCCTTGGCTGCTGCAGCAGCAGCTGCAGCAGGGGGCGTGGTGAGTGGGCCCAGCATGTCTGAGCGGACCAGCCCTGGAACCTCGAGCGCCTATACTAGCGACAGCCCAGGCTCCTATCACAATGAGGAGGACGAGGAGGAAGACGCGGGTGAGGAGGGCACAGACGAGCAATACCGGCAGATCTGTAACATGTACACCATGTACAGCATGATGAATGTCGGCCAAAGTGGTGAGGCACCCACTTCTTCCCTGCCCCCATCGCCACCTCTACCCATGACCCCCATCCCCAACACTTACTACTCTCTCCCTCCACAGCTGAGAAGGTGGAGGCCCTCCCTGAGCAGGTGACCCCTGAATCCCGGAATCGCATCCGGGTGCGGCAAGACTTGGCATCTCTCCCAGCTGAGCTCATCAACCAGATTGGTAACCGCTGCCACCCTAAGCTCTATGATGAGGGCGACCCCTCTGAGAAGCTAGAGCTGGTGACAGGTAGGCTGGCCTCACTTGCTCCCCCAGTCCCCTTCTCTCCCCACCCTTGGCCTCAGTGCCCTCTGGGCTACTGGCCTGTAGCATACCCCCTGGCTTTGTCCTAGGGCAGCTGACACCCCTCTGTGTTGATACACATCAAAGATTAGCCTCTAGGATTTTGCCCTGGAGGCATATGTAAGCATTAGGGGACATCTTGGCCATAAGGCAGTGGATGTGTGGCTTCTTAGGGTGGTGTGAGGGTTAACTAGTGGATGGTTAAGAATTTGGCACAGAATCAGAGTGCCTGGGTGCAAGCCTCTGCTGCCTGTTCTAACGCCTAGCTGGTTGTGCTGACAAAAGCAACACACATACTAGGTGAGCCTGGCACATTGTAGGTGCCCCGTGGGCAGTGGTACCACCATCTGTCTTTTTCTGAGCGCTGATGAGGCTGCCCTGGGGTGAGTTGTTGGAGAGGTTCTCTGGAGCTCCCGAGAAGTAGGCCTGGCCGCATGGGGAATGTGGCAGTATAGGGCCTGACCACCCTCCATCTCTTCCCTCTAGGCACCAATGTGTACATCACAAGGGCACAGCTCATGAACTGCCATGTCAGTGCAGGCACACGGCACAAGGTCCTGCTGCGGCGCCTCCTGGCCTCCTTCTTTGACCGGTGAGGCCCTTGCCAAAAGCCCAGGGAGTAGGGAGCTGTCCCATGACCCCCACCACCACAGGGAATCTGACTCTTTCCCCATGACCTCCCCTCCAGGAACACACTGGCTAACAGCTGTGGCACTGGCATCCGCTCTTCCACCAATGACCCCAGACGCAAACCATTGGACAGTCGCGTCCTCCATGCTGTCAAGTGTGAGTGTCTAGCTTTCTGGAGGCGGGTTGGTGTAGGCCCTGGGGTGAGCAGATGGTCCTTTTCTCTGGTGTTGGCCTTGATAGGTGGGTGTGGTTTGTTAAGGATCTGAGGTCCAACCTAGGCTTGTTGTGAGAAGGGCTGTGCTGCTTAGAGATTTCTTCGGGGTGTCGGGGACAGGGCACTGAAGGGAAGACTGTCCAATGGGAGTGTGGGAGGATCTTCAAACTCATGGTAGTTATGAAGCAGCCAAGCCCCATCCAATTGTCAGGAGAGAACTCTTTGCAGGTGGAAGGAGTCTCCTAATTCCTAAATTCTGCAAATAATCCATGTGTTTCAAGAGCATTGGACCACTCTGTCAAACCATATATGTCCTACATGTGGCAGAGCTTAGTCAAGCACAGAGCCAGCTAATGTGATCTAGCATGCTCTCTGCAAGACCTCTGTTCTCTCACCTCCAAGAGGGTTTCTACGGTGTCCTGTGGCTGGGGCTAGGGGAGTCAGGACAGGCATGGCTGAGGGCCTTTTGGCGGTGTGGGAGGCATGGCCACCTAGGCCTGAGCTGTCCGCTCTCCCCGCACAGACTACTGCCAGAACTTTGCTCCGAACTTCAAGGAGAGCGAAATGAATGCCATTGCAGCTGACATGTGCACCAATGCCCGCCGTGTCGTGCGGAAGAGCTGGATTCCCAAGGGGAAGCCACCTGAGGGTGATACCTACACCACCTTCATCAGTGACACGGGCAAGCTGGAGCCGGACATGATGGGTGTGGAGCACAGCTTTGAAACAGCCAGCCATGATGGCGAGGCTGGCCCCTCAGCCGAGGCCCTCCAGTAACCCCCACCGAGCCCTCCATGAGGCCGTCACACTCCCCCTCCCGACACCCACCCACCTACCATCTTGGTCACGAGCTACTGTCTGTCCCTACCCAGGACCCGCAGGGTGTGCTGCATGCTTCGGCCTCCCGTCCCACCCCTGACCCCAATCCGAGTGGGCTGGGAGAGGGTGGCAGTGGTGCGAGCTCTGCGTGGCCTTCTCTCTCTCTCTCTCTCTCTCTCTCTCTCTCTCTCTCTCTCTCTCTCGCACACACTCGTGCACAGTCAGGGAGTACTCGCTCCCCCCTCTTCTAATCCCTACAATTGTTTTCCCATTCCACTCAACCAGGCCAGGCAGGGGAGGGGCAGTCCTCTGCTCCACCCTTCGCTGCAGCCCCACGGGACTTGCAGGGGCCCTGGGGTGCTCAGGACCCCTCCTGCCACCACCTCCCAGTGCTTCCACGTTTCCAAAAGCGCCTTCCTGTCTCCTTCATCTGTCCCTGCACCTGGGGCTGGGGTAGGCGAGGCTGTGGGGACTGCTCTTGTGACAGCTGAGGAAACCTGAGGCTCAGAGAAATTACACGACTGACCTAAACCGACCTAAGGTGGCAGGCGGTAGTGCGCCCAGCGCCCTTCTTTCCCCCCCACCCAGTACTCAGCCTCTCTTGCCCCATCAGGCCCGTCAGACCTGAGTGGGGCAGGTCCTGAGTGAAGGATACAGACCCAGAGTTTCTGAGGAGAGGTTTTGGAGGCTCACAGGTGCGTGTGCGTGTGAATGCGGAGAAGTTTTGCTTTAAAATAAATGAAGATAAGAGAGGCAGTGGAACCAGGGGAGCATGCTGGCAGGCTGCTGCCCTTCCCTCCCTCCCCACCCCATCCCACGGCAGGGCTCCCAGCTCCCATCCCCTGTACATACTTTTTAAAACATTTTTTTAGCTAATGAAATATTGAAGTATAAGATTCCTTTTATTTTTCAAACCAATGGGACTGTGTCTGATGTGCCCTTTGGTCCCTGGGGGCCGTGGAAGGTAGGATGGGGTGAGGGGTGTGAGAGTAGGCTGAATGTTGCATGCATGTAGAGTATGGGTGCACATTTCCAAGGTGGGACCCCAGGCCAGCTATCGCCTGGACTACATTTGAAGGATATCCTGCCTGTTGGCAGAGCCCAGCTCCTGGGGACAGGGCAGGACCCGCTGCATTTATTAGCAGTTGTTTGCTGAATTTTCTCTAACCATTCCTCTCTTTTTAGCATCATCCAGTGTGAATGATTTCTTTTTGAGTTTTACATGTGAACCAGAGGGTTTTTTTCTTTTTCTTTTTTGCTCTCCATCCCCCTGTGCTGCTGGGTGTCATTTGACATTTTTTGTCTAGCCTTTTCCTCGCCTTTCGCCTCGCCTCTCTTTTCACTTTTGGTCTCCTCCCAAGTCTGATAGCCCACGGCTTCCAAAGGCAGGAGCTTGCTAGAGATGGGTGGGGCTATCCCAATGAACCCTTGGAATCTGACTTGGGGGCCCCATCCCCCACCCTATAGCCCCCACCAGCCTGTGGGAAGGGGGTCCCTCCAGCATCCGTTTGTGGAGTTGGAGGTGTCCGGTCTGGCTGTGATCCTGGCACTCCTCTTTCTGGCCCGAGTATGTGTGTGGGGGGTGGAGGCAAGTGTATGAGGGGGGAGTTGACACCCCCAGCTAAAGCACAAGCACCTTAGTCACACCTCCCCTGCCCCTCATCCTGGCCTTGACACTCTACCCCAGCGTCATCCCAAAGCACAATATCCCAGTCACTTGGTGGGCTCCAGGGGCCACAGAGGGGTGGGCTGGGGTTCCAGCCAGCCCCCCTAAAGGAAGCAGGAGTCTCCAGGTACTCCCCACTTCCAGGCCTTAGCTGGGGGCCAGCTCCTGGGACTGGTGTCCTCTCCCTCCCCACCCTTTTTTCTGGGCAGATCCCTGCCTAGCCCCTTCCCTGCCTTGTACTCAGGCAGGGCTTACCCCTGTTCTTTCTCCGTACCCTGCAGCACTGGGTTGGGTGGCAGAACCCCTTGTTTCAGGGACCCCAGGAGGTGCCCCTGGCTCCAGGGGACTGTGTGTTGGTGGTGGGGGAGGGGCAGGGGGAATTCCTCACCAGGAGAGCCAAAGACAGGGTTGTGCCTTACCCCAGGAGCCACCCCTGTGCCCATCCACCCTGCCCTTTCAGGTGGCCTGCTGCTTTTCCTCCCCTCCCTCCCCCCAGCCCTGCTGTGAGCTGCATGGTTCCCATCCCCACCTGGGCAGCCAGGAAGGAGCATGAATGGAGACTCACCAACGAAAAGACTGGAGGCCTCTGGCCGCCCCTGTTCCCATAGGACAGGCCAGCTGCTGTGTCCACGTGGAGTGCCAACACCTGCCCTTCTCTGGGCTGAGCCCCCTACCCCCACCCCAGCCTGTAAGTGAGATTGCACATTAACTACTGTAAGGAGAGGAGCGCACTGGGAAATGTGAACATGAGAACATCAGTAACACTGATGAGAATAAACTAAACGCCTTTGTAACAGCCCTGCAGCATGCTACTCACTGGGGGGCAAAGGGGTTGTAGTGGCTGGGAAGAGATGATGCACATTGGGGTCTCCCATTCTGCAGAGCAAGACCCCCCACTGCCCAGGACTTACATTGACAAATGCAACAGGGTCACGCTCAGGGTGCACTTGCGAGTGTCACGTGACAACATGTAAGAGGGAGGGGCAGCATGTTCTCAGATGGTAACACGATACAGACCCAAAGCACCAACGGGTTCCACTTATAGCACCCTTCAGATTACCCCATGTGTAGACTCACAACACTGCCCAAGGCTGTTCCTGCACACATGGCCCCTGCCTGGGCATCCCATGGGAGTCCCTCCAAAGCTTGAAGGGTAAAGGCTCCCTTGAATGGCCTACTGACACTAGCTGCCTTGTGGTCTGACATCCCCCATCCCAGACACACCTCTCCCTCCATTTTGAGTCAACACAAAAGATGGCAAACCTAGCTGAAGAGTCCTGAGCACATGAAATGACAAATGTTCTATGGAGCCAAATCAAGACATGTAAGTGCCTTAGGATCCCATTTGTTCAGTAATTTCAAGCACCCTGGGAAGGTCAGTTACCTGAGGGATCCCATTGGTCAACAAAAATCTGCTGGGAGGTGGACAAGGAGGCTACATCCCTGCCCAGGCAAGTCCTTCCACCCATGATGCAAAGAAATGATGTCCATGGAGAAGACTAATATGGTGCAGGTTGACCCTTGCAGTCAAAAATCCATGTGTAACATATGACACCCCAAAATTTTTACTAAGCCTACTGTTGAACAGAAGCCTGATAATATAGTCAATGAGCACATATATATGTACCATATGATGTATTCTTACAACAGGCAACAAAAAAGGTTAAGAGAATTATAAAGAATTACATGTATAGTATTTATTTTTAAAATCAGCATATAAACGGACCTGCACAGTTTAGACCTGTGTTCAGAGGTCAACTATACTACATTCACAGGATGGCTTAGGTATGGCTCAGTAAGCATCCCATTGGAAGTCCAGCATTAGCTGTCAAGGGGTTTTGAGGGTCAACAGCATTGCCAACAAAAATTCAGAGGTGATGCTGCCCCACCTGACTTTCAGAAGCACATCTTTTAACACCAGAAAGACTCAGAACTGAGTATAGAATGGGCTAAAGAGAACCTAAACCACATAAAAAAGGAGTCTGTACATGCTTGGTTCTTTTTTGACAAATTGTCCTGACAGAATAACATCCTCATAACAGAGAACACTCTAGAACGTGTATGAGTGAGATTCGTGGTTCCCATGCCCTGCTCATCCAGCTCCTCCCCAATGCGGACAGACATGTGTTCCTGAATAATGTGGGGGATGGAAACATCTGATGATAATCTAAGGTTCACAGCACTTACAAGTTTACCCAGTTTATATAGGAATCATTTCATACTCAGGAAGGAAGGCTCCATGCAAAGCCCTTAAATTTACAAACGCTGCCTTGTTAGAGTGGCTTCAGAGAGGGAACTAGAAGCCAGGTGTGCAGTGGAGCCCAGCGTTACTTGGAGGCACCTCAGAAGTGACCACTCAGCTCCATGGCTAAGGCATGTACCTACTTTGGGTATAGAACAGGCAAAAGATGTTTAGGTTGAACTTCAAATACTCAAGAAAGATTCATGGTTTAAAATTTTCCGTGGCAATAAAATTATCCATCATGAAAACCAACCAAGAAATTAACCAGAATAGTCTTTTCTGCACCTAATACTGGCCACTGAAATCCCTAACATGTGTACACAAATGCACATACCTATACATGCAAACGAGGTTTAGTTCCAATTCAGGAAGCAGCCACAAGTTTAGAATCAACATACCATATGATCTAAATATGTATAAAAAAGGCTGGGATTTTATTTCCAAGTTGGCACATGTAGAAGGCACAGGGGTGAATAAATGGCTTTGGGACACTGGAAATAAAAATGGGAGAGGATGTATCTGAGGTCCCCCTTCCTCCACCACCCCCTAAGTGCACTTGAGAAAGAACCAGTGGTGGGGGCTCCAACCAAGGACCCTGAGGGTCCTACTGGCTCTCGATGGGACAGCTCCCCAGACATGACACCCTCCTCCCAGGGGGCAGAGCCCTACCAGCTCCCCCAGCTTGAGGGATCAGCCCCCTGGGAGAGCCAGGATCAGAGAGAGAAGAGCAGGATGAGAACCAGGAGAAGCACCCCCAACAGCACCACAATTGCACACCACTGTCGGCGGTCTAGGGGTAAGAGGGTTAGAAGTCATGAGGGAGGCAGCACCACCCCATGCCTCCACCCCCTCTAAATTGCCTTCCCCAGAGAACTCACCACTTGTCATATGGGACACTTTGGCCATCTTCCTGAGGACCCCATCCATCCGGGACTGGGTGTGGTCCATCTCATGAGCAAATGTGTCCAGCATGCTGCCAAGACCAAGATGGTGTAAGCCTTCAAAGGGGAGCCGGCCTCAAGCTCCCGGCCCACCCTGGGGGTCCTGGCCTCACATGCCCTGCTCATCCAGCTCCTCCCCAACGCGGCCAGACATGTGTTTCAGAACCCGGATGCTCCCAGACACCAATTCCAGCTGTTGATCCTGTTGGTCCATGATCAGCTGCAGATTGGAGAAGTGGGAACTACTGTCATCAGGGAGATCCGAGTTCCTCCAGCCCATGACTGACCAGCCACACAAACCTGCTGTGTGGCCTGCTGCTCCTCAATGTAGCGAGAGGTGACAGAGACCACGCTGGCATCCAGCAGGTCACTGGATGGCTTCTGGGCAGTTGGCTTGCCCGTAAGCATCTGGTGGGGCACAGAACACAAGATCAGGGAAGAACACCTCACCAAAGAGCCAGACACAGACAAATTTAGATGTTAGTCAGGAAGGCAGTGTTTGAAGTGCATTGGCCTGGGTTCCTAAGACCCACTAAACAGCAAGGTGACAGACTCCAAGGCCATACCACTTGACCTCCCTGTGTATCAGTTTCCTCATCTATAAAATGGGAGAACTACAATCCCTGTTTGCTGAGATTGGAATGAGAAAATTAATCCTTGGAAAACAGCTATCTATAGAAAAGGCTAATATGCTAAGTATCATCTGACCAGCAGCTGTGATGCACAATGACCACCAGGGGGCAGATGCTCAATGCAAGAGCTGCAGTGACACGCACTGGCCATTTACAGAGTAATGGCACCTTGGACCTGGCACCCACAAAGCAACCCCAGAGTAACACCCCACCAAATTGCAACTGATGCTGCCAAGACCCCATGGCGCAAAATGTGGCCCACAGCCCAGCCCTGAAACGGTAGCTGTGGGCGCCAGGTAATGATGTCACATGGCAACACCCAGCTTCCTCTCCCCAGCAATTAGTCTCCTTGGAGTTTCTTCAGCCTAGGAACACTTGCTTTATAGCTAGGTGGAAACATTTTACATTGTAACCAAATGTCTGTGAAGCAGTTTTCGCCTCATCTCATTTTATCCTCACAAAAGTCCTGGAGTAGGTAGATAGGAGACTCCGAGGAATCCTATTTTGTTTTCATTAGCCAAAAAATGGATATTTAGAAACTTGATCCAACTGAAAAGAAGAAATGATGAATCTTGAAAGTGACTTCAGGTTTTCTCACTGCGCAGAATATAGTCAAACACTGCTGCAGTTAAATATTTCATCCTTTGTTCTCCCTGCATGATCTACAACAATAATCTGTTCATGTTGATATTTACTACTGTGTTGTTGACAATTACCTGAAAGAGAAATTGGGATGCTTCACTGGGCTGGAAAAGGTTTAGCTAAACCAGAAAGCAGGTCTAATTAAGCAAGTTTATTCTATATATAATAAAAGCTAAGTTGACTCGCCCATATGCAATATATATAAAACTCTCACTAGCACCAATCACATGCATGTGTTTTGATCTGTCATTGTCGATTGTGAATTTGGTTGACACTTCTACTATAGAGAAAGGGAAAATAGCAATATTAAAATATTCCTAATTAATTTCCTTTCAATGTGCATGAATTCATGCACTGGGCCACTAGTTACCATATAAACAAGTGTGAGAATTTGGACTTTTATCCCCAAGGTAGCTCATCAGGAAAGCACATAGGCACTGCTACAGAACTCCAAGCTGGTGTGGGCCTCAGCTCCCCCACCCTCCCAGATCCCATGTGAGCTTATAATGGGATGGCAAGAGACTGGTGGAGTCATAACATACAAAGAATGGGCATTCAACATAGAGGGGAAAGGTGTATAGACAGGCAGCAGGGAGCATTAGAACAAAAGGCATGAGCAGGCACACACTCAGATAGGTCAAGTGCATACACAAGAGGAAAAATGTAGGCAGAGCCCTGGTCGGTTTGGCTCAGTGGATAGAGCATCGGCCTGTGGACTCAAGGGTCCTAGGTTCAATTCCAGTCAAGGGCATGTACCTTGGTTGCGGGCACATATTCAGTGGAGAGTGTGCAGGAGGCAGCTGATTGATGTTTCTCTCTCATCAATGTTTCTAACTTTATCCCTCTCCCTTCCTCTCTGTAAAAAAATCAATAAACTATATATATATATGAAAAATGTAGGCATATGTGCTGAAAACAGTAAACACAGAGAACAAAGAAAGAGGATAGGTATACAGACACCACTCACACACACACACACACCCCATGCCCTGGAACCTCTAGGACAAGGCAGAAGGGAGTATTACACGATCAGTGAGGGCTCAGGTGTATACACATACAGAAAGCAGGCAGGTAGACAGCCAAGAGGACTGCACACAAAAAGGATGGGCACTGACATATAAAGGACAGACATACACTTTTCCCAGGGATCAAGCAAACACACACCAAGGAGAGGCTCACCCTGAAAAATGTTTCGGGTCAGGTCAAGATGCCTTACCTCTCTATTATTTCTCTCCATGAAGGCTATGGCTGCTGGGCTGACCATATGGTCCTTCATTTCCTGAGAGTGAGGACAGCATCAGAGAGTAAAGACGCTTCAACTTCCACCCTTACCCCATCATAATCTCCTTTCTCTCACCTGGACAGCTTCCCGCATCCGCTCCACGAATATCTTTCTCTCCTGCAGGTCCCCAGCTGGAAGCTTGAATTTGCCTGGGTTGGCTTCCACTATGCGTAGGTCCCGAGTCAAGAGTCAAGGCCACAGCTAGACACAATCCCCTCATTTGCCCCAAAAGCCTTCAACTCCTCCCTGGTGTCCAGCCTCCCAGATTCCCCTGTCACCGCAATGGGCTCTCCCAGCAGCCCTCCAACCCTCCAACCCTCCAACCCTCCAGGATATCGATGGTCTCCTCCAAGTCTTCGAGGTCCCACTCGATGCTGCGCAGGCCATTCCGCAGTTCATTGGTGGTCCAGTCCAGCTCCTCGCGTCCGACCGCAGCGCCCTCCTGCAGGAGCTCACACCAGCGCTGGTACAGCCCTCGGGCAGTGTTCACCGCCTTCTGCACCTCGCTGCAGGCAGGGGCAGAGCGGGCGCATTTGGGGGCAAGCGGGTCTTCCGCCCGCCGCTGTGCCCCTAAATGAGTGGGGGAGCTCAGAGGACCCCTACATCATCTTGCGTACCTCGACCACCGGGTGATCCCGACCCACGCACCCCAAGACCGCTTGGCACGCTGCGGCCCGCATCCGGGCACTGGCTGGCAGGGGCCCTGGCACCCTCTGCCCTCCCCCCTCACTGTCACTCACCCTCGGACTACAAAAAACGGGTCTTCGAGAGACATGTCACCGCCCCCCGTCGGAGACCGAGCCCCCTCTCCTCTGGGCCTGGATAGCTGGTTTCCTCGCCGTGGGGGAGAGCACGCCACCACCCCCGCCCCCGTCACGTGACCAGGCCACCATCGAGAGCCGGGCCACGAGGAGAGAGAGAGAGGCCTCAGAAGCCGGAAGTGCAGAACTCCCGCCGCCTCCGCGGCCATCTTGGCTGTGGGCAGAGGCGGCTTTCGGTGCGCATGCCCCGCCCTTCGCGTCCGTTTATCTCGCCGTTTCCCGCTTTCCCCTAATTCGGCCTGACCCGGCTGAAGTCTGAACCCGGGACCTCTGGGTTCGAGACCCAGCCCCTTGGATGGTTGCTGCGCAACCTGTTTCCCTTCCCGGCGATGTAAATAGTAATAACCTCCCAGAAATCAGACGAGGTTGTGTCTGGGGAAGGGGCTCGTTCTATTCGTAGACCCTTTTACCGGACTCCTTGAGCCTGCTCCCGGGTCCTATGCAGGGAGAGCGGTCCCAGCCCTGGGTCGGGAGTGGCAGGTCTGGGAAGGGCGGGGGAAGGCGGTCGCCCCCACCTCCCTGCGGCGGGCTAATGTGCGGGCATCCTGTGGGCAGTTAGTTCTGCTGAGCTCTCCGCTTTCTTTCCTGCTGAGGAGAGGCACGTGGAGGCCCCCGGGCGGGATGGCCGCTGGTGGGCGCCCGGAGATGCTCCTGCGGCACGGGGTCTTGCTGGGTGTGAGCCGAGGGTTGCGGGAGGGCGTGCGCTGGCTCTGAAGATGGTTTCCAGAGCGGAGGAGCCCTCTGCGTGTGGGGTCGCCGTCTGGGGAGAGACCAGGGATGTCTGGGGAGAAGTCCACGTCTCGGTCACACAGGGGCGTTCCTTGCGGGGCTAGGGAAGGGAGCCTTCGCCTGAATGAGTCCTCACCTCCCTCTGGAGGGTGGGCGGCGCCTCCGAAGAAGTCCCCGGAGGGTCGCCCCTGGGTGTGTCAGAGTCGCTGTGTGGGGTTTAGGGTGAGTTCCTGGGTTAGGGGTGCCAGCGGCGTCTCTGAGGTGCCGGGGGGCGGTGGGGTTGGGGTGGTGGGCACATTCCCAGGCGGTCCCTGAAGTGTGTGGCAGGAAAGGTGGCCGAAAGGGGACACTTCTACGGAGTCTTTTAGGGATTTTGAGCCCCCAGGTGCAGGGAGCGGGACCTGAGCGCCCTCCAAGGGTGCATGAGACAACTGGGGAAGAGGGGAGCAGTAACACCTGGGATGGGGCTTGTAGGGGGAAATACTGGGAAGACGGGGAGAAGGTGGGCCTCGCCAGGCCGCCCCTGGTGCAGGCGAGGTCTTGGTTTAGAGTATCGGGGAGATGGCGTCAGTGGGAGCCCAGAGATCACCCCAACCCGCCCGCGGGGGGCATTCCCGGAGCGGCTCACGCCTTCCTGGCCTCCCGGAAGGAAGCAAACCTTCCTCCTCGGCCCCACTAGACACGGCTCCGGAAGCCGGGGGCTCCAAACAGCCTTAGGCCGAAGTGGGGAAAGGAAGAGGGCGTGCTTGGGGGCCAGCCCCACCCACGCCCGCCCGGCCGGAAAAAGCCGGCTACCGCCCAGTATGGAGAGCCCGGCCCCTGTCCTTATATGGGCAGCCGGAAGTGGCTCGGCCTCCGGCCCTACGTCATTACTTCCAAATTTAGTCTGGATGTCGCGCGGACCCGGTGGCGGGAAGGCTCTGCGCTCCAGTCGAGTGGGCGGAGCCTCCCCTTAAAGTGCCCGTACCGCGAATGAATGGAGCCATTCAAATAATTTTGCAGCTGTTTTGGGGGGGAGGAACTGGGACTAGGTTTTCTAGGAGAGGTAGAGCATGACGGAGGGTAGGTTCGATGTTCTCTATCGGCTCTCTGCGTTGCTCGGTTTTCAGCTCTTACCCCAACCGCGCCTCTTCAGGTGCAGAGGCAAGAGCGCGGCCCGGTCCTTTAGGGTCCGCAGCCATGGGTTCAACCGGATGTCGTGTGGCCAGGTCCTCCACCTTGCCTGGAGCTGGTGCCGAAGGAAACGAGGAGGATGTTCAGTGCGGAGAGCAGAGATGGCAGCCTGGATGCGCTCATATCTGCAGCCTTCCGCCGCCAGTGCAGCTGGCAACTTAGCCCTGAACCATCCAGCTTACCGTGTTCCGCTTACAGACAAGGGGAGTGAGGAGGGCTGGCGTAGGTGAGATACTGTAGAGGTGATGGCCTCCTTTTACTGCAATTGGCTCATTTATTCGTTTAGCAAATATTGGACTAGTCAGTCAGCCTCGGTTTCCCCACGTGAAGAAATCAAGTATAACAGCAGTACCGTCCGTGAGGGATCAATGAGATATTTATGAAAGGAAAGCCTTTAACATCGTCCGGCACGTAGTAACCAATTAATAAGTGTTAGCATTGTTATTGGTTCAAGACACACTAATGAGACGCCTGGTACTGTGCCCACGGGGGCTGTACGGGCTCAAACCCGGGTATTCCCCCGAGCGAAGGGAAACTAGCCGCCTACGACCTGCTGGGGCCAGCGAACTCTAGCACGTGGGTGGCCCTGAGCCTCACCTTAGGCTCCGCTCCCCTGGGCCGGCGCGCGGGCGCGTCGAGGTGGTGGGGGCTGTCCCTTTTGTCTGTCCGGTAAATTTCACCCTGTCGCTTTAAGGGTTAAGTCTCTGGCCCGAACGCGGTGGAAAGCCCGATGCTGCGCTCTGATTGGGCGGGGCATCGTGGTGACGTTACTCCGGGTACAAATGGGCCCCGGTGGCGGGCGCCCGGGCAGAGCGTCCTAGGGCTGTTACGGCGCCTCTCTGCGTGAGGGGGAAAAGCGCGAGCAAGCGCGCAGTCCGAAGTGCATCTGCTCAGCAGGGAAGTCCCCACCGTCGAGTCGCCATGGAGGTGCAAAAGGAGGCGCAGCGCATTATGACCCTGTCGGTGTGGAAAATGTACCACTCGCGCATGCAGCGCGGAGGGCTGCGGCTGCACCGGAGTCTGCAGCTGTCTCTGGTCATGCGTAGCGCCCGGGAGCTGTACCTCTCGGCCAAGGTGGAAGCCCACGAGCAGCCCGAGGTGCCCTCGCCAGCCGCCCGCTCCCCTGACCCTCGCCTGCACCCACCGCGGGAAGCACACGCCGCAGCGGAAGCAACGTCCACCGACGGTGAGCAGCCCTGCCCAGAGCCCATGGACACTCAGGAGGCGCCTAAAGCCGGGGAGACCCCTGCCCGCTGTGCCCCGAGACCCGCCAAAGTCAGCCGCAAGCGGCGGAGCAGCAGCCTCAGCGACGGCGGCGATGCCGGACTGGTCCCGAGCAAGAAAGCCCGTCTAGAAAAGGAGGACGCGGAGGAAGGGGGGTCTTCGGAGGTCCCCGATCGCCTGCAGGCCCCTCACGCGCAAGCGGAAGGTGCCTTCCCCAACCTGGCGCGGGTCCTGCAGAGGCGCTTCTCTGGCCTCCTGAACTGCAGCCCCTCCGCGCCCCCGACCGCGCCTCCGCCGCCGCCTTGCGAGGCGAAGCCGGCCTGCCGCTCGGCGGACAGCATGCTGAACGTGCTCGTACGGGCCGTGGTGGCCTTCTGAGGGCCGCCGAGCGCCGCTGCCGGAGTCCAGAGCGCGGGCCGAGCCGTCGGCCCGAGTACACACACCCGAAGCCAGGCCCCCCCGCGGGAAGGCCCGCGGAAACGGTGGAGCGGAGCCGCGGCCCGGGAGCTGTCGCCACCGTGTGCAGTGGCGGCGCCAAGGAACTGGGCCGGGGCTGGGGCGCCTTCCTCCGAGCCGGCCGCGCCCACAGGTGCTGTGTGAGCCGACGGGGACGTGGCCTCCCCGTCCCCTCCTGGACTGGGTGAGGGGGTCTGGCTCCTGACATCCCTCAGGGTCGGGCTTTATTTTTCACTGGGGGCTGTGCTGCCCTTCGAGGTTTTTCGATGGTTGGTGTCCCGGTTCCCAGCGCCTTATTCCGGGCGCCCTTTCCCCTCGGGTGACATGCTTATGCAAGCGGTCATCATTGCGTCATGGGCAGGCGTGGGGCGCTTCCTGCTGCCTTGCGTGGGTGTGGGGCCCGGGAGGGGGGCTGCCTGCGGCACAGCCCCCGCACTTCTCCCCGCGCCCCTGTGCCTTAGGGCCAGGGGGAACGGATCTCATTTCTGGTTACTTTTTTTTTTTTTTTCCCCTCGTTTGGTGCGTTCGAGGTGGGGATATGCGCACAGACTCAAGCGTGACTCTCCCTCAGGCACAGACAATCAACCCAGAAGACCTTGGTCTGGATCACAGAAATGGGGGAGGGGTGCGCCTAGCTCGGTAAGGCTGAGCTAGGCCCAGTCTGCTGAGACGGGGCCCGTTTGGGGAGGGGGAGAGTCTAGCCAGTGCATTTGAGGGCCTATTTACTCTGGTGGGTTCTGTTTAACTCTGTCTGTCTGGCCTTTTGCTTAGAGAGACCAGATACGAAAATAAAGACCATTTAACTTAAAAAGCTGACTGTCTGGTTTTCTTCCCTGGTGGGGGAGGGGCGGGATTAAGGGCCCGGAGCTGGGGCGGCTCACTGGGGCCGCAGGAACCGGCCCGACCGGCTCCCACGTGGGCGGGAGGGGCTGGGCCCCCTTTTCTCAGCCAGTACACTTCCGTCCTGGGCACCCTGGCGCTCTTACTCCTTAGAAGTTCCCCTACAGCCCTGGCTCAGTGGGGTAGGGCGTCATCACTATACGCCTAAGTTTTGGGGTCCATCCCAAGTCAGGACTCGGTGAATGGGTGTCACAGCAGGGCCGTGGCCCTCCGCTCTCCCTCTCTGTAAAATCGGTGAGTGGATGAAAAGGTAAGCTTCCCCCGCAAGTCTGGGAGAGCGAGGGCTTTCACAGCTCCTCCATTCGGGAGGATGCTGCTGGGGACCGTGCCCCACGCGGATCCCCCACCCGGCTGCACTTGACCAACAGATTCCGTTCTGGCGGGGGATCCTTGGGGATGGAGGGGCAATACGCTGAGCAGGTACACTTGGGATCCCTCTTGATAGCACGTTCCAATCTCTGGCTGTGGGATTTGTTTGGCTCAGGCAGGGAGGTGAGCACCCAGCCTCCGTCTCCTCATCTGTGGAGTCAAACCCCGGAGGAGGCCGCAGGTTTAGAAGTGCTCCCCGGAGCCTTTGTTACTTGGCTTGGCTCCACCCCAGGAGAGAAAGTCCTCAGATTCACCCAGTGCTGGCCCCCAGAGGGGCAGCTGGGAGGGAGGACAAAGGAGCCGCAGGTGTGGGGAGAGGCGCGGGAAAGCACCCGCCCCACCTCCGAAAGGCGAGGTCCCGGGATCTGACCCGGAGGCTGGGAGGGTGGGAGGAGGAGGATGCATGGAGGAGCCCGCACCACACCAGCCTCCCACCCCACCCGCAGCTCTCCACAGCCCTCTGATTCCTTCTTGGGGGAGGTGGGAGACCGCGCCACCTAGAACTCCCCAGGGGGAGGTGGGAGGGGAGGGCCTGGAGCCCGCACCTCCAGTGGCATCCCAATGTGTCCGCGTAGGCGCAACTCCCCTGAGAACTGGCCGGGCCCCAGGAAGTCCCCAGCTGCGGGAGGGGGCCCCACTGCGCATCCTGTGGCAGGAACCGCCGGCCCTTCCTTCCGCGGGAAGCGGTGGGGCGACTCCCGCCCCGGCCGCGGGCATTTCCTAGCGGCCCCGGGGAGGGGCTGGAGGGGACACGGTGGGAGACAGGCCGGCACCTCACACGCACGTCACCAGGCAGAATAAGCAACATAGAGGACTTGTCACAATAACCGACATCTCTGGGGCCTGGAGCTGTCAGTCCATGACTTGGCACTCGGTTATTGGGACAGGCTCTCTGGGAAATGGTTGATTGGACAGTGGCTGTGGAACCCACAAATGCCCACACCCTGAGACCCTCTGATTCCCCAAGGAGTCTCCAGAAGGGTGTTCACAGTCCTGTCGGAAATGGGCACAGATTTGAAACAACCTACGTCCCCACCCCAAAGGTAAAAGGGCCTGAGCCTGACAGATCCACCCGCTCAGGCCACCCTACTGCTGGAGACAACGGCCAGCTGCAGAAGTTGTGAGGTGAGGAGCACAGATTTCTGCGCCCAGACAGCCAGTTCTGCTTGCTTCCCGTGCAACCTGGAGTTAGTTACTTCACCTCTCTGGGCCTCAGTTTCCCTGGCTGTAAATTTTGGAATAGTCCCTACCTCTTAGATTCATTGTAAAGATAGTACACAGGAAGTGCTTAGTAAAATGCCTGGCACAGTGTTATTTATCATTATTATTATTGTTAAGAGGCCAGGATGACAACAGTACCAATAGGTATGGATGGAAAAGTGTGTGTAGATGCTGTGTTAAAACCCAGAGAGTTTGAAAAATAATTCCCTCCTTCTCCAATAGCTCAATATGAACAAGAATCTGCGTCCCCTCCCAGCTTCAAGGTTTGGCCATACCTAGTGATTTGACAGGGTTGATTTTTTTTTTTTAGTACATTTTATTTAGTTTTTATAGAGAGGAAGGGAGAGAAATAGAGAGCTAGAAACATCAATGAGGGAAACATCAATCAGCTGCCTCCTGCACACTCCCTAAAGGGTATGTGCCTGCAACCAAGGTATGTGCCCTTGACTGGAATCAAATCTGGGGCCCTTGAGTCCAAAGGCCAGTGCTCTATCCACTGAGCCAAACCGGTTAGGGCAGGGTTGATTTTTTTTTTCCCCCTGCAGGCTCCATGCTCATGGTTTCTTACTATGTTACCAGTGATTCCTGCATCAGGCCTTGGACCTCTCTGTCTACACCCACTCCTGGCAGCCTCATTCAGTTTTAGGGCTCTAAATGCCACCTCTATGTGCTCTACTAAATTTAGCTATCCATCCCAGTCTCCTTGTGTGGGTCTAAGGTATTCCAAATAGAACAGGAGCCAAAGAGAATTCTTGCTGTTTCCTACCAGTCTTCCAATTCAGGATTCCTCCAGGCCTTTCCCCATCTTCCTGGCTTCCTCCTTGTCCTTGACCCCCACAATTTATTTCACACAGCCATTGCAATGATTTTATAAAACACAAACTGGATCTTTTCTCTCTCCCAGCTCTCCCCTGTTTCTAACACACTAGCCTCCTTTCTGCTTGCAGAACGGGCCAAACATGTTCTAGCCCCAGGGCCTTTGCACTTGCTGTTCCTTCTGCCTGAAATGCCTTTCTCCCAGATACCCCCACATGTCCATCTTCAGGTTTTTGCTGAAATGTCACCTCCTTAGGGAGGCCTTCTTTGGCTACCTGACTAAAATAGCACCCCACTCTACTCAGCCTTCTTTAGAGCACTGCTCACCATTTGAGAAGATATGATATGTTTCATTTAAACATCTGCACCCCCATTCAAATGTTGCATGAATAAATGCCCAGCCCCGGCCAAAATGAGTGAATGATGTTGTCTGGGGTAAGCAAATGCTAACTGCTTACTATTTATTATCTCATTTAATCTATGGCTTCCGATAGCTCTTAGAATTTCCCAAACTTCAGACAGTTGACAGGATTTTTATCAGATCTTTGTAACAACTGTACAAGTATTATTTATCTAATTTTTAAACTTAATGGTGAATTAATCACTCACCATACTTAGAAGGTTACAAACAGTTCATAAAAGTTACAATGAAAAGGAAATACTGTCATAAGATCCTGCTGAAACGGTAGCCAGTGTGAGGTTCCAGACAGCTTTCTTAGTTACAAAGGAAGATTAGCAAAGTTAAAGACACATTGTTGCCAAAGGAGGAAGACTATCCTTAAGTCAGAGAACTAGCTGGGACTGAAAACTGAAAAGCAGAAGCTGAGAGATGTATTCTATTATTTAAATAACAATGAATCGCTTAGTTAGGAAAATTCTGCTTCTGGAAGAGGGACAACAGCCCTATGACTATCCTGCTGGACCTGGGCCCAGTGCATCTCTGCCCTAATCTTGCATCACCCTCCAGCTGTACTGACCTGCTTTTTGTTCCTAAGACTTCCAGTCTTCCCAGCCACTGGGCCTTTGTATATGCTCTCTCCTGGAGTGCTTTTTCCTTCCCTATTCACCTAGGGAAGTGTTTGCTGTGTGCCCCCCATTTTGATCCAAGATCCCAATATTTGACACTTAGATCAAGAATTACTTTTTTGTTATAGTATTTATCACAATTAGTTTTTCATTTGTTTCTGGGTTTGTCTCCTAGCTTGTGGACTCCAAGAGAATAGAGACAAATCTAGCAGATGCTTACTACTTAGTTTTTGTGAATGAATGAGGCCTTTGAAACTTTCCTTTGAGGTTTGTCCTAGTCTTTCTAACTTCCATTTAAAATTTGTATTTATTTATTTATTTATTTTTATTTCAGAGAGGCAGGGAGAGGGAAAGAGAGATAAAAACATCAATGATGAGAATCATTGATTGGCTGTCTCCTGCACACCCCCTCCTGGGGACCGAGCCGGAAACCTGGGTATAATACCCTTGACCAGAATGGAACCCGGAATCCTTCAGTCTGGAGGCCAACGCTCTATGCACTGAGCAAAATCGGCTAGGGCCGTCCATTTTTTTATAGGTCTGAAAACTGAGGACCTGAAGAGAGAGCAAGTAGGAGACAGCTCTAGTTGTGTTCCCCATCCCTTCGCTGTACCGGAGTGGGGGAGGGGGAAAGGGAGAGACAGCGTCCCAATTCAGCCTTGGGAAAGGATCGGGCCACAGGTCGGACCACCCCAGAAACAGCACTCAGACCGGTTTACCCGGTTCCAGAAGCCTGGGCGAGGTGCCCGCGGGAAGGGGGAAGACCGGCATGGGCCTAGCTGTCAGCCCAGAGGGGTGGGAACTTGATCTCCACCAGGAAATTTAAGTCTCAGGCTGGGAGCTCGAGGTGAGTGAGTCACTAGCCCGGGTGGGGGATGGAGCTACCTAGGTGTCAATTACAGGAGGGCGGGGCATGCAAATTTACCCCGCCTCGCGCTCTACGCCCCCTCCGGCCCCGCCCCCACCCCACCCCACTCTGTGCACTTCGCCGAGCAATTTGCAAGAATTCCCAGTGCAGTGGGTGGGCCCGGCCACGCTCCTCACCCCCAAACCGGTCCCTTCCGGATTCTGCCCAGACCTTCAGACGTTGGCAGCACCCCTACCGTTACAAATACGAGGGCGGGACTCAGGGGCCACGCGGGGAGCCCCAGGGCTGGGGGTGGCTGAGAATCAGGATAAAAGCGAAAAAAGCGGAAGGAAAATGGAGGTTGCTGGAGTTGGAGACTCCTGCTACTTGCCCTAGCCGTGGGGGATCCTGAAGCTCCCTACATGTGTCCAGGGTTGCTCTTAGGAGGGCATTTTATATCTGTTTGCTGAGATTCAGCCTCAGGGGTTATTCCACCCATTCTGTGTTAAATGAGTTTAGGTCTCCCCAAATTTGTGTTCAGGAAAGCTGAGGCCAGGGGCTAAGGCCCCCCGCCTGCACCCTCAGGCCTGAGGCCTCCCCAGCCTCAGCTCCCGGCCTGATCGGACCGTCTTGGATGGAGCCCCTCTCAGCAGAAAGCTCGATGCCTTCCAGCCGCCTGGCCCAGCCTCCCCAGATTAACCCGCCCCACACCGGCACATGGTTAACTGTCAGTTAAGAAATCATCTCAGCGCTCACCATTTCCCCCTCCCTCCCGCCCCTAGACAGCTCTTGGGCCCCCTAGGTTCCTGCCTTCCCGGCCTGCCACCCGACTGGCACCAATTAACTTCCTCCTCGGCCTCTCCACCCACATCTGGTTGCCAGCTGCTCGGCTGCGCCCGGCCCGCCCGCCGGGGTCTCCCAGGGAATTGCTAACAGCTCTCCTCCTTCCTGTGCCCCCCAAATATAGGCCGCCCCGCCGGAGCACACAGCCCCTGCCAGCAGCGTGGGCTAGTCAGAAGCTGACAGGACGCGGCGGGCGGAGAGATCTGAAGTCGGTGGAGGAGGGGGCAGTGTGGAACTTTCTGGCCCAGAGACGCTGCTGGGGGATAAAAAGAAGGGAGCCGGATGGAAGGAGACAGGGGCTTTCGTCTATGCTAAAGGCTCAAGATCAAAGCCCTCTGGCTTCCAGATGGGCACTGTGGGGGAGGGCTCCTCCGGGGGCGGCCGCGCTCAGCCCCCCTTCCTCGGAAAGCCCCTGAGACTTGGTGGTGACAGCTGTGCCCTAGCCCTCTTGCGAGGTGTTTCCTTTTGCAGAGCTCGCCCTCCCGTTCCTCCCGAAACGCTGGCTCGCAGCCCGGAGACACCGCAAGACACCCGCCCGGACCTTGGGAAGGGGCTCCCCACAGGGTCTTCCTGGATGGGGGTGGGGGAGGCGACTGCTGGAGAACAATGGGCTTCTGTGGCCGCCGGGCGCCAGGCGCTTCCTGTTAACCCTTTCCTGGAGGGGCAGTTGTGGGGAGCACCTCTGGGGCCTGGCCTGTTTGGGGGCTGGGGGAGGGGGGCTGAGGAGGTGGACCAAGCAAGCCAACACGCAGTGCCTTGCCTGCCCCAGGTGTTGTTTGCAGAAGTGATTGGGCAATGGTGATGTGGATGCGGACCTTGCCCTCCTCGTCGGCCTCCCAGGGCCAGGTCCTTTCCCCTCCGAGGCTGAGGAGTGTGCAGCCAGGGCCCCGGCGTGGCTCACCCGGAAGCCTCCCACTCTGAGCTCTGAGAAGCCCCAGGTCTCTGGAGCTGGGCTGCGGGACCCAAGTGTCCCAGGTCAATGCAAGGCACAGCCATGTCTGCCAACACTGTCCCAGCTACCTGCCTGCCTGCCCTGTCGCCCAGGGGCTGGCCCCCCTTCCCGCCCCCAGGTACCCCACTGGTCTGGGCCTCAGTCCCTATAGTTTGGGGCGTTCTCCCAGGACCGTCCTAAGGGGCCGGAGGGAGCGGAGTTGAAGTCTTGGAAACCTCAGCTCCACCTCGGAGCCCTGGGAAGACAAGTTGGGGAATTTGCTGTGTTAACTGGGGCTTCATGCAAAGTCCCTTCTGTTGGCCAAGCCAGCCCGAGAAGCACCCCCAGAAGATTCTGGGAGTGTTCGAGGGCCTCTGGAGAGGCAGCATCCGGCCCCGGGGGCTTCCGGTTCGCTGTAGAGCCAATGACACACCCTTTTCTAAGAAGAGACTTGTACTGATGCTGGCTGCCAGCTGGGTGCTGGGTGCTGGGTGCGGCTTGTATTCACTTAGTCAGTCAACCCTCCTGCAAACCTGCATCAGAATTAAAGCAGGCACTTCCACTAGCCCCCTTTTACAGATGGAGGACTGAGGCACAGTGCACATGTACATGTAATCAAGTCCATTGGTGTTTCTCTCCTCGATTTGGGTGGGAGAGAGGGGTCGGTAGGGACCTTTGCTTCTATAAACCTAGCAACCAACATCCAGTTCACAAATAAGGAGAGTGTGCCCAGGTCTTGGTCTCTCTCTCTCTCTCTCTCTCTCTCTCTCTCTCTCTCTCTCTCTCTCCTGAGTCCACAACTGAGCACCCACCAGGTTTGCCCACTTGCTAGGTGACTCTGACACTTTGGCATCTTTTCTCTCCTTTCAAAGATGAAAACATCCCTAGGCGCCAATTTGTGCACACTCCCCCAGGGGATTGAAAAGGACAAAGGTGGTTTGTGTGTCAGTGTGTGTGTGTGTGTGAGAGAGAGAGAGAGAGAGAGAGAGAGATCATTATTTGCTGAACAAAATCAAATTGCTAGACTGGGAAGGCTGCTGCCTGGCCCCTGGCTGGTGTCTGGAACAGGAAGTTGCTCAGTGCTTTGCCCTTTAGACCCCAGGGCAGTCAGGGAGGGCTGACCGGACACCACCCTCTCAATCAGGGTCCTTTTTGAGGCCAGGAGGGGCCTCCACCTGGACTTCAGGCCAGCCCACTGCCAACTGGCCTCCACCTGAGGCCCCCCTCCCTTCTCTCCTCTGTTTTGACCCACCCTTCCGGAATTAACCTTATGTTGGCTTCTTGCCCAGAAAACAAGCCTGCAATTACTCATTGCTGAGTCCCTGAGGCACCAGCATTCATCAGTGTGGGGTGGGGTGGGGTGAGATGGGGCTCCTGGGACCCTCTCCCCCTTGGGCTCATGTCTGCAGCACTGAGTTCCTCGGATTCCCCAGCTACCCTCCGACCGACCGACCGACTTATAAACAGATGCTGGAATTTTCAGAGTGCCGTCATGTTGTTTGGGATAAGCCATGTTGTTTGGGATAAGCCACAGTGGTCGGCAAACTGCGGTTGGCGAGCCACATGCGGCTGTTTGGCCCCTTGAGTGTGGCTCTTCCACAAAATAGCACGGCCTGGATGAGTCTATTTTGAAGAAGTGGTGTTAGAAGTTTAAGTTTAAAAAATGTGGCTCTCAAAAGAAATTTCAATTGTTGTGCTGTTGATATCTGGCTCTGCTGACTAATGAGTTTGCCGACCACTCATTAGTTTGTGAAGCTGGTCAGAAACAGAGGCTGGGAGAAGGGGCATGCCCTCGGACCACCAAAGCTTTCCTTTCCGTCGGGGTGGGGGCTTCCCCCTCGCTCCTGGAGATGAGGCCCCGGAGGAGGGAGTGTGTGAGGGAGGGCCTGGGGAATTTACAGTCAGCACCACCTCTGGATCCCCAGTTCCCTGGCCTCCTTCCTTACGCCTCGGGCTTGTCCCTCTGTCTCATGACCCTCTCTACCCTCGTGTGGTCCCCCTGAGAGGAAAGCCGGCCCTGTTCCTGAAAGCTGGAGCCACGTCCAGCCCAGGGCACGTTCCCCACCCATGGACATGGCTCCTGGTGAGACCCCAACATCCTAATCTGCATGTAGGCCCAGAGTGTCACACACCGCCAGGCACACATGCTGGGATCATCCTGGATTAGTTCTGAGCGTACCTGGCCCCTGCTCTTGGTGTCTGGTGACTTCCCACTCCTTGCAATCAGCCTGTATACTGATTCACACACACACAC
>JAAGEH010000343.1:1613719-1626931 GCA_011751065.1 Lasiurus cinereus
ACACACACACACACCCCGCGCTGTGAGAAGACCCTCTACTAGGTACTAGCTACTGCTGCCGTCTTCCTGCTGGCTGGCCCCCACCCTTCCCACTCAAGGACAGCCTGAATCTTCCCAACCCTCCTCCTCTCACTCCTATTGCAACTTTAGCCCGTCCAGTCCCGTTGCCATGGCATCCATGGTACCCAGGTCTTATGCCCCCTAATGCTTCTTCCAGGCCCAGGCACCTCAGAGTCAGCAAGCATGTACTCAGCACCCCTACGTCCCCGGCACACGCCGAAGCTGTGCCTCATCTCCAAAACAGGCAGCCACAGACCTTGTCCGAGTTTACCTGACAAGTGAGACTTGGAGTCTCAGAGCGGAAGGATGACAATCATCATGACAGCTATTGCTTACTGGTTTAAGCATTTCACTTATATGAACTCACGGAGTCCCTGCCACAAAGATTTATTGTGGCTCTTGCATCTCGGCCTCCACGTGAGCCATGGCCAGGGCCCCACCGGCAAGCACAGGAGGCACGGGGTGGGGGCGGTAATGCTGGTGGCTTGCATCGTCACAAGATCAGCTTCTACAAATATCACCCAGGTGAACTGGAAAGTTGGTGTGGGGCATCATCGCGTAACGAGGAACCAGAGCTTCTGCCCAACTGTCGGCCTTGATAAAACTACGGCCCTCGGTCAGTGAGCAGACACGGGCGAGTGCTGCCAAAAGCAAGACTGGAGCTGCCCCTTCATCGATGTGGTGCCATCGGCTACTACAAAGTTCCGGGAAGGGGAAGCCCCAAACAGCCTGTCATTGTGAAGGCCAAGTTCTCCAGCAGAAGAGCCAAGGAGAAGAGAAAGGGCATTGGTGGGGCCTGTGTCCTGGCAGCTTGAAGCTACATGGAGGGAAATTCATTAAAATGTCCACAAAGGTCCGAACCGGTTTGGCTCAGTGGATAGAGCGTCGGCCTGCGGACTGAAAGGTCCCGGGTTCGATTCCGGTCAAGGGCATGTACCTTGGTTGGGGGCACATCCCCAGTAGGGGGCATGCAGGAGGCAGCTGGTCAATGTTTCTCTTTCATCAATGTTTCTGACTCTCTATTCTCCCTCTCTGTAAAAAAATCAATAAAATATATTTAAATAAATAAAAATAAATATTTTTTAAAAAATGTCCATAAGTAAAAAAAAAAGTGGTATTATTCTCATTTCACATTGAGGAAACTGAGGCACAGTGAGATGACATAGCCTGCCTGCTACATATAGAGGCTTTAAGGCTAAATAGTGCCAGAGTCTGAATTTGAACCCAGGCATTCCTCACTATTAACATTGGGAGCTGGATCACTTTGTGTGGTGGGGTCACCACAGGCATCAGAAGGTACTGTACCAAACTGGGTACCGTATCACACAGTAAGGATATAGGAGAACTCCAGGACAAGCTGAATAGGGAAACTGAGACAGATAGTAAAACGGCAGTTTATAGCCACCTAGTAAATCCTATCTTCCCCAAACCAAGAACACTTAATGAAGAGTAAATGGTTTGGCTCTAGCTGGTTTGGCTCAGGGGGTACAGTGTCGAAAGGGTCCTGGGTTCGATTCCAGTCAAGGGCACATGCCCATATTGCAGGCTCCATCCCCAGTGTGGGATGTACAGGAGGCAGCCAATCAAGGATTCTCTCTTGTCATTGATGTTTTTCTTTCTCTCTCTCTCCTCCCTTTCTCTCTGAATTTAATAAAAGTATTAAAAAAAAAAAAAAAAAAAAAGTAAATGGTTTACAATTTCACTTTCTCAACCAGAGAGTGAAGAGCTTAAATCATCTTAGGGAGACAGTTAACAAAAATCCAATTAAGCCGAGACTGGTTTGGCTCAGTGGATAGAGCGTCGGCTTGCGGACTGAAAGGTCCCGGGTTCGATTCCGGTTGGGGACATGTACCTTGCTTGCGGGCACATCTCCACAGTGGGGCGTGCAGGAGGCAGCTGATCGATGTCTCTCTCTCATCGATGTTTCTGACTTTCTATCTCTCTCCCTTCCTCTCCATAAAAAATCAATAAAATATATATTGAAAAAAATCCAATTAAGCGCCATTTGTGGACAACACCCAAGGACAAACAAATTAAGAAAATAAAGCTCATTTTGGTATATCAGCCTAAAACTGATGAACATTCTATGGATCCGCCCCTAAGAGCTTCCTTAAACACCCAGCCTTTGAGGCCCCTGAAAATGAAGGTCCCAGTGCATTCTCCCCCCAGAGAGCAAGCCTCTGCCACTCCCTTCCCCCTGCTCCTCTCCTTCCCCCACAGGCACGTACCCCCTCACCTCTAAGGGACCTCATGAGACTTGCACCCAGGGGAGCGATGGGCGGCAGCAGCTCATCCCGGCCTGACCCCCTGCCCCTGCCCCAGGGCCCCTTCTCCGACTTCCCAGGGAGCCCGAGCAGCCCGGCCAGGGGTATTTTTGCTGTGCTCAATAAATTCTTGCCTGCTTTTCCACACTTTGTCCCTCGAGAAGACAAGGACCACCTTGCCCTGGCTGGTTGACGGTGGATAGTGCATCAGCCTTTGGACTGAAGGATCCTGGGTTCGATTCCGGTCAAGGGCACATGCCTGGGGTTGCCAGCTCAGCCCCCCAGCAGGTGTGTGTGGGGGCGGGCATTAGAAGGCAGCCCATCAGTGATTCTCTCTCGTCATTGATGTTTCTATCTCTCTCTTCCTCTCCCATGATCTCTGAAATCAATTAAAAATATTAAAAAAAGAAGACAAGAACCAAAGTTTCCTTGTCTCACTGGTAACAGTATCAGTAGGGCCTCCTTCTACTGTCATGGCAACCCAAAATGTTTCCAGATGTGGCTGCTGGGCGGTGTGTGTGTGTGTGTGAGTGTGTGAGTGTGTGTGAGTGTGTGTGTGTGTGTGTGTGTATGATGTCAGACTCATCACTTGCCTTGACTGTCCTGCCTCTTCACACGTTTATCTGCAAAATAATATTGTGTGTTTGTGTGTTTTCCCAAATTTGCCTTGAGTCCTGGTGGTAGAGGTAGTTGGCAGGTTCCAGCATCTTGGGGAGGGGCCAGTGGGTCAGCAGGACCACCAGCCTGGGCCAAAGAGTACTGTCTGCCTAGAGGGAGGGGTGGCGGCTCGTCCTTTTCTTCCTTCCTGGTTCCCAGGTGTGGGCAGTGGCAGCAGCAGGAGCCCTGGGAACCAGAAGGCGTGGGGATTCCGGGATTAACCGGGTGTGCACCAGGGTGTGGGCTCTGAGACCTAAGGCCCCTGTGGGCTGGGAGGAGAGACTAGAGGCTAAAGTAGGTCTCCCCACCCACCTCCTGCCCTCAGGTCCCACCCAGCCCTGGCTCTGGGCCAGCAGCTGCCGGAATGGTGACTCAGAGCTGCTGAGCTGAGGAGAGAAACAGGGTGCAGTATGGGGGAGGAAAACCCACCCCCTTCATCCTCAGCCTTCCCAGCATCCCCATCAGGACCAGGACCTTCGCGGCACATCTCAGACCTGCTGTGGGGATTCTCCTTCCTCCTGCTCCTGCCACTGACCCTCTCCCTTCAGTAGCTTTAGTTTTTCTTGGCATCCCACAAGGGCAGGAAGTCCAGGCCCTGGAATGACTCTGAGGTTGCAATATATTTAGGCCAAGACAAGAGTGTGTGCGTGGTTCAGAGGAGCAGCCCCAGCGCTGGCTGGGCGGCCAGAGGAGTGAGGCCCTGAGCCAGAGTGGGGAGGCTCCTACCTTCTCCCTCTTAAAGGCAGAGCGCTCCTGTTTCCCAGGGGCCCAGGGAACTGGAGACAGAGTGGGAAGAACCAGGGGAAGCTCTAGAAGGAAGGCATGCCCTGCCCGGTGCCAGATGCATTTATGTTTTTACGACTAGGATCATTTACAGCCTAAAACCTGAGGCCCAGAGAGGCTGGGCAGGAGGTTGCTCAGAGAAGTGGAGGTGCCAGGGTTTGCTTTCTGGCCTGGCTGGCTGCAGAGCCGGCGTGCTGCCGTCTTATTCGGGTGCGTTCATTCATTCCTGCGGCCCTACGTGGCTTTAGCCTGGATCAGGCAGACATGAGACCTGCAGGAAAGCAAGAGGCAAACTGGGCCCCTCCCCCTTCTCATACCTGCCCCCTCGTCCTCAGGCCTGGAAGACCCCTCCCAGGCCGGCCTCTCAGGTGCTCGAAGCTGCTCCCTCGCAGCACATGTCCCAGTTGCGGCTGTCCTTTGCATGCGCTTTCTCTTTGGTTTGTTGATGGCGTTGTTGACGTGTCTGCCTCCTCCACCTGATGGAGCCGGTGAGGACAGGAACAGTGCCGGCGCCGGGCATCCCAGCCTGGACCTGGAACAGCTGCTCCGTGTGCACTTGAAGGAACAGAAGGAAGTGCTGGTGCTGGAGGGTGAAATGAGTGTGGGGAGGTGGGCGGCTGAGCGGGCAGCGGGGGCTGGCTGAGTGGGAGTGCAGTTCGGCTGATGGAGGAGCAGGGGGTGTGGAAGTGGAATCAGGTGAGGGACGGCCAAAGGACAGGTGCATGATGCTACTGCATCCGTAACCTTCCTGCAGGAGCACTCAGAGCCCGGGGAGGCCAGTCAGCTGGAGCCGCGTGCCCCCCCCCCACGAGGGGGGAACTGCCTGGGCAGGCCTGACTCGCCTCAGCTGAGGGCATCCCACGCAGTGTGCAATTTCCAGGGCCCACCTCCGGCCAAGGAGAGAGGCCTTGACAAAGTCAGACTTGGCTGTCCCCCAACTGGCTGGCCTCCTTATGTCTGATTGGAAATGCCGGCTTGTCACAGTGTCTGCGTGCAAGCGCTCGCCTGCTCCGCTCTGCGGGGGAGTGTTTGCAGTGCTGGGCAGCGTGGGGGCGGCATCCTTTAGCAAGCCAGCGGCCATTGCCCACCCCTGCGCCTGCTCCACGGTTCTTTTTATATCTCACATTTGCAGAAAGCCGAAACATCTGAGCCTGGGCCTGGCCGGGCAGGCGGCCGGAGGCTGCAGCGGAAGGGGAAAGCAGAGAGGCGGGAGGGGGTGGTGTGTGAACCCAATCTGGAGGGAGGCTGGCCGGGTCAGGGGTGGTGCTGGCTTCCCGCCAGCAGCTCTGCAGCATCAGATGGCGCTGAGCTCTATTTAAAGGCGCTTTTTCCGCCTCCACTCTGGGGTCCTCACATGGATGAATGAATCAGAGGGATGCCTGGTGTGGCCCTAACGCCTGCCTCAGTCTGCCCCAAGGAGCTGGAAACATTTCCCCAAAAAAGCAGTCCTGTGGAAGCTCCATCGGGGTCCCTGTGCACCTGGGCCGCCCTCCCCCACCCCGATCGGGGCTCTGTACCAGGCTAGGGGGTGACCCCCGACCCAGGATGCCCACAGGCAGCTGAGAGCCAGCGATGGCTCCTGGGCATGCATGGTGGCCTCTGCAGCAGCCACCTCCTTCTGGAGGCAAAGGTCAGGTCACGCTCTCTGGCTTTTATAGTATCAGGAGCTGCTGCAGCTGGCGCCCTGTGCACACACCCCGGGCCAGATAGCACCTTCTCCCTATCTGACTCCAGTTTACTGATTAGAAGCCCGAGGTCCCCGGTTGAGACAAGTGTTAGTCCATTTGGGCTGATATCACAGAATACCACAGACTGGGTGGCTGATAAACAACAGCCATTTATTCCTCACAGTCTGGAGGCCGGAAGTCCAATATTAAGCGGTTGGCAGGTTTGGTGTCTGGTGAGACCACCTTTCTGTGTCCTCACATGGTGGAAGGGATGAGAGGGCTCTCTGGGTCTCCTTCTCTCTCCTTTTTTTTTTTTCTTCTGTTAATTCTCACATGAGGATCTTTTCTACATTGATTTTTAGAGAGAGTGGGAAGGAGGGAGGGAGGGAGAAACATCGATCTGATCTGAGAGAGACGCATTGATTTGCTGCCTCCTGCACATGCCCCATAGAGGCTCGGGTTTGAACCTGCAACCCAGGTACATGCCCTTGACTGGAAATTGAACGCATAACCCTTCGCCGGTCAGCGGATGCTCTGAGAAACACAAGCCAGGACTGGGTCTCTTTTTAAAAACATATATATTTTTATTCATTTCAGAGAGGAAGGGAGAGGGACAGAGAGATACAAACATCAATGATGAGAGAGAAGTGAGGAGAAACCAAAACGACGACATAGGTGAACACCTAAACTGCTGCCTCGCACAACAGGAAATTCTACAACTAGAAGGAAAGAGAGGGGCTCACGGAGACTCAGAGGAGCTGTAAAAAGCTGAGGTACGGAGACATGCACGTGGAGAGGACGGGCGGCTGAGTACCTGGGTGGCTTCCTCTAGCGAGAAGGAGATGGAAACTCCCAACTGCACTGAACCCCATTTCCAGGCGAGACTCATATGGGGGGAATCTGGACTGTTGTGAAAAGAGAGGAGTGCACAGAAACTTAGGGGAGCCACGAAAGGCAGAGGTCTAGAGGCTCACACAAAGAGGACTGACTGCTGGTTGTGCCGCTGGCTTTCTCTAGCAGGAGGAAAACAGAACCTCCCAACTGCACTGAAATCCAGGTCTGACTGCACTGAACCCCAGTTTTGAGCGAGACCCTGGGGACCCAGACTCATACGGGTCTCCGAAGTGCAAGGAAACTCAGGGGAGCTGGAAAGGCAGAGGTCGGGAGGCGCGCATGCATGTGCGCACAGAGAGGACTGCAGCGATTACCGAGGGATACTGAGACCCAGGGGCCACCATGTAGGGCAGGGCTGATGGGAAGCCAAGACTGTCTCCTCAGCCCTGAGACTCCGCCCCATCCAAGCCCAGAACAGAGGCTGTTGCAATCTTGCAAGTCTTAAGCCTGAGTCCAGCACAGAAGTTCTCTGGGTGTGGACACAGCTGATCCTCACAACCAATTGGCTTAGAGGTCAATTCCCCTCGTTGATACCAACAACAGTCAAGACTTAACTATAGCCAAAACCAGTTTGGCTCAGTGGATAGAGCATTGGCGTGCGGACTGAAGGGTCCCAGGTTTGATTCTGGTCAGGGGTATGTACCGTGGTTGCGGGCACATCTCCAGTGGGGGGCATGCAGGAGGTGGCTGATTGATGTCTCTCTCTCATTGATGTTTCTAACTCTCTCTCTCTCTCTCTTTCTCTCTGTAAAAATTCAATAAAATATATTAAAAAAAAAGGACTTAACTAAAAGACTGTACACACAGTCCACAAAGGGGTGCACCAAGAGAGTCCACCTCAGGTAACTGGGGAGGCAGAGCTACTGGGCCATATAGGACACCTAGCACACAAAGCTACTCTACCAACTCAGGGAAGCAGCAAAAATGTGGAGGCAAAGGAACAGATCACAAATGAAAGAAATGGAGGAAAACAAACAACTGGATATAGAGTTAAAACCATGGTTATAAGGTTTTTTAAGAATTTCCTAGAAAAGATGGGTAAATTTAGCGAGACCCAAGAGGAGATGAAAAAGGACCAACTGGAAATTAAACATACACTGACTGAAATAAAAAAAATATTATACAGAGACATAACAGCAGACTAGAGGAAGGCAAGAATCAGCTGAAAGATTTGAAATACAAAGAACTAAACTGGAAAAGAAAAAAGAATCCAAAAATGAAGATAGTGTAAGGAGCTTCTGGGACAACTTCAAGCATACCAACATCAGAATTATGGGGGTGCCAGAAGAAGAGAGAGAGCAAGATACTGAAAACCTATTTGAAGAAATAATGACTGAAAACTTCCTCCACCTGGTGAAAGAAATAGACTTACAAGTCCAGAGGAAGCACACAGAACCCCAAACAAAAGGATCCACAGGAAGACACATCATAATTAAAATGACAAAAGCAAAAGACAAAGAGAGAATATTAAAAGCAGCAAGAGAAAAACAGTTAATTTCTTACAAAGGAGCACCCATACAATTGTTAGCAGATTTCTCAACAGAAACTATGCAGGCCAGACGGGAGGGGCAAGAAATATTCAAAGTGATGAATAGCAAGAACCTAGAACCAAGATTACTCTACCCAGCAAAGCTATCATTCAGAATTGAAGGTCAGACAAAGAGCTTAACAGATAAGAAAAAACTAAAGGAGTTCATCAACACCAAACCAGTATTATATGAAATGCTCTAAGGTACTCTTTTAGAAGAGGAAGAAGAAAAAGGTAAAGATAAAAATTATGAACAACAAATACATATCTATCAACAAGAGAATCTAAAAATCAAATGAATTGAAAATCTGATGAACAGAATAAACTGGTGAATATAATAGAATCAGGGGCATAGAAAGGGAATGGACTGATAATTCTCAGGGGGAAAGAGGTGAGGGGAGGTGCAGGAAGAGACTGGACAAAAAGCATACACCTATGGATGAGGACAATGGGGGAGAGGTAAGGGCAGAAGGTGGGGTGGAAGCTGGGTGGAGAGGAGCTATGGGGGGGTGAGGAACAAATGTAATAATCTGAACAATAAAGATTTATTTTTTTTTAATTTATTTTTTAAAATATATTTTATTGATTTTTTTACAGAGAGGAAGGGAGAGAGATAGAAAGTCAGAAACATCCATGAGAGAGAGACATCGATCAGCTGCCTCCTGCACTCCCCACAGTGGAGATGTGCCCGCAAGCAAGGTACATGCCCCCGATCAGAATCGAACCTGGGACCTTTCAGTCCGCAAGCTGACGCTCTATCCACTGAGCCAAACCGGTCTCAGCTGAACAATAAAGATTTATTTAAAAAAAAATATATATATATCTCAAGAGAGAGAGAGAGAAAGAGAGAGAGAGAGAGAGAGAAAAGTATGATTGGCTGCCTCTTGCACTCCCCACATAGAATCCAGCCCACAGCCCGAGAGCATTCACTCTGACCAGGAATCGAACTGTGAACTCCTGGTTCATAGATCGGTGCTTAACCACTGAGCTTGTGGGCAGGCTGGGTCTCTTTTTTCAGGGCACTAATCCCATTTGTGAGGGCTCCACCCTTCTGACCTAATCACCTCCCAAAGGACCTGTCTCCAAATACCATGACCTAGGGGTTGGGTGTTAGGATATGATTGGGGTGGGTGGGGGGCACAGACATTCAGTCCACAACAGGATGTATGTGTCTGTAGCTGCAGAGTAGGGGTGGAGGACCCTGTATGCAGGTGTCACAGCAGCACCAGCCCCCAGACGAGTGGGTTCTGCGCCTGGACACGTGGGCCATGGTGGGTGATGCCAGGGGCAACAGCCCTGGAGAGTGAGAGGTGCGGGGCTGCCCTGCGCTGCCCGGGATGGGCGTCATGAGCCACAAGCGCTCGAAACACAGCTGGTCCAAATTGAGATGTGCTCCGAGTGAAAAATGCACATTGGGCTTCAAAGACCTTAGTAAGGAAAAAAAGAACGTAAAGGATTGCAATAATGTTCATATTGGTTACATGTTGACATGATTATATGTTGGCTGTGTTGCATTAAACAAATGTATTACTCAGCGTAATTTTATCTTCCTCAAAAAGCTAAGCATCGGATTATCATAGAACCCGGCAATCCCACCTCTGGTCTAGACTCCAGAAGCACTGAGAACAGGTGTGCAAACAAGAACATGGACAGGCATACACACAGCAGCGCTATTCGCAGTCACCGAAAGATGGGGACAACCCAGCTGTCCATCAACAGGTGAATGAAGAGGCAAAACTCGGTCTACCCACCTACTGGAACAGTATTCACCTGTGAAATACTTACATGTTACAATGTTACAATGTGGATGAACCATGAAAACATAATGCTGGCCCTAGCGGGTGATTAGAGTGTTGGCCCTCCCACCAAATGGTCTAGGCTTCCATTCCCTGGTCCTGGTCAAGGTGTGCAGGAGGCAACCAATTGATGTTCTCTCTCTCTTTCTTCTCCTCCTCTTTCTCCTTCTCCTCCCCGTCCTCCTCCCCCCCTCCTCCTTCTTTTTCTCTTCCTCCCTCTCTCCCTCCCTTCCTTCCTTCTACAATCTCTAAAAATAATGGAAAAAATATGCTCAGGTGAGGAAGGAAGGAAGGAAGGAAGGAAGAAAGGAAGGAAGAAGCCATTATGTTGAATGAAAGAAGCCAAACTAGAAGGTCACTCATTGTATGATCCCATTTATGTGCAATGTCCAGAACAAGCAAATCTATAGAGACCAGAAGTACATCGGTGGTTGCCAGCAGAGGCTGAGAGAGGGGGGTGGGGAGTGACTGGGAGTGGGTTTATCTTGGGGTGATGAAAATATTTTGAAACTAGGAGGGTGGTGGTTGTGCAACATTGTGAATGTTCTCAATGCTGTGGAATTATACAACTTAAGCGGCTGATTCTATGTGCATTTCATCTATATTAAAAACAACACAAAAACAAGTTTTATCTGTTCCTTTTTACTTCCTTCATTGTGGTGCCCAGAATATTTAAACATGACTCGATATTTTTTCATTGGTTTTAGGGAGAGTGGGAGAGAGAGAGAGAGAGAGAGAGAGAGAGAGAGAGAGAGAGAGAGAGAAAGAAGTCAATGTGAGAGAATCATCAAGTGGTTGCCTCCTGCATGTGCCCTGACCAGGGCCTGGGCTGGGGAGGAGCTTGCAACCAAGGTACATGTCCTTGACCAGAATTGAACCTGGGACCCTTCAGTCCATAGGCCGACACTATCTCCACTGAGCCAAACCGGCCAGAGCTGGGCAACAACTAACTTTAAATGGCTGTTAATTGTGGCTGGACTAGACCTCTGTGCCTCCAGGGGGAATCCAATCACAACAGAGTTCTCTGCCCAGCAGGCGAAAACCCTCAGGACCAGCTGACCCGGAGCAGCGCATTGTGAGGGCTACGGTGGGGAGAAGAGCTCCAATTAGCCACCAAGGGCTTTTGATTCATTTTTCAGGTCATGGGGCAACATGACCTCACTCTCTCTGAGAGGGGTGGAGGATGGAGATTTGTGCAATACCTGAGCCACCTTGAACTTTTCACCACCTGAAGTTCAAAGACCTGAGGGGCATGCCCTCACCCTCCCGGAGGCAACAGGGCTGACTAAAGGGAAACCAATGGGCTGCTAATTCAAGGTCCTTTACCCCTGCAGACCTGGGCAAGGCCTTGGGCAAATGAAAACTTTCTGGCCCTTAGTTTTCTGATCTGAGTGTCTCCCTTGCCCTGGCCAGTGTGGCTCAGTTGGTTGGGTGTTGTCCCATGCCAGAAAAGTTGAGGATTCGATTCTCATGATCCCAGGTAGGGGGCCATCTCTCTCTCTCTCCCTCTCTCTCTCTCTCTCTCTCTCTCTCTCTCTCTTCCTCGCTCTCTCTCTCCCTTCCTCTCTTTCTCAAATAAATAAATAATATAAATAAATCGATAAAAAATCTTTCAAATAGGGGAACGCACGTCCCTCATCTGCTTCTCCTAGCAGCCCCTCATCTCATGGTGCTCCCAGAACTCCTCTGCTGGCCTTCTCTCCTCTCTGGGCAATTCCTGAGACAAGGCGGAGGCAGAAATGTAGAGGCTCACTGGGTCCTCCTGGGTCATCTACTTTATTTTTAAAAGATATATTTTATTGATTTTTTTTCAGAGAGGAAGGGAGAGGGATAAGAGAGTTAGAAACATCGATGAGAGAAAAACATCAATCAGCTGCCTCCTGCACACCCCCTACTGGGGATGTGCCCGCCACCAAGGTACATGCCCTTGACAGGAATCAAACCTGGGTCCTTTCAGTCCGCAGGCGGACGCTCTAACCACTGAGCCAAACCGGTTAGGGCTGGGTCACCTACTTCAGAGTCGTCGTTAAAAAGTTTTTTCGGTAGGCAGGACATTTACATCCGTGATGTCCAGGCTGATCCTGCTCTGTCCCTGGAGTAAGGGTGCTCTCACGCCTCCACTGCCTTTTCTCCTCTTCTTGCAGGCTGCCTGCGCTGGTTGGTCCCTGACCCGTTACTTACAGCGATCATGCCTTTGGCTATTCACCGTCTGGCCTCTAGGTGGCGCTGCCTGCCTAGTGCATCTTGCCTGTCCCGCGAGTGCAACCTCCCCTCAACCAGCGGTACCTCTGGGTTACTCCTTGGGGCCAGGAGCAGGAGACACAATCTTGAACGTGGCCTGGGCCTTGGTTTTGGGGGAAGGGTTCGAGACAAATTTAGTTGTCCAATTGATCGATTATTATAATGTGATCTATGATAGGCCAGGACGATCTGGGGTTCAGGAACTGCTTTATTATTTTTATTTACTGATTTTGAGGGAGAGAGGAGTTGTTGTTCCCCTAATTTAAGCCTTCATTGGCTGACTCTTGTATGTGTGCTGATTGATGTGGAGGGATCAAACCTGAAACCTTGGCATATTAGTGTTGGGACAATGCTATGACCAGCTTAGCTACCCAGCCAGGACCTGTCTGTATACCTTTAAAAACTTTTCAAATTACAAAAGTTATCTGGCCAATGTGACTCAATGACTGAGCATCGACCTATGAACCAGAAGGTCGCGGTTCCATTCCCAGTCAGGGCACATGCCTGGGCTGCGGGCTCGATCCCCAGTGTAGAGGTGTGCAAGAGGCAGCCATTCAATGATTCCCTCTTATCATTGGTGTTTCTCTCTCTCTACCTCTCCATTTCTTTCTGAAGTCAATAAAAATATTTGAAAATAAAACAACAAATTACAAAAGCCATTGTGTGTTTTGGAGACCTAACAGTGCCTTCCCAGCCCTCTCGGGATGTAACTGCCACCCGCAGGGGCGGTGTGTTCTCTTTTCCGGTCCTTTACCACGGAGCTCAGGTGGCCAGGCCTTCCTCCCACTTAGGAGCTACAGCAGGGTGGGTGAGGGAGAAGGCGCGGGGGTGGGGGTGAGGGGCGAGAGCTGGGCCTGCGCAGAGCAGTGTGGGAAGCTGGGACTGGGCTGAAGCACCATAGCTTGCAGGGCCTGAGGTGGTGGCTGTGACAGGGGGAGAACAGAGGGGCACGCTGCGCTGTTCTGGGCAAGGACAGGAGGCTAGAGGGAGTGTGGGTGTCACACTTATCGGAGGGGGCTGTCAGGGCAGACCCAGGGCAGGGGTGGGTGGACAGGGGCCTGGCCCCAAGTGGATCTGCCTAGGGCCAGCTGGTCGTGTGTAGGTTCTTGACTTCATGTAGGAAAGATTTCTCACTAGTCCAGGTGACTAAAAGGGTACAATTATTAAAGCTGGGGACAGTGCCCTGGTCGGGTGGCTCAGTGGGTTGGAACATTGTCCTCTACACCAAAAGGTTGTGGGTTTAATCCCAGTCAAAACATGTAGGGGAGGCAAGCCATCTCACATTCATCTCTCTCTCTCTCTCTCTCTCTCTCTCTCTCTCT